>JAPPVO010000059.1:164782377-165100324 GCA_030407325.1 Camellia japonica | reverse complement strand
AAATTAAATAAATAGATTTATGAAGAAAACAAATTATATACCAAGAACATATGCTGATAATTACAAACTAAATTTTCAACAGAAATACACAAAACAATAAAAGGGTAAAGAGACGAAACCGAAGCCTGCACGGAAGCAGTTTCCTTAAAACAGATTTCGCCGCCTCCGGTCGAGTGCTTGAGAAATCCGGTGTCTGTCTCCCCAGGATATGACGGTCAAAAACCAGCTACGGCAGAAGCACTTTCTGTCTAGCTTAGTGAACAAAAACAATGGTCTCTCAATAGGAACTATCCAGCAAACTGACTTGTAAAATGGAAGCAAAAATTTTAATATTGAAACTTGACGGAGGGTCTCAATTTATACATGTATAGGAGAGAGAAGAAGAGCCTCCAGCCTTTAAGGCTAGTCATTAAAACACCAAGCATCCATAGCCCCTTTCCACAAAATGAAAGTATGGATGCCCAAAAAGATTCACACCCTTTAGCCAAGAAAAAGATTTAAATACTCTTTAAAATCCTATTCATGAATCTAACATCATGAAGCAATTTCTTGGCAATTTTCTTATTCAAAACCCAATGGTTTTTGGTTCACTTGGACCCAACACAAAAAAGGTTAGGACCACTTTAATATTTAATTAAAGTCACCACACTTTAATATTAAATTAAAGTCCCCAAAAATCATTTTTTCCAAGAATCCCCCACATGAATAAAAATTGACCGAAAGACTCAACAAACGGACAACGTTCAACAATAAAGACTCTGAGAGAGAGTACAACGGACTAACCCCGACATCAGAGAAGGTAGCTTTTGGCTTTGAACCTCTTCCAGTGAAAACCTATCAAGTTTACTTGCAGATCAGTGAATAAGACATCTTGAACTGCTCTACCGTTTATGTAAACTGAGACAATAGATCTCACACGGGAATTACTCCTACCACCATTATGTTCTCACTGGTGTGCCCTGTGTGCCTTGGACACTAGCCTGGTTCAGCGAGTGGTTTCAAAGAATCTTGGCCTGCCCAATTCTTCTAGAAGCGGCCCACTTCAAACTCACATAGGTGACTCTACTAAAGTATCCTGCAATACTTAGCTCAACAGCTTAACACATAAGAGTCATTAAAAGCTCAGCTTATCCTCTATACTTGCAGGTATCACTGATAGAAGAAATGACTGGAGGTTTAAGCTCCTCAGTGACATACCATCGTTACACGCAATTAGGTTGTCCCATTGAACCTAGATCTTGGGATCTCCAGTCAACTAGGTTGGGTTTCCATTCCGGTAACTTCTAAAGGCCTTAACCCCATTCCTTTTGACGACGTTTCGACTAACACTCGACTTAACCTTTTGGTTAGCAGATCCGCAATGTTGTCCTTAGACTTTACATAGTCTAAAGAGACAACTCCATTCGAGAGTAGTTGTCGTATGGAATTATGTTTACGACGGATATGTCTAGACTTTCCATTATACATATTACTCTGTGCCCTACCAATTGCAGATTGACAATCACAATGAATACAAATAGCTGGCACAGGTTTAGACCAACGTGGAATATCTTCAATGAAATGGCGAAGCCATTCTGCTTCTTTCGTTGCTTTATCCAAAGCAATAAACTCTGATTCCATAGTTGATCTAGATATACACGTTTGCTTGGAAGATTTCCAAGACACGGCTACCCCACCAAGAGTGAACATATATCCACTAGGACTTTGAGTCCTTTATTCTGATATCCAATTCGCGTCACTATATCCTTCAAGCACCGCTGGATATCGAGTATAATGCAGCCCATAATCCCAGTGTAGCGTAAATACCTTAACACCCGCACAATGCCCTTCCAATGAGAAACATCAGAATTATTGTGTGTATCTACTAAGCCTGCTAACCGAGTAAGCTATATCAGGCCTAGTACAATTCATCAGATACATTAAACTTCCAATTACCCGAGAATATTCTAACTGAGAGACACTCTCTTTATTATTCTTGGTAAAGTGTAGACTTAAGTCTACAGGTGTCGATGACACACTTGTATCTAATCCACTAAACTTCTCAAGTATCTCATCAACATAATGAGACTGAGAAAGTACAATTCCGCCAGAGATTCTGGTAATCTTAATTCCCAGAATAACATCTGCAATGCCTATATCCTTCATGTCAAACTTAGAGTTTAACAACTTCTTGGTAGTTTTGATCATTTCATCGTCACTACCTATAATGAGTATATCATCAACATATAGACACAAAATGACATAGCCTCTGTCAGTGTCTTTGACATAAATACACTTGTTACATTCGTTGATTCGAAACCCATTTGACAACATTACATTGTCAAACTTCTAATGCCATTGTTTAGGCGCTTGCTTCAAACCATACAAAGATTTGACAAGTTTACAGACTTTCTTGCTTTGTCCTGGAGCTGAAAACCCTTCAAGTTGCTCCATGTAGATTTCTTTATTCAAACCCCCATTTAAGAAAGTTGTCTTTACATCCATCTGGTGTATCTCAAGATTGCGCAAAGCTGCTATCGCAATCACAATGCGAATGGATGTTATCCTAGTTACAGGTGAGTACGTATCAAAGTAATCCAGGCCTTCTCGTTGTCTGTACCCTATGATAACGAGCCTCGCCTTATACTTGTCAACAGGCCCATCGGCCTTCATCTTTCTTTTAAAAATCCATTTGCAGCCTAAAGGCTTGCAACTTGGAGTAAATCTACCAACTCCAAGGTGTGGTTATGTAAGATGGAGTCAATCTCACTTTTGATCGCTTCTTTCCATAAAGGACTCTCAGGAGAAGTCATAGCTTCGTGGAAAGTTTGAGGTTCCTTCTCAACCATATAAGTCAAGAAGTCTGGACAAAAAACTTGGATATCCTAGCCCTTTTACTTCTTCTGAGCTCATCTAAACCTCAATTTGATCATCACTGGATCATCAACATGATCATCCTCACTAGCAAGCTCATCAAAATTGCTCCAAAGACCTTGGAACCCCTGCAAGGATTCGGCAAGGAAAAATGTCTTCAAAGAAACATGCATTCCTTGACTCCATGATGGTATTCCTGTGTATGTCTGAATTTCAGACTTATGAACAAGAAACCGATATGCACTACTATTATGTGCATAACCAATGAATATACAATCCACAGATTTTGCCTATCCTAACCCGTTTGGGTGTAGGAAACGCCATAATAGCAAGACACCCCCCACATTTGTAAGAATTTATAAGAAGGCTTAACGCCTTTCCATAACTCATACGGGATCTGTCCACTTCACTTCAACACAAGTTTTACCCTTGTGTTTCGTCAGAACGACCTTGTCGGACTCAAAAACCATGCGAAAACATGTTTACTAAGAAGAGACCTTGAGACAAGATTCTAACAAATGTCCAAAACATACAGGACTTTGTTCAAGGTTAGCTCTTTCCCTGAGGTTAACTTCAGGACCACCTTTCCCTCAACAAATGAGGTAGTAGAGTTTCCCAGAAACAACTTCTTACCGTTTGTAACAGGTTCGAAAGTTGTAAACAGCTCCTTCTCGGAGCAGATGTGGCGTGTAGCCCTAGTAAAGCTAAAACCCCTCGCTACCACAGTTGTAGCACTTCCCAAAGAACCGATAACAAGGTTCCCGCGGCTTGTATGCCAGCTTCTTGCAACACCACCCTTGGCCCCAGCATAGAGCCCTGGTTCACGGAGGGCTTCTTCCTTACCCCAGAAGATTTGCCATGCTCAATGACATTGGCCTTTACTAAGGAGGTGATCCCTCATTTCTTTCTATTATCCTCCTCAATTCAGAGTCGAATAATTAAGTCTTCTTTGTAGAATTTATACAAAGCCTTTTGGCCTTTTCCAAAAATTCATAGTGTTTTAAACAAATCCTTGTGTCACAATGATTATGAAACTCTCAAAATCATATCACAGTAAATACATTCCCAGAATGTCATCAACCGAATTAGGCACCCAAATATATTTGGTCCAACCTATCACTCTGAAGCCAATAGTCTTACTATTAGGAAACACAAATCCAGTGTTCAACAGTCTACTATTCGGGAACTTCATAACATGGCCAGTAGTCTTATCACTAGGAATCACTAATTCTCAGCATGTGGTCAGTAGACTTTCTACTACTAGGAATCACAATGTCTTAACCTGTGATCAGTAGTCACTTTACTACTAGGAATCACAAACGTCCTGACATAGGATCAATAGACTCTTTCGTTACTAGGAATCATCATGTCTTGACATATGACCAGTAGCCTCTCTACTACTAGGAATCATGATGTCTTGACATGTGATCAGTAATCTATTCACTACTAGGAACCACAATCTCATAACTGTGTAGCCAGTGGTCTAACACCACCTAGAAACCACCAGTTTTCTATTTTTGTGATCAGTGATCTTGTACTCACTAGGAGCCACCAATTTAAGAATATATTTGGAATTTAAAAATCCAAAAAATATTCACCCACTATAACAGGTTGTCTCATCTTTGCTCTCAAGCAAAGTCACATAGCAATCATAAATGCTATAAATAACACAAGGATACCATACTAATTGCCTTTGATCAATTCAGAGATATTTTAATGCAATCTTATGATTTCCTTTAAAAAACTCGTGAGGCAAAGGTTGTCAGGTGGAACAACATTTCTGTTTGTCACATTTTGAAGCCATTTCTGAAATCACACAACAGAATTTCACTTCTGTGATTCTAGAAATTAAACTTAACCCTTAGAAAATCCTGAAAAGAAATTTAATTCAAAACTAGTCTCACCATTTAACCTAGAATCGAACATGGTCAGGAATGTTCCCAGGAAGACTGGAGGGGTCACATTGGTCCCACTTAAAACCCAGTTAACCTTTTGACAAAACATTCAAGAGCATGTTTGACTCCTAATCCATAGGAAACAATTAAAAATTAAGATTTCCAGGGGATAAACCAGGTTATAACAAACCGATTCCCAAGCAAATAAAATTTGCTACCAGAATTACACCACTCATAAAAATTAACCGGTACTCCGAACTATGCCCATTATTTCTGAATAAAATCAAAAATATTTTAGCTAATGCTAAAATTTGGTTTCCTTTCTCAAAACCAAAATACTTTGGATATAATCAGAGTATAACCAAAGACTTTCTCTAAACTTGGTTTTCCAACACTTTGGGAATAAAATGATTAAACCCAAAGACTTCCTCAAACTCCAAAGGTTTGAAACAAATCCGTCTTAGTTGTCATTTCTGAACAAATAAGAACTACTCTTTAGCCAAAGCTAAACACTTTGGTTTCTATCATAGAAAACCAAACAAAGTTCCAAACTTACGAGCAATTTAAAAATTGTTATAACAATTACACGCATGTAAAATGCTTCTAACAAAACAAACAAATAAAACTTGCTATTACAAATTGGTAAACAAACCAACTAAATCTCAAGCAAAATATGCTTCAAACATTTAAATAAAATAGTCAATCCATAAGGATTCTATTTAGTCCAAAAGCCTTTCCACGCCTAGGTATCCCTATTCAACACAAACGTTAGTAGTCCAAACATTTTTGTTTTTACATCCCAAATTCTATTCATTTGGTTTTATATTTGTTTTTCGCATTGGTATCCCTACAAAGAAATTTAGTAGCAAACCACAACAAAATATAAACAAATAATCTAAAAAAAATTTAATTATAATAAATAATTGAAACCGTCTAGCCAACTATTAATTATATAAGTAACCAACTAATATAAGTACCAAAACGAAATATAAATTTATAACTTCAAAATTAAATTACAACTTAAAAATAAGTTCAAATACTCATGAGTCATGAATGAAATATTCATAATAAACATTTAAACTAATAACTCCAAATAGATAAGTCAAATTCAAATTTAATGCACCTAATTAAATAATTTAGATTAATGCACCTAATTAAATAATTTAGATTAATGCACCCAATTAAATAGTTTAGATTAATGCACCTAATTAAATAACTCAGATTAATGCACCAAATTAGATAATTTAGATTAATCATGTACACAATTCATAAAACTCTATAACTCCAAATACATTAAATTATGTAATCTAGCCTAGAAAATAATAAGCATGTAACAAATTGAGACTAGAATAGTATTAGCATGTCAAAATTACAACATCCATAAATTATATTTTATAACCTTAAAATTCATGCAAATCATGGTAGGAGAATGATGAACCATACGCATAAAATAAGATTATACTAATACAATTAAGTATACAAATTATGATAGAGCATTCTAATTAAACTAAGCAATTAGAGAATAACATTGCATAATTTACATAGTCTACTTAAATAACAGAAGCAATAACATGTAATATGTCTAAAACACACATAGATCTATTCACTAGCAAACACAAATATCTTAATTTACTCAGAAGGATGAATCAGTGCAAGAAGGCATGAAAATAGTTTTATATGCATGCAAAGAAGCAAAAACATGAACCGGCAATTAAACTACAGAGAAATGGAGCAATGGCCTATTCATATAAATTTCTAGAATCTCACAACTTTATAATATTCCGTATCATTGAAATAGTGAGCAATTTCGCAACAGTTCCTAGTAACATTATACAAGCTAACCTAATAGTCTAATAAATCTATTCGATCAATTTTTAGAGAATATATATAAAATCTGTTTAAGCTTGTTGTTCAAAATTGTGAAATTAAATAAATAGATTTATGAAGAAAGCAAATTATATACCAAGACATATGTTGACAATTACAACTAAATTTCAACAGAAATAGAAATACACAAAACAATAAAAGGGTAAAGAGACGAAACCGAAGCCTGCACGGAAGCAGTTTCCTTAAAACAAGATTTCGCCGCCTCACGGGTCGAGTGCTTGAGAAACCCAGCGTCTGTCTCCCAGGATACGACGGTCAAAAACCAGCTACGATAGAAGCACTATCTGTCTAGCTTAGCGAACAAAACAATGGCAGCACTCTCTCACAATAAGAACTATCTAGCAAACTAACTTGTAAAATGGAAGCAAAAATTTCTATATTGAAACTTGACATGAGGATTTCAATTTATACATGTATAGGGGAGAGAGGAAGAGCCTCCAGCCTTTAAGGCTAGTCATTAAAACACCAAGCATCCATAACCCCTTTTCATAAAATGAAAAGTATGGATGCCCAAAGGATTCACACCCTTTAGCCAAGAAAAAAGATTTAAATACTCTTTAAAATCCTATTTATGAATCTAACATCATGAAGTAATTTCTTGGCAATTTCTTATTCAAAACCTAATGGTTTTTGGCTCACTTGGACCCAACACAAAAAATGGTTAGGACCCACTTTAATATTTAATTAAAGTCACCACACTTTAATATTAAATTAAAGTCCCAAAAATCATTTTTTTCCAACATAAGTTGGGAGTGGCAGCGATGGTGATGGCAATGGCGATGGAAGACTAAAAGTGGCGGCAAAGATGGTGTAGAAGGTGTGGGTGAATAGAAGAAGATTTGAAATTGAAGATTAGGGTATTATTGAAATAAAGAGATGTGTATTGAGATTTTATATTTTTTGGATGTGTGTATTAAAAATGTATTCATTAAGTGTGTACACTGAGAGAAATTAGTGTGTCAAAATAGAATTATTCATTGCCACTCCCTTTGAATCATAGGACAAAGGATCCTGCTGTGACTTAGCAGGTTGCTGTGGTGTTTCGGTGGATTGTTTTTTGAGTATTTTTTTGATAATTTGAATTGTTTATATTATAAGTTTTACCAAATAAATGATTTATATAAAAATAAAATTAATTGGACATTTATAACTCTGTAAACAATACCACATTTATTTATTTTTTAAAAAAATAAACAGTTAGCATAATCTTTATAATTTTTTTTAAGACAATTAGAATTTGATCATGGGTTTATGGATTTTTGATTAATTTGATTGTTTGCATGAATAATATACTCGACAAATCTTACAATATAAACGATTCATATTATCAAAAAAAACTGAGAAAAATTCTCCACGGGAGACACCACAAAATCTTGTTGTGACCTTAGTCACAGCAACATCCCCCAATCAATCGTAGCTAGAAAAAAAAAATTGCATTTTCAGGACACTTTCGAACAATATTTACTGATTAATTTTATGAATTTAACCATTAAAAAGGGAAACAACAAATCAGTTGAAAGTGAAAAAAAAAAAGAAAAAAAAGAAGAAGAAGCAGATTGATGATAAAGTTTATAAATTTCAATTATTAAAGTCATACACTTTTTCGTGTGTTTGCAATTATTTTTGAAAGTCATCCTAATTTGTAATTTTTCCTTATCAAAATTTGTAAACCCATAATAGAATAACCACTTAAAATAATGAACACATTATATTTGTCAAGAAGTGCAAAATCATATGGATACGGTCCTTATTGTATATCTTGATTAATTTGATCATTTCTTTGTGGAACACATTATATTTGTCAAGAAGTGCAAAATCATGTGGATACGGTCCTCATTGTATATCTTGATTAATTTGATCATTTCTTTGTGGAATCTTATACGAAACTTTTGTATTTGTAGATGTGTCTCCATGTATTCCTTCATCATTTCCTCCAAGAGAAGGAGATCCTCTAATTCTATGAATTTTTCTAGAATACTGCCATCAAATTGAAATTATTTCTGAAAAAAATACATTGGATTACTATTTTCTCAGGAAAAAACAAAGAAATAATTTTGATATTTTTCACTACCATGTTTGAATGATTTAAAAAGTAAAGCATATGAAGGAGAAATATGAATAAGATTTCTATTTCTTCCTTTATATTTTAGGAAGTAATCTTGGCATTATAAATATTTAACAGCTAATAAATTGGTTTTTTTTTTCACCAAATCTCACAATTTTTTGGTAAAACAAATGATAAGAAACATATTCTATTTTCATGTTTGGCTTGTAAACTGAGTAAGAAATGGTAAGAAAAAGGAGATTTTTTTTTAAAAGGTCCCTGGGATAAAGATTTTATAACATAAAAGACATCCAATATTTTCATAATGTCTAAGGTCCCTCAATATCGACCCAGAGAAAATTCGATCTAGAGAAATTCTTTCTAGAAAAATTTTAGGAATTTCTCCAGACTTCCTACTCTCCAGAGAAATTCTGGGAATTTCTTCCTAGACAATTTCTTTCCAGAGAAAGAACCTCTGCATTAACAAGAGGAAAAAAAAAACCTCAAACTAGTTACTAATTTTTACAAAAAAAAAAAATAAATAAATAAAAAAACATGTTCTAAAAAATGACCCAAACATCGCAAGATGGTAATACTGGAGAAATATTTTCATACTGGCTAAGATCCCTTAATATTTTTTGAAAGAAATTTCGATCTACAAAAATTTTGTGCAGAGAGTTTCTCTGGGTTCAAGTCAAAGAAAATTAAAATTTCTCTGAATTCATACCAGAGAAATTCAGAGAAAATTGAAATTTCTCTGGCTTTGTTTACAGAGAATTGAAATTTCTTTGTAAATCTCTTTCTCTCTCTGCTGTTGTAATGTAATGCAACTCCTCTGAGCTTCATTCTCACACCTTACTTATATTTCATCATTGCCATATCTATATATACAAATCTTTCAAAAATTATATATATATATATATATACACCCATATCATCTTCAATTCTCTTACAAACCTTGAACTCAACAAAACAACTCTTAATCTCACCCCAATGTTGATCATCCAATGCATAATTCAGCAACCAATTGGACATAACAAGACTTATTTGCAAGAGAAAACAAATTATCCTCTAGGGTTACAAAATCCAAGTACTGATTGTGTACCTTGGAAATTCAATTGAAGGAGTTAGAATTAAGAGTCTCCCCATGTGAGATCTTCAAGGAGAGGGCAAGAAATCGAGGATGGGAAATTGAGGTGGATGGAATCGTAAAGAGATTGAGAGGCATTGGAGATGATTCACTGAACGTTAAGGTGAGTGGGTTGGACGAAGTAGACGGCGGAGACATTGTGGACAGGCTTGCGGTCCTTGTCGATGAGGAAGTATAGGGTTACGCCATACTTGGGGAGGTCCTTGACGTGGATGAGAGGGAAGAGAATGTCTTGGCAGAACTTGTCGTAGATCAAGATCTTGTAAACTTCTTCATTCACTGTTCCACTTGAATCCACCGGTTGGTTCAGATTAAACATTCGAGTTATGCATTCTACATATCAAAGTCATGTATGAATGAATGAATGAATATCAACAAAATTAGATCGAGAGATCTATAGAGAGAGAGAGAGAGAGAGAGAGATACCGACCTGCCTTTGTCGGAGATTGAGTGCCATGGTGGAGACAATCAAATTTCTCTGTGATATATAAGTGCGAGGTTGAGGGACTTTAGACATCATAAAATAATATTGTGGATCTCTTACATTACTAAAAATAAAAGAGAGATTTTAGACTAATTTCTCTAAGAAAAAAGAAATCTTTTACTAAAACATATTTCATTTTTCACAAAGAATTATTAGATTTGGTGAGAAACAAATTAATTAATTAGAAAATATTTATAATATCAAAATTGTTACATAAAATGAGAGGAAGAAAAAGAAATCTTATTCATATTTCTATATATCTCACATGCTTTTCTTTCTCACTCATTCAAATATGATAGTGAGAATACATAATCAGTGTGTTTGGTTTCAATTTTTTAAATTTAATTTTTTGAAAATTGCGTTTTTTATTTTTCGTATTTTTTTGTTTTTAGTGAATATTTTTAAAATTTTAAGCAAAATTGTTTTTTTTTTAAATGCACCTTACTTAGATGTATTCAAATAGTAACATATTTGTGAAAAAATATTGTAAAAAAATTAATAAATACACCAAAATATGAAAAATGTACTGAATTTTTATATTTTTAGTATTTAGTAAAGTTTTTTAAAACAAATTCACAAATATTATACTTTTTAACTGTATTTATGTTAGGTGCGTTTAAAAAAAAAAAACTGTTTAAAATATTTAAAAAATTTAGTGAAAATAAAAAAGAATATGAAAAACAAAAAAAATAAAATTTTATAAAAAAGAAATTCTGAAAATGAAAACCAAACAGAATATATATATATATATATTTTTTCCTAGATGAAGACCACAATTATTTCTTCCCTTTTTCACCATACAATCTAAACGTGCTTTCTCATCATCATATCTCATAGTGGGTGTTTGGGAAGTGGGTTTTTAAGTAGGTTTTTTTAGTTGTAAGATATTATTAGAGAAATTTTTTTTGTGTTTGGAAAAATAGTTCGGTTTTTTTGTGGTTGGATGTGATGTTTGTGAGAAAAAAAATGAAATAATTATGGAATTGAATGTGATATTTTGTTTGAATTTTTTGTTTTTTGGTTTTGCAAAAACTTTGTATTTTAGTGAAAAAAATAAAAAAAATTCCAAACCAAAATCTTGCCAAACTAGTTGCTCACAACCTCACTCAATTTATGAACCCAAGTTTTTATTTTTTATTTTTTTATATAGTACTAATGAGAGTACTTTTGCTAGTACAATTTGCAATGAATTTTTTTTTTTAAAATGGAAAAACGACGGTATAATGGGAAATTAAAAAAATTAAAAATTATGTTTGAATAATGGATCATACAACTGTACAAATCTTTTTTGAAATGTGTAAATATATTTAAGTTATGACGTTTGTTATGTTAATTATTGTAAATATGTAAGGTTTGTCGAGTATTTCATCACTGGAAAAAAAAAAAAACACATTGATCGGATATAAATAAACATTTGATTAGATTAGATTATATCAACAATTTATTTTAAAAGTCCCACTACCATTGACATAAATCTGACTTGATTAAGTGACTATCGATATCTAATCATCGTGATTTTTTGCAAGGATAAAATACTTGACAAGCTTTACTTATTGACGGTTTGAATTATCGATGCAAGCTCTGTGGTGGATCGATGGAGGCCTAACTACACCCTCCAATTCGATTTAGACTAGAAAGAAGCCTACTCTAAATAAAAAAGCTTCATTAATTTTTTTAGTTTTTAACTTTTTAGTGATTTTTTTTTTTTTTTGTTTTTTGGGTGGGGTCTAAAATAGCTACTTGCCAAACGATTCCTAATAAATCTTTAAAATAAAATAAAATAATGGTATGCAAATAACAAAATTTATAAAAATAAAAAAAAAAAATTTAGGAATAGTTGGCCATAAGTCTATTTATGTAGGGTGTATGATATTTGTTCCGAGGATTGATCACAATTAATGAAATTGTTTGTTGGAATAATAAATTATTATTTTGAATGAAATTTTATCTCCCTGCTGCTAGATCACCTCCACGACTAAAAAAGTCACTAGTGGTGGCTGATGATAGCTACTGATAGTGGTGGTGGTATGAAATGATAAATAGGTGAATACATGGATGGTAAATGGATAAACATGGAGATAACAAGTAGATAAGTAAATGACACTTAAACACATAGATAACAGAGAGAGATAAATGGACAGTGGACAAACAAATAAATAAGTATGAGTAATATGGTATTTTTCAAATTATTTTATCATTATTTATCCCGGACGAATCCAGATCCTTAGGCTATTGTCCAAAAAATTTTAAAATTAAACTTTATTGCCGAGTTCCCCAAAATGTACTCTAAATAATAGTGAAGCATGTGCAATACTAGAACTTTAGTACTCCAAATGGGATCCATTGCAATTCATATGATGGATAGATATATATTAGGATAGCAATGATACATTTCTCCAATCTTGAAATTTTAATTAAACTCTAATAATGTGGCGGAGAATAAAATAAAATAAAATAAAAATAAAAATATCATATCATAGTGGGGCTCACTCCAATTAAAATTCATTAGAGCTCATTTATTAGAGCTGCCAATAATTTTTGATATTCGGACTCCAAATGGGATCCATTATTTCAATTAATATGATTGATAGATATATATTAGAACTGGACTCTTTCCTGTTAGTAATTTCAATTGGACAGTTCAAGTCGATCTATTTTAGACTCATTTTAGGTTCATGTCGATAATATAAACCGTTTAATGTGTAGGGTTTGTTGAATACTCCATCCTTATAAAAAATCACGTTGATCAGATATCAATAGTCTCTTGATTAGATCACATTTGCATCAACAATTTATTTTTAAAATTGTACTTTTTGTTGACACAAATTTGATCTGATCAAATGAATATCGATATCTAACTAACATGATTTTTTGTAAGGATGAAGTGCAGAACGAGCTCTACACATTGAACGGTTCAAAACATCAATTTGGGCTTCACGATAGACCCATGGAAGCTCAACAACATGCTTCATTCCAATTTTGAACCAGAAAGAAGTCTGAGCCATATATATAGGAGTATTTTGACAATAGGCTATTTTAGTAAAAAAAAGTCAAAAAGCCATTATAAAAAATCAACTATTCTTTCTATTTTTTTACACATATTTTTTTGTGAAATTCAAAAACTCAACTAAATAATTATTTTTCAAAACAACTCCTAATCTCGACAAATAAAAAATTTTATAAGATCGATTGTATAATGGAGGAACTAAAACCCAGTGAGAGAGGGAAAAAAAAAATTACACAAATATAGAGGGGTGTAAGTCACACTTGTACCCCTACAAGCTCACACTTGTACACACTAAAAAAAATTAAGGTTTTAGAGACTAAAATTTAGGGACAAAATTATTTTTTAGGGACCAAATATTTTTTTTTTGCGAAAAATGTTATTATATTTTTAGTAACGAAAATTGAACATTACTCATAAATTATTATCCTTTTGAGACCAAATTTTTTGTCTAAAAAAATAAACAATTTTTAGACCAAATTATTTTGTTGCTTAAAAGTCTATTTATTAGTGACATTTTCAAAATTTTGTTGCTAAAAGTCTTGTTTTTGACTTTCGGGATAACCTTTTAGCGATTATTCTCACGACAATAGAAATTAGTCTCTAAATGTATTTTGCAACAAAATTTTCATATTTAGAGACTAAAAAATTTGGTCTCTAAAACTTTTATATGTTGTAGTGACATATCATCGATTTAGGCTCCAGGGTAGACCCACGAAAGTCCAACAGTATGCTCCAGTCGAATTTCGAACTAGTAAGAAGTCCGAGCCATATATATAGGCTATTTTAGTAAAAAAATCGAAAAGTCACTATAAAAAATTAACTATTCTTTTTAGTTTTTTACATATATTTTTTTTGTTGTAAAATTCAGAAAAATAACTAAAATAATTACTCCCCAAACAACTCACAATCTGGACAAATTAAAAAAAATAAAATTATAAGATCTACTGTATAATGGGGAAATTATAACTCAGTGAGAGAAAAAAAAATTACACAAATATGAAGGAGTGCAAGTCATACTTTTACCCCCACAACCTCACACTTGTACCTCATCAGAAAACCACTTACACCTTATATGTAGGGGTATAAAACTGGCCTGCGGCCGTGGGTGGCCTGAAGCCCGCCTACAACCTGGGGTGGGCTCGACCCAGTTAGGCCTGGGCTCGAACTCAGCCCGGGACCTTGGGTTTGGACTTGGACCGTCATTTTGAATCCTGGCCCAACCCATGGCCCATTCAAGGCCCACTCAAAGCTTGGCTCGCCCGAGATCCAGTGTCATTTTTTATGGAAAAAAATAAAATTTTGATAGAAAAAAATTAAAAAAAATGTTCAGGCCTGAACCCAGGCCTAAACTTGCTTTTCAAGCCCGTTCAGGCCTGCCCAAGGCCTGAATGCCTCTGGGCCTGAGCCTAATTTTTCGGCTCGTGGACTGGCCGAACCCGAATTTTAGCGGGAGTTTGCGCGGTTCGACATGGGCTGGCCAAAGTCCAGGCCCGAGTGGGCCGTTTTAGCCAAATTTACAACCCTACATATTTTTATAATTTTACTATTATTTTTTAATTTGTAATTTTTTTTTTATCTATCTCATTGTCTTAAAATTCTCCATTGTATAATGTTATTTTTTTTTAAATTTATTAGTTAGGCATGCTGTTGACATATCAACTCAACAACCAAACCTATGGCAACAAGGGTGAGGGCCGATTTTTTTTTTTCAACACAAAAAACACCCCCAAGAGTAGTGAAGGACGATTTGATTGACACAAAATTTCAAATATAATTAATGTGTTTTTCATAATGTTTAAATTTTGCCTAATTTTTTTATGTTGAATTGAATTTTAAAGAGAACAAATGGGTAAGCATTGTAAGAATTTTTTCCATGAGATATGGACTAGTTGCAATTTCCACAACATCAGCCATTTGATTGTCAGATTAAAATTAATCAAAGTTGGATTTGAGGTATAGTATAAAGGGATTGGACTTCCAGTCTGTAATTGAACTGGATCGTTCAGTCCGGCTTAGTGGACCCACTTTTGAATCCAATTTCTATAATTCAAAGCATTTAAATTTTAGGACTCGTCGAGTATATTATTCTTGTAAGAAATTAAATTGATCGGATAACAAAAAACATGTATTCGGATAATTTTTTTGTGAATCGTTTATGTTATTATCGTTTATTTTTTTCATACAAAACTAATCTAAATACATGGTTGCCGTTATCTAATCAACTTGATTTTTTGCAAGGATGATGCACTAGACGAATCCTAAAATGTGAACGATTTGGATTATCAAAATGGGACTCAAAAATGAGTCCACAAGTGTGTTGTTGTAACAAGTCCGCGAGGGACCTCATGGGTTACAGTTCGGACTCAATTTGTCACGGTTCTAAATCTGAACCAAAAAGTCCAAATCCGGCAAATCGTTTTGAGAAAACTGATTTTTTGAAAGAAGTGTCAAACATGGACTGCTTTGCCAGATACAGAGTCGCCACCTAAATATTTTTTAATGGGGGAATTTAGGAAACCCTGACTCGGTGCCAAAGGCCATGTGTCCGTCATCACCAAAGTTGCCTCGGCTCGGGAACTTGGGTACGATTGAGGAAGGTTAGCTATGAGCACCCCCTCTCGCCCGATCCGAAGATCGGCCTCTATTAACCATGATATCTTATTTTGAAAGCGTTATGTGTTCTTATTCTGGTTATTAGCCTAGAATTACTATGTTATGCGCACAGCAAACAAGTATAGACTAGATTGCCTAATTTAGAATGAAACATTGCATATCCGTTTGTTTGGAAAATGCTTTGAATTTTGCTACTCGCAAGTAGGCTAAAACACAGATTTCAATGAATTGTTCCAACTCAAACAATCCAACCTTCACCTACAGGCATTCAGGCAGTTATATGTCACATAAGCAGCTAGCCTCATGGTAATCATGCTGTTATGGCAACACTCACACGCATGTGGTATGCTAAAGCATAAAATACTTACAATGTACTCTAAGCCAAAACAGAAACTAGTTAGTAATCATATGCATGATCCTAGTTCATGTTAAGATGGCTAATGCAACGCATACAGAATGTCACTAGGATAGGCTCGGCTAATCTAAGAATGACATGTGAAAATGTAAGTAGAATGTATTCAAGTTAGATTTGAAATACTTATGCAGTTAGCATGATGCGTCGAGCCCGGTGCATGCAATACTGATGAATGATGCACGCATGCGTAGCATAAGGTATGCTAATTTAAATATGTCCTAATACTAACCATCAAAGCAGGTAAGTAAAAGGGAGAAAGAAGTGGGGGTTGGAAGACATGCACACACGCACCTACACTTATTACAATTTTGCCCTCGCTCGGAGGGACCGAAAGAATAATACAATTAATTAACCTGCAAGCTAATTAAATATTACAGACCAATTAAACTAGTTAAGCAAATTATCTAATCTAATAAAACAGTAAATAGCCTTCAGAAAAGGGCCCAATGCAATGCGTGTTCGGCTCTGCTCGGAAGTCCACTGCCATGCACAAGTTGCCTCTGTTTTCCCTGCTCTGCTCCTCTGATCATTACAAAATTCCCAAGGTATGCTCCATGGACACTGTGGAACACCACCGGCTGAGGGGAATGGCCACCGGCCAAAGGAAATGGTCATCGGCCACAAATTAAACCATCGGCCACTGATGGATGGCCGGTCGACACTGGAGATGGCCGGCCGGCCAAATCTTCCTGCAGAACCTGTTTTGACAGCAGCAGAGGGCAAAACAAGGCATGGCAATGCATTTCAAGCAAATGTGTGCACCAACACACCCCTTATCATGTTTATGACTCAAAGGGACATGGTCCTTGATTCTCGGACCACCAATTGCGCATTCCCATGCATGATGGCCCAAAGAATCAAGTGTGCATTTTGATGTGGAATGCAATGCACATAATCAAACAATGGGTCTTAACCTCTATCACAAGCAATTCAAGAGGTAAAGCATGCATGCAAATGCAATGCAATCCTAAGCACATGAGCTAGTATGCAACCATGGAAATGCAAAGAAGCATACAAGGCATGCAATGGTCTTGCAAGACATGCAAGGCATGAGACAATGCAACCAACAAGTATGCAAGGCACAATGTGAGTGTTCAAGCATGCAAGCAAACATGTGACTTCATTCAATCATGCAACTTCAATCATGCAACACCACGCAAATATGCAACAACATACAAGGTGAGCATGCAACAACATGCAAAGGGGTGGACTTAAACTAACATGGATAGCTCGCATGCATGCCAAAATTAGTGGCCAATGCTAAGAAAATGAAGGCTAATGTGCACACAAACATGCATGCAAATGGGCCAACACTTAAGCATGGAACAAGTAACTTTTAAGCACACTTAAAAGAGACTAAACATGGACGATTAGCATGCAATGTAAGCTTTGAAAATCATGTTAAAGATGATGCCAAATCGAGCAAACAAGACAAGCATAGCATGTAATCGGTTCAAGTACTTAAAGCATGATCATATGACACATGAAGCAAATGACCAAAATGGATCAAAACAGTCCCAAATCATGTTAAGGCAAGCCCCAAAAACTGCTTAGATGGCATCTAAATGATCCACACATATAGGCATGCACAAATGCTTAAACATGGAGCATACAACACAACCTCTTAAAGCATCAAAGGAGTGATAAAATGCAAGCATGTAAACATATTACAAGGACTGAAATGACATGGCAAGTGGTTCCAAACCACTGAAATGATGCAAGTAAAGCATGCTATACACTCACACACCTAAGGCTAATAAGCCAAAATGCAAGGTGGCTATACTAAGCATGTGATGGTCAACCAAAACAACCAAAAATAGAGCTTAAGCATGCTAAAACAAACACAAAAGCTTCACAAAGCTTGGCCAAAATCATGCTAGAATAAGGGGCAAAACCTAAAGCATGTTAAGGCCTAATCATGGCATTACAAGGCATGTATGCTAAGCAAGCATGATGTACCAAAACCAATTGAAAACAGAGCTATATTATGACATAATGAGCACAAAAATCAGTTAAGGCATGGCCAACATGAACCTAAACAATATGCTCTCTCAAGAGGCAAAAATGGCCCTTTTCAAGGACAATAAGGAGAGGGGGTGGGCCTCTCCTTCTTAGGACCTCAAGGCTCCATCCTCACCTCTGAAATCCCTCAAGATTTCAGTGGTGAGGAGGCCCAAACACAATGGTCTTGGAGTTCAACCAAAATGGCACAAAACAAAGGCCAAACAAGCCTTAGGAGGGGTCAAACAACCCCAAAGCTTGAAACACCCTTAAGAAACTATTTAGAGCAAGCAAAAATAGAACTTTTCTATGTTATATGTTAAGCTCAAAAAAAGTTGTAAGGTAGGCAAAAATACAATGTAAAAATGGGGTAAAAAGGGACAAAAGTCTTACCCTTGTAGATCCTCTTCAAAAATGGAAGACCAGCTGGTTCTTTAGGTTCAAATCAGTCCAAGACCTCCAAGAACAAGCCCTCAACACCTCAGTGGCCAAGGTAAGGTGTAAGTCTAGGTGTTTGTGTGCAAAAATGAGACTAAACGCGCACACTAAGCTCAAGAAAGAGAGATATAGAGATAGAAGAGATACACTCAAAACCCTAATATCAAAGCTCTCCTCAACTTTTTTTGTCTCTAACCCCCATGAAGGGAGAAGAGGCTCCCTCTTATAGAGCTTCAATCTTGTAAGCTTACAAGACAAGCTAGCTAAGAGGGAAATCCCTCCATACATGTGTATGGAGGGGAGCCAAGTGCATGCCAGCTGCATGAAAATATCTGCAAAACCAGATGCACAGTAGTCGGTCGGCCAAAAATGCAATTGACCAAAAAAAGATAGCCGGCCGGCCATCTATAGTGCCGGTCGGCCAAACATTTGGCCGGTGGCAACAAGACACAGCCGGTGGCCTCAAGCCATGGCTGGTGGAGTGTGGGGATGGCACACAAGCCATTCCCTGCCCCTCCAAGGCAAAGTACAAGTGTTTGGTGCAAAACCAAACACAAGACAGTCGAGTTGTGAGATCCTGAGGCAAGGCGCGTATCCGAGACCTCTAGGAACTCAAGACGAAAACAAACATGGATGATCACCAAGTGTTCGAATGGTGACATCCAAGTCTTGAGGACGGTCAAAAATGGGGTGTCTACAGTTGTCCCGGGTGTTGGACTTAAATAGTATTATGTAGTAGAGTAGTGTGCATTGCTTTCGGGTTTTTGTTTATCGTATTGAGTCATGTAATTTCCTTTCCTACTCTTACTTAATCACTTGTAAATTTTTTCGGGTTGAAAATTTTGAGTTTTGAGCATTAGAACTTGTTTTGGATTGAAAAATCAAACTTTGGGTTCTGGGCAAAAACTGCTCGTGCGGAATTGGCAATTGCCCAGGCGGATCAATATAGGGTTTTCAGAGTTTTCTAGGCAGAAAACCGCTCGAGAAAATTTTGGGTCCCACTCGCTCGAGCGGATTTTGGTGAAATTCTGGGTAGCTCTCTGGAGCAATCTACCCGTGAAAGAAAAAAAATCCGTTTGTGCGGATTGGAATTCTGCTCGTGCGGATTTTGGAGCGTTTGTCTCGAAATTTGTGCTCTTTTCCTCAAAACGGATGCCAAAAACGTGATACACACAGATTTTTACTCCTCTATATATATATTCATTTTTTCTCTCCATTCTCTCTAAAAACAAATCCAACTTCTCTCTGAGATTTAGTTCAAATTTTCAAGAGTTTGAGGGGGGGGGGGAGGGGGCTTTTTACACCAAATCGAAGAGGGCGATGAGGGCTACATTTGTAACCGACTGGTTTGTGTGTTCATCAACTTTGATTTCTAGGATTTTCTTCCTCTTCATCTCCCAAACTTAAGGTAGGGATAATCTTTTAGTTATATATATATGTTTGTAAGATTTTGCTTGTTGAAGCATTTATTACATGTTTGAGTTATAAATTTTGGGTTGTTGAATCCTAGACGATGTTAGAAGATGATTTTACCTATTTTTCCCAAAACTTTGAGAATATGAGCTGTGTTCTAAGGTGTGGGTGTTGTTTTGGAAAAATCTTTTCAAAAATGGAACAAAAATCTTGTTTTTGGTGGAAACCCTAGAATTTGGGGATTTTGGGAAAAAAAGTTAAGTTATTATGAAATTGTTGCTTGATAAATCGTTATGTGAGTAAATGACGGAGGAAATTTTTATAGTCGTATCAAATGGAGAAATTTCATGAGAAAATGAAAAATTGTTGATTTGGAAAGCTTGAGGAATAGCTTGTGTTATTGCTTTGGAAAGACCTAATGCTAAAATGATGGTTAATATATATAGAAAATGCATGAAGGTTGATGTTGTTATATTATCTCTTGGAAATATATTATGATGTAATATTAATAAGAGATGTGAAAATTTGATCATAATGGAGAATTGTGTGGTGGAATTGAAAATGGAACTTACAAATACATTGTTGCATTATTGAATTGTCACTCTATTTCATCATTGTTGCAATTGATTTTGAATCTTGCATTCGAAAAGTATTGTTTTGAGTTTTGAGAAAGGAAATTGTTTTCTTAAACAAGATCATATTGATTTGTTTTTGGGGTAAATACGTTGGTAAGTCCAGATAGGGGGTGTAGTTAGAATTAGTTAAGTTGGCCTGAGTGTCCAGGGGGAAAGACCGAAAACACGCGCGGAGGAGGTACCATGTGCCTTCCGGTTAGCAACTGGTAAAGTGGGGATTGGTAGTGCTTGTTATGCCTACTTGTAGGCACCAACCTAGGGATTACTTTAGTCGTATTTACCCCTCCTTTGAACTACATTGAAATCATTGAATTGCTAAATTCTCAAATTTGCATTGTGCACAAAAGTTTCAAAACATAGTGATGTATGTTTTGAACATGGCATAACATATGCATTCATCGAAGGAGATTGTATAAAATGTATATACTTAGTTAAAATTTTCCTACTGGGTTTTGTGCTCACCCTATAAGATTTTGTACAAGAAAGGATGTAGTGATTCCGTCGAGTTAGAGGCATGGAGAATATTTTGAGAGCACAAGGCTTTTTTCTTTTGTTGTAATTATTTTTGACAAGCCAAGGGTTTTATATGTATGGGTTCAAGAAACCACTTTTGTGTAACTAGGCTTAAGCCTTGGAACTTGTAACCCTTGACAGCATTTGATTATACTTGACTTATCGTGCCACATGCTATAGATTCATATTCTAGGAATGTTGAATGTATAACCGCATGTGGAACCTTTTTGTAAATCTCTGGAGTTCAATGAATATACATATTGAAGATTTAATGATGTTGTCCATGTTGGGGACTTTTTATTACTTATATATATTAAGCATTGGAAGGGTTGAATTGGAAACAAGTTAATGAAGTTGTAAATTAATGTGTACTTATTGTGTGAATTTTCGGGCGTGACAACAAAGCCCAATAGCACCTCTCCAGTCCAATTGAAGACTAGAGAGAAGTGATAACCTAGTACAAAATAGTAAATGATTTTTAATTATTAATTTTTTGACCGGAAAGGAGAAGGGTATAAGGAAAATAAAGAAAATCTTGGGACTTAGACCTAAGCTTGATTGAAAAAATTGCTAAATTGTTTTAGAACCTCTATGTGATATTATTTTGTATTTTTACTTTTTTTTTAATAATTGAGAACTCATCTTAAGTAGGGCTTTTTGGATCTATCCGAGAGCGATAAACTCAATATTCAAACTCCATCCCATTTTTTATTCTTTTCATAATTGAGTGTCCAGGTCAGTTTACGCGCACCTCGACTAATCGAGGAGTTTGGAAGTTAATGATTGGACAAACCTCTAGTGGTCCTAAGGCTTGGGATGTTTGGCTTTTGTGGAATTCGAACATGCTATCTTTTGGCTGGTAAACTTTTTGGTTACCTTATCTTCCTACTAAGTCAGACCCCTTGGGGCTAACTCCATCCATAAGTTAGTCAACGAGGAAACAGATTTGCACTCTCATAAGTAACATAAGGAGTTTACCTACTTACCAATTGGAATGTCTCCTCAACGGTTATGTGACATTAATTGTGTAGTACTCTTGACAGATGATGAATCAGAAAACATATTAGATGGATTAACATTTATCTCTCAACTACGTAACAAAGGTGAGAGTAAAGTTTCCTTTACATTATTGATTGATACAATGGTGGATCCAAAAAGTTGGCGTAGCGGGGCACCTTAAAATTTTTTCCCTCATAATCAACAAATAATGGATTACTAAACTTAAACATTTTATTCCTAATGAACAAAATTCAATAAATACTTTAAAAAAATTATAAAAAAAAAAATACTTCTAATTGGAGTATATATTTTGAATTAAAAAAAAAAACAAGAAAGAAAATTTAAAAGAAAAAAGAAAATTCATTTGTTTACCAGAGCGGAGGTCATGGATTCAAATTCTAGTCTCTTCACTATATAATTTTGTATTTAAATATAGAAATAAGAAAATTCATTTGACAAAAAGAGAAAATTCATTTGAAAAAATGTTTTAGAACACCAAAACTATTTGCTTTATATATAGTATGGATAGATAATATATTACATGACGCATCCAAAACTACTGACTAATTTTAAATAGAGAAAAAAAAATCATTTGGCATGAAGAAAAAAAGGTCAGAACATCACCAAAATATTGAATTTGGGCATGTTTATTTAGTATGACAACATATAATTGGACTGTTAATCCTATCAAATTTACATTCTTGCATTTGGATCACACAAATGACATCCGACTTAGTAATACGTATGACTCATAATCCTACAAAATTGTAGTATATTTAATACCAAAAGAAGCTAGGTATTAACAATCTTGCACATAATTATCCCATGAGATTGTTAAGCCCATCACTTATACTCCAATTAACTAAACATGACCTTTAAATATAGTATGGATATATAATGTTACATGACTATCCCTAACTACGGAATAATTATTTGCCTGATTGACACTTAGGAGTTTGATGTTAGGGTAAATTACACCTTTGCATCCCTGCACTTTGCACAAAATCTCATTTTAGTCCATATACGTGATATCATGATAGTCAACTCCTTGCACTTTTGGTCAAATCCCACTTTGGTCTCTATACATGAAATTATGACAATCAACCCCCTGCACTTTTGGTCAAATCTCACTTTAGTCCCTATGCAAGTGTCAATGGCTCCCTTATGTTACTCCGTTATTTAAATCAATAACAAAATTCAGTCATGTAACAAGAACATGACTACGAAATTAGGGTAATAGAGAAAAATCATCTATATGTTCCACAAATACACATTTTGTCTTATGTAATAAGCACGCAAGAGTTATATAATATATATATATATATACTGAAAACGAGGACAAAGAGGTAAGAAAATAAAAATTTTGAGAATTTCATAATTCCAATTTATGTAACAGAAGGAGGACATTGACACTTGTGTAGGGACCAAAATGAAATTTGACCAAAAGTGCAGGATGTTGACTGTGATGATTTCATGTATAGAGACTAAAGTGAGATTTAACTAGGAGTGAAATGGAGTGGTTGTCATGATTTTATATATAGAAATAAAAATAAAATTTAATGTAAAATGAAATAGTGAAAAGTGTAATTTACCCTTGATGTTTTTCTAAACCATTGACTAATTATTCACTTTTCCAACCTTCACACTCTATTGTTATTATTCTCTTCATTCTCTTAATGAGATAAACTTATTTAAGGAACATCTGTAAACATGATGATTCATGGTTGACAAATAATATGTAGCATCTTATAAGAATTAGAGCGAAATATTGCTTTTGATGCTGAGAAAAAAGCCTCAATCAGTTAACCATCAATTATATTGAGTTGGGGTCCATTTATTTAAACTAATTAATGTATTTGAGTCTGTAAATAATTAATAAAAGAAATTAATAATAAATCTTATTTTACTCTAATAATTATTATTTAAAGAAATTTTTTGAAAAATCCAATCTAAGATGGATATAAGGCGTTAGGTCCAGTAAATTTTTTGTTGGTAAGAAGTCCGCCCTTTGTGAAATAATTTGGGAAGAAATCCTTTTGTTGTTTTGGAGAGCATTTTATTTTCAATTTTACTCTTATCTATCTATTTAATTGTTTTGACTATCTATTTAAATATTTTTTTATTTGTTTAATTTTTTAACTATCTATTCAATCTTTTTCCCCCATCTGTTCAAATATCTATGCAAATTTTATTATCTGTTTAATTGTCTGCTTATTTGTTTAAATATATATCTGTCCAAATTTTATTATCTGTTCAATTTTTTCCCCTAAGTTATATTTATTGATTTTTTATCTGTTCAAATCTTTGTTATTGAAATACACCAAGCCACTATATGTTCAAGTTTTGAACATATATGTTCAATTTTTATTATCTACCCAAATCCTGAACATATGTCTTATTTATCAAAAATTTTCTTCTTCATTGTCATCGTCATCATCATTATCATCATCATCAACAACAATAGCAACAACAATGATCAATAATAACTACAAAAAAAAAAAATAAAAAATAAAGATAAAAATAAAAAAATGAACATTTTTAATGTGTTGAATTTTTATACATACATAGAGATATAGTAGGTAAGAGGTCCTATTTGTTGAAATCAAATAGAAGAAGTTGGTAATAAGAATAAGTAGCAGTAGCAGCAGTAGCAGAAGAAGAAGAAGAAGAAGAAGAAGAAGAAGAAGAAGACCCCTCAACTTTTCGATTTGTGGTTCAGAGACTCACCAGATCTCCTCTAGACCCCTCCACACCCAAACTCCCATTCTCTCTCTCCATCGATGTTAGTGGTGGATCTGGATCTGAAGAGTGATCTGGATCTGGACCTGAAGAGCATTATGGATCGGAATCTAGATTTGAGCAGCAGTGGCACCATCGACATAACGGACACAGATGAGGGTAGTGAAGCTCCAAGCTTTTTAGAAGGGAAATGAATAGGTTGGCCGATCGGATTGGAGATAGTAGCAACGGTAGTGGTGGAAAAGATCTGGAGAGGAGGCAATGATGTAACGACAACGGCAACGACGACGACGAGGAGGTGAAGAAGAGAGAGAGAAAGAGAGAGAGAGAGAGAGAGAGAGAGAGTGAATGGCGGCGAGGAGGCTAAGAAATGGGATTATACATCCTATATGCCTTTGACTCCTCACTGACTCCAAGTAAAACACATTTTACACTATTGTCATCGAGCTTTGTCCTTTTGCAATAAGGAATATGAACATGAGATACACACCCAAATACCTTGAAGTGATCCACTGATGGTTTGAATCTGCTCCAAGCTTCTTTTGGAGTTTTGTTCTTTACAACAAGAGTTGGACTCCTATTGAGAACATGAATTGTCCAATTCATAGCTTCAGGCCATAATGTTTTAGGAATCTTCTTCTCTGAAAGCATACTTTGAACCATATTCATGATAGTTCGATTCTCTCTCTTTGCAACATCATTTTGTTAAGGGGTGTATGCGGCTGTTATTTGTCTTCGAATACCGTTCTCACTATAAAAATTAGTGAATTCAAGTGATGTGAACTCACCTTCGCGATCAGTACGAAGACCTTTGTTACTCGAACCAGTATCTGTTTCAACATGATTCTTATATTTCTTGAAGGTAATCAATGCTTCTGACTTCTCAACCAAGAAATAAACCCAAACCTTACGGCTATAGTCATCAGTAAAACTAATCAAGTACCTTCTGTTGTTGTTGAACATAGGGCTGATTGGTCCACATATATCAGCATGCACCAGTTCAAGAATCTGAAAGGGATCTTTTTGTTGCTTCCCGACCAAACAATCTTCACATACCTTCGACAAGGTTTCAAGACAAGGCTGTCCTTTCACTATTCCCTTTTGTTGAAGAATTTTCAGACCACTAAAGCTTAGATGACCATATCTGTAGTGCCAAAGTCGAGCTGGATCTTCCATGAAAGAATTAAAACCATCTTCCTTCTTCAGGTATGTTTGAGCAAACAGCTTGAACATTCAATTTGAGGACATTGTAATCTCCATAATTAGGCCTCTCTTAGGATGATAAATTTTGCATGTTCCTGTAGACACCCCATTTTTGACCGCTCGGAAGACTTGTGCGCTTCGTTCTATGCACTCGATGATGAAAGTTACATTGTGTGTGATTCAAATGCTCAATGAAGGAATCCGAGGATGGTCTCAAAAACAATCCCAAAACCTTCATATTTACCTTATTCTTACCTCAGAGGTCCCTTTTTTAACATTGTGCCACCCTACACTGAGCTTGAAACAGAGAAATAGGTCAGGACATTGGGGCCCGACCGTGCCTCATTGGGAGCTGGTCGTGGCCATTTGAAGCCAGTCGTGCCTTGGTGGCAATAAACACTGTTCTAGGTGGGAGCTCACTAGCTGTCTATTTTTGAAGATATTTTTGACCTATTTTGCTCAAATTCTATAAATACGAGGTTATATCTCTGTTTTAAGGGATGGACAATTTCCAAAGAGCCTATACACTTACTTGAGAGCTTCTTCTTCTGGTGCAAGCCATCTTTGAGAAAGCTTACCATCTTTGAGTCATAGATATACACCATACACACCCTCAAACCTTAAGCTTGGAGCCTGGTTGAGCCTTGAGAATCACAATTCAAGCTTGAGAGTGTGTTTGGACCAAGTTTGATTCACAACAAGAGGTTGTCCTCTTTAAGCGGTATAAGGTTACCATCTTTTTTCTTGCTTCCATTTCTGTCTCTTACTATTAATTTCTTGTATCTTTGTATTGTTTTGGATCCATTTCAAGTGTTGGAACTTGGGTTTGAATAGCTACCAAAGGTAGAAAGGTTAAATACCCTTTCTTGCACCTTACTTCATAGCTTTAGTCACTGGTTTTTACATATTAGGGCTATTTAGACTTGTTGTAATTCATTTAATTGGTTTATGCTTTGAATACTTTGCCTATCATGTTGTAAGTCCTCATGGCTTTGCTTGTTTAGGCCTTAGACATCAAGCCATTTGAGTTGATAGCTTTTCTTTGCTTGCTTTTCATATTAAGAGTCTCATTCTTAAACTCAATCTCACATAATCATGTCTGCAACCTCCCTCTTTTCGTCTTTTCTTTTGTTTGAGAGTTGTCTCAAAAGATTGTTGGTAATTCAAGGCATGGGAAAGAGACCTATGCTCAATGGCTTAACCTCTAAGGAGGTTCATTGTCAAGGCGTAGTCCCTCTTTCATGCTTCGGATCACTTCTCGTTTGACATTTCTTCTCATGTAGTGGACTTAACCATCACTTTGGACAAATTGATTAAAGAATGGAAAGGACTAATAAAATGGGCTTAAAACCAATGAAACCAATGTAAAGAAAATGAGTAAGATTTTTTGGATTCGGCCAGACATTATGCCGAGTCCATAGTGTCAAGAGTCATTACGCACCAATTCATGATGTGTGGATGAAACTTGAAGCATCTCTACCTCCCTCTTTGAGCTTACTCCATTATAGGAGGGAGGAGTGGTTGTTGTTCATTGCATTTATTGATTTTTGTCAAATTGTCTCCGAAATCATCAAGCGATCAACTTGCTTATAGATGGTTTTGGAACCAACTTCATTCTTCTCTTGAGCCTCTCCATGACAGAGAAGAGTAGAAGGGACAAATAGAGCTTAGAAAGGCTTTGTCTGCACTGTTTTCACCTCAGAGCACAAAAACAGGGTTTTGCATGAAATCAGGGCATGCCTGGCCTTGTTTGGGCTTGGTCGGGCCTCATTGGGGGCCGGTCGGGCTCCAATGTTTGGTAAATAGTGTGTTTTTGCAGAAACAGAGGGCAGTGACTGAAGGTGAGATAGGGCAGATTCCCATGGAGGTAGACAAAGCTGCTTCTAAAAATCGTCACGTGCATGCAATCCTTGTGCATCTTTGTTTGTATCAATATTGTAATTTAATGTTCCCATTATTGTTGTAATTAATTAATTATCATTACAGTTAGCATTGTTGTAATTATTAATGTTTATTCGTAATTGTCATAGTTAGTTAACTTAGCTAGTTAGTTTTGTTGTTCATCCTTGTTGTAATAACTTAGATAGCTAGTTAGTTATTTAGTATTCATTAGCTTAATTCCTTCATTTGGTTTTGTAATAGTTAGTTTGTTTTGGACACTTGGACATTCATTCGGACCCTCTTGCATGAGGGTAAATAGTGTAATAAGTGTGTATGTCTTCCAACCCCCATTTCTTTCTCCCTTTTATTTCTCTGCTTATGATGGTAGAATAGAGCATCATGTTTTAATTAGCATTTTCCATGATTTGCATCCACTCATCTTGCATGCATAAAAGCTCGGTTCATCATTCTAACAAAGCACTATTATTGCTTAAATTCTTTGAATACGTGCTTAGATCACATGCTATCAAATTGCTTCAAATACCATGTTAGTAGCCGAGTCCATTACTTGCATAATTGTATGTGTTGCATTAGTTAGGATCATGCATTTTTTCTAACTCTTTTATCTTTTTGGCTTGCCTTGGAGTACTAGGTGAGCATTTAATTGCTTTAGCATACCGCATGCTTGTTATTGTTGCCATGTCATCAAAGCATGATTCCACGAGGCTAACTACTTAAATGATATATCTGTTTGAATGCCGATGGATGAAGGCTAATTGCTTGAATTGGAATAAATTGATTAATGTACATACAAGCTCACTTTTTTAAGTGACATGCATTCAAAACAATTTTCAAACAAACATGAAATCAAAGTGTTCCAATTTTTGCAAATTAGTCTATACTTGTGTGCGTCACATAGTAAATGCTAGCCTAAAATAATCAAAACAAGAGCATATAATGTCAATAAAAATCACATCATGATTAGTAGAGGCCGATCTTTGAGTGGGCGAGTGGGGTGCTCACTTCATGACCTTTCCCTCTCGTACCTAAGTTCTTGAGCCGAACAATCTTGGTGATGACAGACACGGGACCTTTGGCACGAGTCATGGGTTTCCTAAATTTTCTAAAAATATTTAGGTGGCGACTATGTATCTGGCAAAGTAATCCATTTTTTGGCGTTTTGATAAAAAAATGATTTTCCAAAAGAATTGCCGAATTTGGACTCATTTGTGCTTATCTATTTCATATTGCACTTATGGAATCAAGTTCAGAATCACGGGAGTTCGAACTGTAGGGCTAGTAATATCCGAAAGGAGCACGAAAAGCAAGCTATAGTTCCTCGTTGTATGAGAATTGCAAGTCCCTTATCAGCTAGCTGACCAATACTTATCTAGATGTTCTTTATTCTTGGAACATAGATTACGTTAGTAATAATCTGTACAAAACCATTCACTAGCATTCTCACATTACCTTTACCTACCATATCCATACTTGAATTATCTCCCTGTTTCACTTTCTCCTTGAAATTGCCTTCAAAATCTGAGAAAAGTTCCCTCTTGATACACATGTGACTGATACATCTAGAGTTGAGAAACCACAGTTCTTCTTTGATGGCTTCCTTATCAGTCACATACATATGATTCATGTATGCCATCAACAACAGTTCTTTATTACCTTCCACATAGTTTGCTTTGGCTTCTGTCTCCTTCTTTGGACATTCAGATGCAAAGTGGTCAAGCTTATGGTAGTTATAGCATTCAACAATGGATTTGTCAAAGTTACACCTGCCTCCTCCTCTTTCTCATCCTTGAAATCTGCCACGACCTCAACCTTTTTCCCCCGAAGACTCTCCAAAAGTAACCTACAATGGTTGCTCTTCCATAAGATGAGCTTTCATACATTGCTCATGTACTAGAAAACTACTTTGTAACTTATCAATGGTAAGAGCATCCAAATCATTTGACTCCTCAATAGAATACACCATGTAATCAAACTTGGGTGTCATGGATCTCAAAATCTTCTCGACGACTGCTATATCGTCCATCATTCTATTATTGGTTCTCAACTTGTTGACCACAGGAAGAGTACGAGCAAAGTATTCATTCACAGACTGTCCTACCTTCATGTTTAACATCTCAAACTCTTTTTGGAGAGCTTGTCGTTGCGCTCGCTATACTTGTGCTGTCCCTTGATACTTCTACTTCAAGAAATCCCAAATACTTTTGGCTGTGTCCTTGTTCAAGATGGTTTCCAAGATCGATTGATCTATGGCTTGGAAGAGATAATTCTTTCAGATCCTTCAACTTTGCTTCATTAATCACCTTCTTTGTGCGTCAGTGAGTTGAACTCCTTCTACTGCTGCAGGAATCCCATCTGTCACCACACTCCAACATTCTTTCGATTGCATGAAATTCTCCATGAGCATATATCAGTGATCATAATGCCCATCGAATTTTGGGATCGCTGGCTACACAAATCCACTCTCAGTCGTCCTATTCTCGTCACTAAGCACCTTGAAGACTGCTGCTTCTTAATCACGCCCCTGTGATGAGGCTCTTATACCAATTGTTAAAAAAACTCTATGTATTTGTCAAGTGAACATAAAGCAAATTGGGAGAATGTTCTCTTATTCAATTAAACAGCTAAACTAGATATATATAGCTTTTCAAGAATAACAGAAAGGAGAAATAAACTGTAGTCCACGTTTAACATGTCTATTAACGTGGCAAGTGACTAGGAAACAAACAACTTGTCCCTAAACAATAGGAATTATTCAAACCACTAAGCAACTAATCAAAAACAAATCCTAAAGACTTGATGAACACTAACAGTTTCAACAAAGTATGCTTTCTGGGAAGAAGATTCCCAAAACATTTTGGCTTGAAACTGTGAATTGGACAGTTCATGTTCTCAATAGGAGTCCAACTCTTGTAGTAAATAACAAAACTCTTGAAGAAGCTTGGAGTGGATTCAAACCATCAGTGGATCACTTCAGGGTATTTGGGAGTGTATCTCATGTTCATATTCCTGATTGCAAAAGGACAAAGCTCGATGACAAGAGTGTAAAATGTGTTTTACTTGGAGTTAGTGAGGAGTCCAAGGTATATAGGTTGTATAATCCCATTTCTCAGAAGATTATAGTAAGTAGATAGGTGTTGTTTGAAGAAGACAACAGTTGGGATTGGAACAAAAGTCATGAGGAAGTTATTTTGGATGACTTGACTTGGGGGGACAGTGACAAAGAGCCAGATGCAGCTGCTGGAAATGAAGATGAAGTTGAAACTGATGAACAAAGTAGTACAGAGGAAAGTGAAACCGATGGCTCAAATGGGTCATATGAAGGCAATTCATCTAGCTCAGGTGAAAATCTTTCACTTGACTCTTGGGAACAAAGGTCGAGAAGGCAACCAAATTGGATGAGGGATTATGTAAGTGGAGAAAGTTTATCTAAGGAAGAAGACATGGCATATTTAGCCATGTTTGCAGCCGATGATCCAATTCTATTTGAAGAGCCACTAAAAGATGCAAAGTGGAGAATAGTTATAGATGTGGAGATTGCAGCTATAGAGAAAAATAATACTTGAGAGTTAACGAATTTATCTACTGGGGCAAAGAATGTTGGTGTGAAATGGGTGTATAAGACGAATCTCAATGAAAATAGTGAGGTGGAGACGTACAAAGCACGTTTGGTTGCCAAGGGTTACATCCAAAAACATGGAGGTTTTTGCACCTATAGCAAGTTTGGAGATAGTTCGATTGGTAGTTTCTCTTGCAACTCAAAAACGGTGTAAGATTTTTTAGCTAGATGTAAATTCGGCCTTTCTCAATGAAGAACTTAGTGAAGAGGTTTTCGTCGAGCAACCTCCTGGTTATGAGAAGAAAGGTAATGAACAAAAAGTGTACAAGTTAAAGGAGGCTTTATACGAACTAAAACAAGTTCCACGAGCTTGGTATAGTCGGATAGAGTCATATTTTACTAATGAAGGTTTCGAGAAGTGCCCTTATGAGCATACCTTGTTCATAAAAGCAGGAGAATGAGGTAAAATTCTAACTGTCTATCTCTATGTTGATGATTTGATTTTTACGGGCAATGATGAACATATATTTGTTGAATTTAAAAATTCTATGATGCATGAGTTTGACATGACAGACCTCGGGGGGATATTTTTATCTATCAAAGGAGGTATGCAGAAGAGGTGCTGAAAAGGTTTGAAATGGATAAATGCAATTCAGTTCATAATCCAATTGTTCCAGGTTGCAAACTCATGAGAGATGAGAATGGAGTAAGGGTGGATAGTAGTCGCTACAAGCAAGTAGTTGGCAATCTAATGTATCTGACTACTACTCGACTCGACATTATGTTTGTGGTGAGTCTTCTAAGTTGGTATATGGATCGTCCCATAAGTAGCCAATAGAGTGCTGAGATATCTGAAAGGGACTTCTGATCTTGGGATATTTTATAGAAAGGGAGGAGATGAGAAACTGGTTGCCTGTACAGTAGTGACTATGCTAGAGATTCAGATGACAGAAGGAGTACTTCAGGTTTTTTTTTTTTTTTTTTTTTTTTTTTTTTTTTTTTTTTTTTGAGTTCAGGATCCATTACATGGTCATCGAAGAAACAACCAATAGTCACCTTGTCTAGCACTAAAGCTGAATTCGTTGCAGAAGCTTCATGTGCTTGTCAAGCAGTTTGGGTAAGGAGGATTTTGAAGGGTTTTAATCATGCTCAAAGTGGTGGTACAATGGTTTTTTGTGATAAAAGCTCATCTATTGAGCTTTCAAAGAATCCTGTATTACATGGTCGAAGCAAGCATGTAGATGTCAACTGGTCCATTGTCACACTCAAGAACAAATTGCAGACGTAATGACCAAGCCATTAAAGCTTGATATGTTCATGAAGCTGAGAGGTTTGTTGGGGGTCTACACAGATCCAAGTATAAACTAAACAAAATTGGTACACAATTTAAGGAAGGATGTTGAAACTGTTAGTGTTGATCGAGTCTTTAGGATCTGTTTTGATTAGTTGCTTAGTGGTTTGAATAATTCCTATTCTTTAGTGACAAGTTGTTTGTTTCCTTGTCACTTACCATGTTAATAGGCATGTAAAATGTGGGCTACAGTTTATTTCTCTTTTCTGTTATTCTAGTAAAGCTATATATATCTAGTTCAGCTGTTTAATTGAATAAGAGAACATTCTCCCAATTTGCTTATGTTCACTAGACAAATATAGAGAGTTTTTTTTTTTTTAACACGGCGATGGTGGAGCTAAAGGAGGGAGATGATGTGGTTAGAGAGAGAGGGAGAGAGAGACGATGGAACGATTTGATTAGGGTTTGGTTTGGGAAACAATATACATACATGGGTAGTTTGGTCATTTTATAGGAATTTGTCCTTATAAACAAAGTATTTTAAAATAATGATTTTTAGACCCAAAAAAAAAAAAAAAAACTAAAATTAGATTTATGGACCAAGTGCCCTATTATTTACTCATTAAATTTTATTATGAATAATTAAGCCTTATTTTTCTTATAAAATATTCTAAAAATATTAATTGTCTATAATTGTAGATTTTGTAACGCCCTGAATTACTCTTAAGAATATGTCAAGACCAACACAATAATGTATTGAAAAAGTCATCTTCCTCATTGAACTACGAGTTAAGAGATTACAAATCATCATGTACATTCCCACAACATTTGGGATTCACATTCTAGAAATATAAGCCTCTAAGGCATACAATAACAACAAAATAAAGTTGATTTTATTGTTACAAAAATCCCAATTCAAAATGACAAAGCATCCATGAATCAACTTTTCCCAAAAGGAGCTATTGCTTGTTCCAATCCATTAGTGAGGTGGTACTTCGTCAACTCCTAATAAATAAAATAGGGTTCAGCTATATGCCCAGTAGGAACACATTTAACCAAGTATTTAATTTTTTGAATAAGATTATGGTATCCTTGCAGCAAAACATTACAAGGAAATTTGTCTTCACATGTAACCTTTATCAATCATATAGATTCATGATTACCAAACAGTGACAATTGCAATTCATGTCATCAAACACAACAATTAAACAATCACAACCATAGAAAGCAAGCCACGAGTCCATCTGTAAGAGTCCAATTCAAAACACCCTTTGCTTTTGTTTTAAAAACCGCCCCCACATTTGTCGGCTATTATACACCAGGGAGTGGGCACCCAAGGAAAACCATCCGTCTTCCCACTTTTATCGGCTATTATACGGTGGGACTGTGTGGACACCCAAAAATATTTTTCCCACATTTGTCCAGCGATAAGCCTAGACAGGTCATTTGGGCACCTTTTAAACTGCTCGTGCGGGAACCAACACAACAACATTTCCCAAAACTGACTCTTACTCGGACTCATGAACAATTAACAACTCAATCACATTTTGTTCCATTCACAAGCATCCAATATTACCAAAGAATGGAATACAACACCAAATTCAAAGATAATAGCATCCAAGCCACACTTCCCTACCAAATCAACATCCACATCTTTCATCATTTCATTATTTACAACATTCATTCAATTTGGTGTTTTTTACTCAAATTGATAATTTAGGGTTTTACCAAATTTGGGGATTTTTCTACTTCATCATAGATATAAGTTTTAACAACATTTATATACATGTTTAAAAAAAGGATTAAGAAATTTCAAGCAAAAGTGAAGCTAAATTGTTTATTTATGTGAAATATGGATTTAATCCAATAAGATCCTCAAATTAGCTCATGAGTCACAACACCACCATGAAATCTCTTCAAAATAAAGAAATACAACGGTAAAGGTATCCCTACCTGAAGTTGTAAAGAGGAAAACTCGAAAAACCCAAAGTCGACGAACCCATCAATAGAAAGCCCTTGACAAGATTTGCAATCTTTCTCAAAGAACCAAGTTGGAAGGATGCCTCTACGTGAGTAGATCTAGAGATCTAAGTGAAAAAGGTGGGTTTCAAAGAGAGAGAGAGAGAGAGAGAGAGAGGAAAAAAGTGAATGAGAAAAGTGTGTTTGGGGCCAATTTATAGTGGTAGAATAATAGCCCTAGAGTCAAAGGGGTCGACCATTCAGACAGAGATGTCGACCCTTCAGGAAGAAAAGCTGAAACACTAATGTGTGTAGAGGACAAGGTGTCGACACCTCCCAAACTAGTGTCGACCCCAACGGCCAACAAGAAAAAGCAAGTGTCGACACCACCAAGGGCTGGTGTTGACACTAAATTTCTGTAGTGATCTAGGAACACAACAGCAAGATGGTGTCAACACCTCCAAGGTTGGTGTCGACCCTAGAACAAATTTTCCAAATTTCTAAAGAACTTTTGAACGTAAACAAGCGTGAATGAATAATCCCAACAAGTTTAAATCGAATTGTAGTCCTTCAAAACCAATATACAACAACTTCAAGGACTCCCAAAAAGAAAATAAAGGGATAAAATACACCTTCCAATAGATTAAAACATCCAAGTGTTACAACCTCTCCACCTTAGGAAATTTCGTCCTTGAAATAGCATCCGTTCTCACCATGATAACAAGGTATGTTAATGATATCATGTTTATTCAATCCTTAGCAATTCCCAATATGACACTAAGATATAGTAACGACGATGTACTTATCAATCCTCAACAATCTCGCAACCAAGCAAAATATATATCAATTTGACTCCATGACAAGGAATTAATAAAAGGTTTCAGCTCATGTCCAATTCATCAAGTACAAACAACAAACAAAAAAACAAGTACATCACAATTTAGAAAATAAGTCGGGGTACTTCTCATGAATCTCTGCTTCACGTTCCCATGTAGCTTCCTCTACACCGTGATGGTGCCATAACACCTTAACTAAGGGAATTGTTTTACCCCTCAAAACATGTTCTCTAGTCTCTAAGATTTGGAGTGGTTTTTCTTCATAAGACACATCTTCATCTATCTCAATCTCCATCCAATCTGATACATGAGAGGGATCGGGTTTGTATTTGCGAAGCATAGACATGCGAAACACATTGTGAACTCCTGCGATTTGCGGCAGCAATGCAAGGCGATTTGCAACTTCTCTAATTAGTTCAATGATATCAAAGGGGCCGATGAATCTAGGTGATAGCTTTCCACTCCGGCCAAATCTCATCAACCCTTTTCTAGGAGATATTTTCAAAAAGACATGGTCACCTACTTCAAAAGATGAGGGTCGTCTTCTTCTATCTGCATAGCTCTTTTGCTGGCTTTGAGTGGCGACTAACCTTTTTCGAATGAGGGATACTTTCTCGGTAGTTTCACGCACTAGATCCGAGCCTAGCATGGGTGAATCTCCCACTTCAGTCCAACACACTAGTGATCTACATGGATGCCCATACAATGCCTCGAAAGGTGCCATCCCAATACTTGCTTGAAAGCTATTGTTATAAGCAAATTCAACTAAAGGTAGCTGTTTCTCCCAAGACTCTTTAAAATCTAACGCATATGCCCTCAACATATCCTCCAAAATCTGGATAACATGTTCAGATTGCCAGTCGGTTTGTGGGTGGTATGCAGTACTAGAATTCAATTGAGTACCTAAGGCACTTTGAAGACTTTGTTATAGCTTGGCTGTAAAGCGAGGGTCTCTATCAGATACTATACTCACTGGTACCCTATGGAGTTGAACAATCTCACGGATATAATGTTCAGCTAGAAATTCTATGGAGTCCCTCATGCTCATAGTGAGGAAATGAGCCGACTTAGTAAGTCTGTCTACAATCACCCATACCGTATCATTACTTCTTTGAGTTCTAGGGGGGCCAGAAACAAAGTCCATGTTGACGTTTTACCACTTCCATTCAGCAACCGAAAGAGGTTGTAGCAATCCAGCCGGTCTTTGGTGTTTAGCCTTAACTTGTTGACATGTCAAACATTTGGACACAAATGAGGCTACATCCTTTTTCATACCCCTCCACCAAAATTGGCAGCATAGGTCATGATACATTTTGCTGCCCCCCGGATACACAACTAGGCGGGAATGATGGAAGTCCCTCAAAACTTCATTTCTCATGGATTTAGGTATGAACAATCGATCAAGGTAACGAACACTAGAAGCCGCATGAACATTTAAACCCCTTTCTTCATTCCCTTGACAAATCTTCTCCTTGATTAAGTTTATTTCTGGGTCACCCAGTTATGCTTCAACCACTCTCGTAACAATGGTAGGTTGTGCGATGGTGGTGAAGAGGGTAGCTTGTTCCAAAGATTCACCAAGCTGTAAAGCAAATTCATTGTCATTCCCCATCATCTTCCATTCCCTCATCAGCAGACTAGCCATCATACTTACTGATTTTCTACTCAAAGCATCCGCTACTACATTGGCTTACTAGGGTGGTAGTGTATTTCAAAACCATAGTCCTCTAGAAGCTCTATCTATCTTTGTTGGCGTAGATTCAAGTCTTTATGGGAGAATAAGTATTTGAGGCTTTTGTGGTCAGAGAAAACTTCAAACTTTTCAGCATATAGATAGTGTCTCCACAATTTCAAGGCAAAAACAACAGCAGCAAGTTCTAAGTCATGCATCTTTAGTTGGCACGAGCCATATGCTACCACCTTTCCCTATTACATTAGAACACATCCCCTCTTTAGAGGTATCACAATATATTGTATAACTTAAACTTTGCTCCGGAATGATAAGAATTGGAGTGGTGGTCAATCTAAGCTTTAGTTCCCGGAAGGAATTCTCACAAGCTTTGCTCCAAACAAACCTTAATCCATTATGAGTCAATCTAGTTGATGGTGATGCTATGGAAGAGAAATTATTTACAAATCAGCGGTAGTAACTGGCTAAGCCCAAAAAGCTATGAATTTCTATGGTGTTCTTAGGCTACTCCCAATTCTGCACAACTTTAACAGGACAAAATTAAACAGAAGTTGTCGACCCGCCACCTCAATTACACACCCCTGACATCCCTGGGTTAGAGTGACCTTACCCCCAACCAGTGATTCTATTGTGAGAAAAGATTGTAGTTGCCTACTCTCTAACCCCAACAATGATGTAAATGATGTGGCAATAAATGAATGCAATGCCCTAGTGTCAATCAACACACTAGCCCAAGTATTGACAATGAGGAATGTACCTCTCACAACTGATGGCCCCAATGCTTACTCAAAAGTGATGATAGCGTACACTCTTCCTTGTGACCTCTGCTCCCCTATATCACTTCTCTGAACATAAACTTATTGTGTGGATTGAGCAGACATGGCTCCTTGAACTATCCTAGATGCTTGTCCTGATTGAGCCGGTTGATAAGATTGCCTCTGTCTCTGAGCCATCTGTAAACCTCCAGATTGTCTAGACCCTGCCACACTCGGAGTCCCTACTTTCTGCGGGCTGTAGACACCCCATTTTTGACTGTCCTCAAGACTTGGACGTCACCGTTTGAACACTCGGTGATCATCCATGTTCGTGTTCGTTTTGAGTTCTCGAAAGTCTCGGCTGCGCGCCCTACCTTAGGATCTCTCGACTTGTTTGTTTTTTGTGTTTAGTTTTGCACCAAACACTTGTTGTTTTGCTCCTGAGGGTGGGAAATAGCTTGTTGGCCATCCCCACACCTCACCGGCCATGGGTTGAGGCCATCGGCCATTGGTGATTGCCGGTCGGCACTCTTGGTGGTCAGCCGGCCACCTTTGTTGGTCAAATGGCCATTTTTGTTGGTCGACCACTGTTCATCTACTTTTGGCAGATATTTTGTGCCAGCTGGCACCCACTTTGCACCCCCTCCATACACGTGTATGGAGGGAATTCCCTCTTGCTTAGCTTGTCTTGTAAGCTTTGCAAGAGTTGGAATTCTATAAGAGGAAGGCTTTTCCTCCCTCCTCAAGGGTTCCAAGAAGTTCCAGAGCTCTGAGATTAGGGTTAGAGGATTGTGTATCTATTCTATCTCTATATCTCCCTGTCTTCCATATTTTGTGTGTATTAAGGTGTTTTGTTCATAGTTTTGCATACAAACACCTAGTATTACACTTTCCTTTGGCTACTGAGGTGCTAAGGAGTGATTTCAAAATTCTTGAGTTGATCTAAGCTTGGAGAGGGTGCTGGAGTGGTCTTTGTGAAGAAGGTCTTCAAGGGTAAGAACTTTACCCCTTTATTTCCCATTTTGGCTTAGGCTTTTAACATATCTTGCATCTGTTTTTGAGCTTAGTGTATAACATATAAAAGTTCTGATTTTGAGTGCTTAAAATAGATGTTTAAGGCTGTTTTGGTGTTTGGGGTTGTTTGACCCCTCTTAGGCCTTGTTTGGCCTCATTTTTGTGCATTTTTTGTGACCTCCGGGACCACCTTGTCTTGGCCTTCACACCATTGAAATCCAGAGGGATTTCAGTAGTGGGGATGGAGTTTTAAGGTCCTAAGAAGGAGAGGGCCATCCCCTCTCCTTAGTGTCTTCAATACTTGCCATTTTAGCCTCATGTGTGAGCACCTTATTTAAGCCCATGTTGACCATGTCTTAGCTGGTATTTGGTAGTATTTTGCCATGGTTTACCTCTGTTTTAAGTTGGTTTAGACACACCATGCATGCCTTGCATACTTGTCTTGTAATGCCATGAAATTGCCTTAACATGCTTTGTGCTTTGAGCCTTGTTTCTAGCATGATTTTGGCTTAGCTTTGTGAAGCTTTTATGCATGTTTTAGTATGCTTGAGGTCTATTTTTGGTTGTTTGGGTCATCTATGACTTGCTTTGTATAGCTACCATGCAATCTCCCTTGTAGGCCTTGAGGGTTGGCCCCTCTAGCATGCCCTCGTTGCATCATTTTAGTGATTTGGCACCACTTATCATGTCATTTCAGTCCATATAGCATGCTTGTATACTTGCATTTGTGGCTCCTTTGATGCTTCAAAAGGTTTGTGTTTTGTGCTCCATGTTTGGACCTTTGTGCATGCCTTTAGATTTAGGCCATTTAGATGCCATCTAGGTATGTCTTTGGTCTTGTTCAGACCTACATTGGGACTATTTTAGGTCTCCATGGCCCTTTGGGGCTTGCTTCATATAGCCTTGGTTTGAGTCCCGTGGCTAGTTTTCAAGTTTGGACTTTGTTGCATGCCTTGATTGCTTTGTTTAGTTGGTTTGGCACCATCCTTAACATGATTTTCAAAGCTTATAATATATGCCATTTGTCCATGTTTTGTCCCTTTTAAGTGTGCTTAAAAGTTGCTCTTCGATGCCCAAGTGTTGGACCATGTTTGCATGCATATTTGTATGTGCATTTGCCTTTATTTCCTTGGCATTTGGCCACTGTTTTGGGTCTATTTGAGAGCTGCCCAAATTGGTATAATTCCATTGTTCGCATGTTGTTGCATGCTCACCTTGCGTGTTGTTGCATGCTTGGCCTATCGCATGTTGTTGCATGCTTGAAACACATTGCATTTGGCATGCACTTCCTTGATTAAGTTGTTTAACATGTTACGTGTCTTGCATACTTACATGTTTACATTGCATCTTGCAGGCTTGATTAACTCCCATACTTGGTACATGCTTGTTCGCTTAGGTTGTGTGCCTAGTATACATTGCTTGTTCACATGTTTGATAGGTTGTCACATGCTTGCATGTTTGTCCCCATGATCATGTTGCATACTTAGCTCGCATGCTTAGGTTGCATTTTGCATGCATGCCTTGCCTCTTGAATCACCATGATTGAGGTTGGGTTCATTATGTGTTTATGTGCATTACATTTGACATCAAAATGCACAACTCGACACCTTGGACCATCACGCATTGAAATGCGCGATTGGTGGTCCGAGGGTCGAAGACCAAATTCCCTTGAAGTCCATAACAGGATGGGGAGGTTGGTGGTGCAAACATTGCTTTGAAATGCATTGCCATGCCTTGTCTTGTCCTCTGCTACTGTCAAAAAAGGATTCTACAGGCATAGATGGCCGACCGACCACATTGAGTGCCGGCCGACCGACCACATTGAGTGCCGGCCGACCACAAACTTCTGGCCGAGAGCCACATTTATAGTCAATGACCATTCCTCCATGGCCGGTGATCATTCCTCATGGCCGGTGGCACCCCACAGTGTTTAGAGAGTGCTCCTTGGGACTTGTGCAATTTTCAGAGGCATAAAACAGTGAAAACAGAGGCAGCTTGTGCATGGTGGTGGATTTCCAAACGGAGTCGAGCACGCATGCATTGGACCCTCTTCCCGAGGCTGTTTTATCGCTTTATTAGCTTAGTTAATTTGCTTAACTAGTTAATTGGTTTGTAACTATTTAATTAGCTTGTTAGTTGATTAAATTGTATTATTCTTTCGATCCCTTCGAGCGAGGGCGAATTTGTAATAAGCGTGCGTGCATGTGATGCATGTCTTCCAATCCCTACTTATTTCTCCCTTTTACTTACCTGCTTTTGATGGTTAGTATTAGGGCATATTTCAATTAGCATCCTTATGCTATGCATGTATGCATCATTCATCAGTATTGCATGCACCGGGCTCGGCGCATCATACTAATTGCATAGTATTTCAAATCTAACTTGAATACATGTTATCTGTTGCATTTCACATGCCATCTATAGATTAGCCGAGCCTACTCTAGCTGCATTTGGCCTGCGATGCATTAGCCATCTTAACATGGACTTGGATCATACATTTGATTACTAACATATTCCTTGTTTTTGGCTTGGAGTACTAGGTGAGTGTTTATGCTTTAGCATCTCGCATGAGTGTGAATGTTAACATGAAAGCATGCTTACCATGAGGCTAACTACTTAGTTGATTTACTGCTTGAATGCCTGTGGGTGGAGGTTGGATTGCTTGAGTTGGAACAACTCGTTGAAATTCATGTTTTAGCCTACTTTCGAGTAGCGAATTTCAAACTGTCTTTCAAACAAGCAGATATGCAATGCTTTGTTCCAAATTAGGTGATCTAGTCTATACTTTTGTGTTGTGTGCATCACATAGTAAGATTAGCTAATTAACCGGAATAAAAATGCATAATGTTTTCAAAACTAGATATCATGGTTAGTAGAGGCCGATCTTTGATCGGGCGAGCGGGGGTGCTCATAGCTGACCTTCCCCAATCGTACCCAAGTTCCCGAGCCGAGGCAACTTTGGTGATGACGGACACATGGCCCTAGGCAACGAGTTAGGGTTTCTAAATTTCCCAAAATAAAACATTTGGGTGGCGACTCTGTATCTGGTAAAGCAGTCCATGTTTGGCACTTCTTTCAAAAAATCTGTTTTCAAGAGCGATTTACCGAATTTGGACTCTTTGATGATTCATCGGTCTTGCATTATACTCTGCGAGATTAGATACATGACCGTGACATTGAGTTCTGAATTGTAGTGAGCCCAATGAACAAAACGGGGGATTTCCTCCCGGGACGTTCGGGGACGTCTATACGGGCAGAACTTCTTCAAATGTCCCGGCTGACCACACTAATAACAAGATTGAGACTGGCTCCTATTATGAGGTTGACGCTGTGGACGCATAGGTTAGGACTGTTGTAGACACCCTATTTTTTACCGTCCTCAAGACTTGGTTGTGCTTGTAGGTACACCCAACAACTGGTTCGATTGCTCGCCCAGCATTCGACTGTCGCGACGGAACGGCACCGGTTCGAGTTTCCCGGACCTTGTATCCTTTCTGCCTCATTTTTGGACCTTGACTAGGTCCTGTTAGAGTGGCCCTCATAGTGCATTGCCGGCCATGGGTTTTCCCCTGCCGGCCACTAATGAAGCCCTGCCGGCCATCAGTGTGGCACTGCCGGCCATTACTGATGGCCGGCACCCCCCTATCTCAGCTGGTTTCCAGGCAGATCTTTTGAGCCAGCTGGATTTTCATTTGCTCCCCTCCATACACGTGTATGGAGGGATGGAAGCCTTGAAAAGCTTGTTCAAGAAGCTTTGGCTTTGCATTGTTCTATATAAGGAAGAGTCTTCTTCCTTATGCAAGGGTTCTGAGTTTTGAAGAGGAAAAAATCTGTCTCTCTCTATATTGTGTGTATTTTGTGCCTTAGAGTTGGATTTCTTTGCACTTTTGCACTACAACACCTAGATATACACCTCCATCCTCCATTCCAGCACTTTGGAAGTCATTTGAAGAGGTTGGAAGCTCAGAATCTTGGACCAAAACCTGCTGGAAAGCTTCCCTTCTAGGGTAAGTGCCTATTTCCCTCAAACTTGCACTTTCTTGCTTCATCTATAAGCCTTACTTGAAAGCATTTTTGGACTTTGTCATGAACTGAAAAAAATCATATTTTGAGCTCCTCTACATGTTTGATCAAGGACTCTTTGCTGTTTGAGGCCTCCTCCTACCACTTGCCTCTTTATCCCTCTTTTAGGCCTTTTTCTTGTATGATAGTTTGGCCTTATTTTTGATTATTTTTGTGGCTTGATGTAAACTATAAAGTATATTATTTTGAGCCCCTCTTCAACTTTGTTGAAGGGCTCTCCTCTGTTTGAGGCCATCTACTATCCCTTGTGCTTTATCTCTCCTTTTAGGGCCATTTTTGCATGATAGATTAGCCCTACTTGTGATTATTTTTGAGATTTGATATAAACTGGAAAAAGTTTTGTTTTGACCTCCTCTTTAAGATTGATCAGGTCTCTTTGCTTTTTGGGGTCATCTTCCCCCATGCATGCTTTATCTCTTCATGTTTAGAGCCATACATGTGAGTATTTACATTGGCCTTGTTTTGGCCTATTAGCCACTGAAATCCAACGGATTTTCAGTGGCCTTGTTGTGTTCTTGAAGGCCAAAATTAGAGGGGGGTGACCCCCTCTCTCCTTGTCTTGTTTGGTGGCCTTTTTGGCCTTCCAAAGAGACCCCATTTTGCATGCCTCTAGGCCTTGTTCCAGGCCCTTTTCAGTGGGTTTTGGGACCCTCTTGAGCCATTTCCAGAGTTGGTTTGGTCTTGTTGATTGTCCATCTTGCATGTGCCTAATAATCCCTTGTGTGGCCCTCCAAAGAAGCCCCTCATTTTGGCATGCATTGGCCGCATTTCCATGATTATTTGGGCATATTTTGGCTTGTTTAGTTCACTAATTTTTGGCTGGTTTGGTGAGATTTCATATGCTTCATATACATGTCATACAACTCATGTCTACTGGCTAATCTTGCATGTTATGTTAGTCCATCATGCTAGCACCTTTTGGCCATGCTTTGAACTAGAAATGTTCATGTTTTGGGGCTGCCTTGCCTCCGTATTTATGCTTCTTAGTCAAATAATGCATGCTTTGTATAGCTGTAGTGTAATTGACCTTGCAAGCTTTGTGTTCCGGTGATTCACGCATGCTATCTTTGAGACATTTAGATGATTTGGCATCATTTAATGCTTCATTTCAGAGCATGTACCATTGTTAAATTCCCACTTCATCCATGCTTCAAGTGTCTTGGAATGTCGTGCATCATTGCCTAGTTTAAGGCTTAGCTTGTGTGCTTGCATGCCTAGGTATTTGAGCCTTCGTTCCAGCATGTTTAAGTCTTTGTTTAGGCCTAATTAAGCTATGTCCATGCTTAGTTCATGTGTTCATGCCATGTATTGCATGCCTCCTTTGTATTGCTCTTTGCTAGCTTTCATGACTTAGGACCTTCGCATGCTTTGCTTGTGCTATTTAAATGATTTGGCATTATTTATCATCTCATTTCAGTGCATATAGTGTTATTACACTTGCACATTTGTCACTTCTTAGGCACTTTTGAGAGTTGCCCTTTTAGGCCCTTTTGATGAACCTTTCGCATTTTGCATGCTTAAGTGTTTTGTGTGGCTTAATTCATCACTTTGGCTACTAATTTGGACCTAGTTGAGAGTTGTCCATCTTTGGTGTAAGCCCATTTTGCCATGTTGTCGCACGCTCGTTACATGTAGTATGTTGTTGCATACTTGCTTAGCTTTACATGCCTTGCATGTTCATATGTTCATATTGCATTTTGTCCAAGGTTGTTGCCTCACATTATGTTCATATGCTTGTCGCATGTTTGGTTTAGTTGCACGTTTGCATACTTAGGTCATGTTGCATGTTTGCCATGCTTATGTCTTGCATTGCTTGGATTAAGTATTAATCCGAGCACGAGGAACGAGGGGCATTTCATACTTCAAGTGATGGAATGTGTCTCAATTCTTGGTTGCCGAAGCTCTTGATGATTCATGATAGAGTTCTAGGCTTTATTTGTTGTATTTGTGCATTCATTTCTATATTGATTTGCACAAGTTGGATCTTTGGCCATCATGCATCGGGATGCGTGATTGATGGTTGTGGATCCGACTAGGCCTCTCCCTTGATGTTTTGAGGTGATTTGGAGTGCCATGGTGCGTACATGTCCTTGGGAAATCCTCTCTTTTCTCTATTTTGTGCTTCGTTGCAGTTTGGTGTCACAGCACACCAGTGGTTGGTAGCCTGCCATTGATGGCCGGCAGTGTGCCACCCTTGGCCGGCAGTACTCCTCTCCTGGCCGGCAGGCCACTGGTGACTCCCCCTGCAGTGTTTTGGTAAGGTTCGGCAACAAGCACTGGAAGACACCCTGCAAACAGAGCCTCTAAAGAGCAACCGGAAGGCCTTCCAAAGCGAGGAACAGAAGCGAGCATGCATGCCTCCCTTCTTCAAACAGAGTTGGAATGGCATCATTTACTGCTTTCCCTATTTGTTTGTTGTCGTTCATTAATCAGTTAATTAATTTGTTAATTGATTAAGTTGTGTAATAATTAGTTGTAGCTAGTTATTCAATTCGGTTTTGTAATAATTAATTAGCTTGTGAGTTAGTTAATTAGGTGGCCTGTATTATTTATTCGGTCCCTCCGAGTGAGTGCAAATTTGTAATAAGTGTGGGTGCGTGTGTGCATGTCTTCCAACCCTACGTCTTTCTCCCTTTTATTTAACTGCTTATAATGGTTAGATTTAAGGCATACTTCAATTAGCATACCTTATGCTATGCAAGCGTGCATTCATCCATTTGTATTGCATGCACCAGGCTCGGCGCATCATACTAACTGCATAAGTATTCCAAATCTAATTTGAAATACGTGTTACTCGTCACATTTCATATGCCATCTTAGATTAGCCAAGCCTACTCTAGATTGCATTTTGTATGCGATGCATTAGCCACTTAACATGGACTAGGGTCATGCATGTTTTGCTAACTAGCTTCATTATTTTGGCACAGAGTACACTGTAAGTATTTTATGCTTTAGCATCTCACACGAGTGTGAATGTTAACATGATAGCATGCTTACCATGTGGCTATATGCTTATTTGATTAACCCTGAATGCCTGTGGGTGAAGGTTGGATTACTTGAATTGGAATAATTTATTGAAATCAGTATTTTAGCCTACTTGCGAGTAGCAAATCTCAAACCATTTTCAAACAAATGGATATGCAATGCTTTGTTCCAAATTAGGCGATCTAGTCTATACTTGCTTTGCTGTGTGCATCACATAGTAAATCTAGGCTAATTAATCGGAATAAGAACACATGTGTTTTCAAAAATGAGATATCACGGTTAGTAGAGGCCGATCTTCGAATCGGGCGAGAGGGGGTGCTCATAGCTGACCTTTCCCAATCGTACCCAAGTTCCCGAGCCGAGGCAACTTTGGTGATGACGGACACGTGGCCTTTGGCACCGAGTCAGGGTTTCCTAAATTTCCCCATTATAAAATATTTAGGTGGCGACTCTGTATCTGGCAAAGCAGTCCATGTTTGGCACTTTTTTCAAAAAATCTGTTTTTCTCAAAACGATTTGCCGGATTTGGACTCTTTGGTTCAATATTAAGAACCGTGACAATTTGAGTGCGAACTGTAGTGAGACCCAAATGAACAGAACGGGATTCATCCTCCCGGGGCGTTCGGGGACATCTACAACTGTTCTCCACTTTTCTGTCCACACTCTACAGCCTTGTGACCCATTTGGCCATATCTATAACAAGGACCAGTAACTTAGGTCATATTCCCCGAATTTCCACCCATTACGGAACTAGAGGATTTGGCTTGTGGTGAAGTCGATTAGAAGGATAATGATGAACCCCTAGACCTCTTTGAAGAACCCGTGTCACCCCTAGCATCAGAATGTCCTGCTCTCTTCAATCTTTGTCTTGCCTCTTCAGCCTCTACAATAATCTCCACATGAGCTACCGCTTCAACTAAGTGGTCGTAATCACGAATCATATTCCCAACCACCTTCATCAGAATTTTTGGTCTCAACCTTTTCTCAAATTTGAGGCACCTTCGTTCTTTCGTTGTCACTAATTCGGGTGCAAAACGCGATAGGCTAGTGAATTTGGCTTCAAACTCCGCCACTGGTGCATCAAATTTCAACAACTCTTCAAACTGCTTCCTCAACCGCTCCCTAGCTATGGAATGAGGAATTTATCTTGGAAGGCTTGCACAAATGCCTCCCAAGTATGTTCAACCCTATGCTTTATGGATTTCCACCACTGCCCGGCCTCCTCCTTCAACTAGTAGGCTGCTAATGCTACTCACAATTCATTTTATCGAATGTCTAAGATCACAAAGGACTTGACCAATTGCTCCAACCACTCGTTAGCTTTCATCGGATCAGGCTCACCGCCATACTCGGCGGGATTGGAATGAAAGAACTTGCTTTTCAAAAAGGAAGCTCTTGTTTCTCCTTCAATAGTTCTAAACACTTGCTCGGCTCTCAATATATCCATGGACTCCCGTAGAGTCCCCTGCCATTTCCCTAGCCAAGGCCCCTATAGCCTCTTGGGTCGTTAGCCTCTTGGGTCGGTGGAATGAGTATATCGTTTTGACCCACTCCTTCTTACGGAGGGCTCTCGGGTTGGGAAGGAATGTTTCGCCCTCCTCGACAAGGTCTACCACGAGTTCTAGCACATCTAAACATCTATAAGAAGTAGAGACAACATTAAATTCAAGACCAAGTTTCTGCACCTAAGTGCTCCATTCTTAATCCTCAAACTTATTCACCATGTAAACACAAAAACTTCCACATAAAATAATCCAAACAATCACACATACAATCACATAAAAGCACGCATGAGTTTTTCATCCTAGATATTGGCTAATTACATGGCAATCAAGGACCTCCAAGTGGAAATAACAGTGATCAAGTGCCTTTCCAAAAGGATTTCGATGAATGCAACGGACAAAGGCCATATCATAGGAGTCTAACCCCATACCCATAGAATCACATAAAGACACATAACACACAAGGCATCCTAAGCATTTTCTCCAAGCCTAAGGACCCTATTGTGACACACATCACTTCCCATGAGCCCAAGGTATCCTAACCTATTGCTTTGATACCAACTTGTAATGCCCTGAATTACTCTCAAGAATATGCCAAGACCAACAATAATATATCCAAAAATTCATCTTCCTCATTGAACAGCGAGTTAAGAGATTACAAATCATCATGTACATTCCCACAACATTCAGGATTCACATTCAAGTTCAATGAACTAGATGGCTTTACAAAATATAAGCCTCTAGGGCATACAATAACAAAAAAGATAAAGCTGATAGTATTGTTACAAAAATCCCAATTCAAAATGACAAAACATCCATGAATCAACTTTTTCCAAAAGGAGCCATTGCTTGTTCCAATCCATCAATGAGGTGGTACTTCATCAACTCTTGAAAAGTAAAATAGGGTTGAGCTATATGCCCAGTAGGAACACATTTAACAAAGTATTTAATTTTTTGAATAAGATTATGGTATCCTCGCGGCAAAACATTACAAGGAAATTTGTCTTCACATGTAACCTTTATCAATCATATAGATTCATTATAACCAAACAGTGACAATTGCAATTCATGTCATAGCGCACAATAATTAAACAATCGCAACCATAGAAAGAAACCCATGACTTTATCTGTAAGAGTCCAATTCAAAACACCGCTTTGCTTTTGTTTTAAAAACCGGCCCCACATTTGTCGGCTATTACATGACAAGTAGTGGGCATCCAAGGAAAACCATATGTTTTTCCACTTTTGTCGACTATTATACGGCGGGACTGGGTGGACACCCAAAAACATTTTTCCCACAGTCGTCTAGCAATAAGCCCAGACAGGGCATTTGGGCACCTTTTAAACTCCCCGTGCGGGTACCAACACAATAACATTTCCCAAAACCGACTCTTACCCAGGCTCATGCACAATTAACAATTCAATCACATTTTGTTCCATCCACAAGCATCCAACATTACCAAAGAATGGAATACAACACCACATTCAAAGATAATAGCATCCAAGCCACAATTCCTTGCCAAATCAACATCCACATCTTCTATCTGTTCATTATTTACAACATTCATTCAATTTGGTGTTTTCTACTCAAATTGAGAATTTAGGGTTTTACCAAATTTGGAGGTTTTTCTCTTTCATCATGGATATAGGTTTTAACAATATTTATATACATGTTTAAAAAAAGGATTAAGAAATTTCAAGAAAAAGTGAAGCTAAATGGTTTATTTATGTGAAATATGGGTTTAATCCAACAAGATCCTCAAATTAGCTCATAAGTCATAACAACACCATGAAATCTCTTCAAAATAAAGAAATACAAGGGTAAAGGTATATCCCTACCTCAAGTTGTGAAGAGGAAAACTCGGAAAACCCAAAGTCGACAAAACCATTAATAGAATGCCCTTGATAAGATCTACAATCTTTCTCAAAGGACCAAGGTGGAAGGATGCCTCTACGTGAGTAGATCTAGAGATCTAAGTGAAAAAGGTGAGTTTCAAAGAGAGAGAGAGAGAGAGAGAGAGAGAGAGAGAGAGAGAGAGAGAGAGAGAGAGAGAGAGACAGAGAGAAGTGTGTGTGGGGCCTGTTGATAGTGGTAGAATAATAGCCCTAAAGTCAATTGAAAGAATAAGTCAAATGCCCAAAAGTTGAGCCCCAAAACCGAACAAAAAATCTGGAAATTTACTCATAGGGGTTGACCCTTCAGACAGAGGCGTCGACCCTTCAGGAAGAAAAGCTGAAACACTAATGTGTGTAGAGGACAAGGTGTCGACACCTCCCAGACTGGTGTTGACACTAAATTTCAGCAAGCAAACCCCCGATTCAACAATAAACAAGGGTCAACACCTCACAAGCTGGTGTTGACCTCAAAGGCCAACAAGAAAAGGCAAGTGTCGACACCACCAAGGGCTGGTGTCAACACTAAATTTCAGTAGCGATCTAGGAACACAACAACAAGGTGGTGTCGACACCTCTAGGGCTGGTGTCGACCCTAGAACAGATTTTCCAAATTTCTAAAGAACTTTTCAACGTAAACAAGCGTGAACGAATAATCCGAACAAGTTTAAATCGAATTGTACTCCTCCAAAACCAATATACAACAACTTCAAGGACTCCCAAAAAGAAAATAAAGGGAATAAATACACCTTTCAATAGATTAAAACATCCAAGTGTTACAGATTTTATTTGAATTTCACCATTTACATTTAATATAATTTTAATTATACAAATTATGAATATTATATGAAACAAAATAATAAACAACAATTTGGTAAAAAGAACTATGTTATACATGACCCTTTCCAAAGCCATGCAAGTGCTGATAAAAAAAAGGGCACCTCAAACCCTTAGAACCTTGTCCACTCCCCGACCCTTTTCTACCCAAGCATAATCTTGCAAAATACTGTGCTTTTCACCAGTAGCATGGTCATGACACTGACCAGTGCTACCGTTCGCGTCATGAGGTTCAAGATCTCATTGACAACAAGGTTATCGCTTCACTGTAGAAACCAAATGTAACCACAAATCCACCCCCAGCCCATAACCAAGTCCTCCCACCCTAAAACCTTAACCTTATCCATACACTGGCCACCTCTTATGACCTAGTGTATATATTACCCCCTTTCACCTACTGAAACCAATACTGTTCATTCTTGAGGGCACAAATCTGCGCATGATGGGTGCATTTAAGCCATAACCTGAGCATTACAATGTGGTGGCAATACCCATGGTAAAGGAGGGTCTGGCCTCGGAGGGAGGTATTGGCCTATCGTCAGAGTGTCCCGGGGACTTGTTTGAAAAAGCATATGATCTGAGTTGCTATATTGCACCAACCAGTCAAACCAAGCCTGAATTGGTGCTACCAATCTCGGTAGACATCAATGTGGTTAGGGAGGATGGCCCGAGCCAAGGGTTGGATGATTTAGCAGATCTCGAAGAAGACTTGGACAATCTGCAGTTCTTTGATGAGCATGATCAAGGAGATGTACAGATCGGGTGGTTCGACCTGAACGGATTGACTGATAACACCAGATAGCTGAGTGAAAGAAGAAAAAGAAACTGGGATGAAACCAGAGGGAAAGGAAGCAGAGGTAGCTGCAGTGGCTGGGAAGGTTGATGAGGAAGGAAAACTGTCGGAAGGCATATGTGTGGGAAATCCAAGTCAAGAAGTGGGAGTAACGAACACTATAGTCACTGAATAGGAAGCTGCATTTTCAGAGAGAAAGAGTTGAGGGCAACCAGAAAACTGCAACCACGTGTTGCCCCGAGGGGAGCACTTATACTGTGAAGATGATTCAGGTGGAGCCGGACAACTGTTTGTCAGCAGTTGAAAGTACGAGTCCAGGTTGGTTTGTCAGAGCAAGAGATTGAATTTCACTTCCTGGATGTACCAGCTACCTTTAATTTGCTGTTAGGGAGGCCTTGGTTACATCACGTGAAGGCGGTGTCCTCCACCCTTCATCAAATGTTAAAGTATCCTCATGGGGGAGGAGTAGCAATTGTTTTTGGGAACTCATCCATCTATCCACCTCCGGAGGTGACTACACCAGTCCTAGAAATCAACCATGGCGATGAAGATGTATTCCTCTCAGGATTCACTCTGGCTGAAGCCCAAGTAGTGTAGACCATTTTGGTCGCAAACAAAGGCATGTACGTTAGTGCCCACTCCATGTACTTTATGAACAAGCTGCGGCATGTTCTAGGAATGGGACTTGGAAATAGTGGACAGAAAGGTGTTGCAGTATTGGCAGAGGTGCCACATAACCCGCATACCTTTCGACTAGGCTATGTGCCCACTAAAGAGGATTGGATAAGGAATGGAGAAGAGATGAAGGGCAGAGCCAAGGCCAAGAGAGCTAGGAAGCATTATGAGCTCATCCATAGGCCAATCTGGGGGGCACTCAGCGGTTGTTTTGTTTGAGAGGGAGAGGATTTCCCTTTTTGTGGCTTTCCCGAGCCTTGGGTAAATTCCTCAAAAAAGTGCGTCCCCAGATTTGAGATTTTCTTTGATCTGCAGCTGCAGGATAGTGATGAGGAAAGGGCTTGACCAAACATCAGAGCTAGCCAGAGCATAGAAGATGACTCAGACAACAATGAGGTTGAAGTGGGGGCAGCACTGGCCAATCTCCTAACAGATCCTACGGCTGACCCAGAGAACTCGGGGGATAACTTTACTATATCCATGATCAAGGAAGAACCAGGTGTGGACCCAATCTCTGGAATTTTCGATGCATCGAGGGCATTGTGTCTTACTTGGTAGCTGGAGGAAGGCTTTCTTTCCAGTCCTAAATCGGGTGATAAGCTAGAATCTGATTCCACTGAGTCTATGGAGTCGAGATCAGATTCGAGTTCTTCAGGGTCTGAGTCTGGTATTTCTGGGGGTGGTAACCCGGATACCAAAGTCTTGTGTAGGTCTTCATTTAGCTTTTCTTTTGAGTCTGTAACCGAAGATCTAGACCTTTTGAATGAGAACTCTGCGGATTCTATGTACTTCTCCGTGCAGCTTATTCATTCCATTGACCATGATTTTTAGAATTTCAATGAAAACAAAGAGGAAGAAATTCCTCTGGATTTGAAAAACTTGATTAATCGAGAGGAGCAAAGGTTTGCTAAGCCTTGTTTAGATGAAATCATTGCCATTAATGTGGGTACTGAGAAGGATCTACGCTTGGTCTAGATCGGGTCCACGTTGTCTTCAGAAGAACGCGAGCGTTTAATCGTTTTATCAAAAGATTTCAAAGATGTTTTTGCGTGGTCCTATGAAGACATGCTTGGAATCAATCTTGAGATTATATAGCATCAGATCCCTCTCGACCCCACGGCCCAACCAGTGAAGCAAAAGCTGTACAGAATTTGTCTAGATTGGACATTGAAAATCAAGGAAGAGGTCACCAAGCAGATTGATGGAGGGTTCTTGTTAGTATCCGAGTATCCAACCTGGTTGGCCAATATCATCCCAGTTCCGAAGAAAATTGGCAAAATCCGAGTTTGTGTTGACATTCGGGGACTTGAATAGTGCCAGCCCGAAGGATGACTTTCCATTGTTGCATATTGATGAGTTGGTAGATTTCACTGCGGGCCATGTATTGCTTTTTTTTTATGGATGGGTTTTCCGAGTATAACCAGATTCTAATAGCACCCGAGGATCGGGAAAAGATGGCTTTCACTACACCATGGGGTACGTACTGCTACCAAGTCATGTCGTTTGGGTTGAAAAATGTTGGGGCTACCTATCAGAGGGCTGCGACCACCATTCTGCACGATATGATCCGTAAAGAGGTTGAGGTGTATGTGGACAACATGATTGTCAACTCCAAATTGTGATAAGGCCACTACACCACACTGGAAAAATTCTTTCAACGGATTAGGGAATACAGGTTGAGGTTAAACCCACAAAAATGCACCTTCGGCATAATGGTAAGGAAAATGTTGGGATTTCTAATCTCCCAGAGGGAAATTGAAGTAGATCCTTCCAAAATGAAGGCCATCCTAGAAATGCCATCACCAAGGACTGAAAAGGAGGTGCCTGACTTTCTGGGTAAAGTACAGATCATAAGACGGTTTATTTCCAAATTAACCTTGACTTGCGAACCACTATTTGGTCTCTTGAAAAAAGGAAAGAAGTTTTGATGGGACAATCGATGTCAGTTTGCCTTTGAGCAGGTCAAGCAATACCTCCAGAATCTGCCTATGTTGTCATCACCAGAGCTGGGGAAGCCTCTCATTTTGTATTTGTCAGTGACAGACTCAACCATAGGGTGCATGTTGGCTCAAGAATCAGAAGATAAGGTGGAGAAGGCTATCTATTACTTGAGCAAGAAGATGCTAGACTACGAGACTCGCTACACTCCCTTGGAGAAAGCTTGCTTAGCCTTGGTATGGGCTACCAGGAAGTTGAGGTACTACATGTTAGCTCACTCCGTAATCTTGGTCTCGAGATTAGATCCCATCAAATATTTCTTTGAGAAACCAGCGCTTACGGGTAGGCTAGCTCGTTGGTTTTTTCTTCTCTCTGAATTTGATCTCAAGTTTGTTACACAAAAATTCGTTAAAGGGAGGGCTGTAGTAGAATTCTTAATAGATCACTCGGTAGAAGGAGATGAGGCAGTGGAATACTTGTTCCCAAATGAAGACATTCTGCACGTAGAAGAGGAAACGTGGACGATGTACTTTGATAGAGCGTCCAATCAATATGGTTATGGGATAAGTGTGTTGCTGATAACACCTAACGACTCCTATATACCCTTAGCCTTCAAACTCTAGTTCAAAGTGTCCAATAATGAAGTAGAATATGAAGCGTGCATTGCTGGTTTGGAAGCTGCCCTAGGACTAGGGCCAATAAGGTTGGATGTCATTGGGGACTCAAATTTGGTTGTTTCTCAAGCAAACGAAGACTGGAAGGTCAAAGAGGAGAAAATGAAGGTTTACCATCAGGCCCTAGATATTCTGATTCTGAGGTTTAAAAAACTAACATTTACGCACCTGCTAAGAGAGAACAACAGGTTCGCTGATGCACTGGCAACTCTATCTTCTATGGTAGACATCCCGTTGGTAGTGAAGATGTGTCCAATCATTATTGAATAGAAATACATACCAGCCTATGAAACCATCGCCAAGTGCAAGACAAAAACCCTTGGTATTACGATATTTGGAATTTTCTGGAAAAGGAGACGTATCCACCAGGGGCAAATGTCAAGGACAAATGGGGAATACGGCGTCTGGCCATCCAATTTATCATTTACGAGGGTAAGTTGTATAAAAGAGGTCATATGGGGATATAGAAGCTGTGTGTGGAGGTAAAGGAATCGCAGCGTCTTATAGAGGCTATCCACGGAGGAGAGTGTGGGGCACACATGAATGGTGTGATGCTAGCTCGGAAGATCCTTAGACAAGGTTATTACTGGTCAACCATGGAGGAGGATTAGATTGGTTTTGTACGGTGATGCCACAAATGTCAAATTCATGCCAATCACATGAACATACCACCGTCTAAGCTTTACAATATGACTTCACCATGGCCATTCTCGGTTTGGGAGATCGACGTTATCGATGCAGTCTTGCCAAAGGGATCAAATGGACATGAGTTCATCCTGGTGGCGATTGACTATTTTACAAAGTGGGTGAAAGCTCATTCCTATACGGTGTTGAAAGCGTCACATGTATCCAAATTCATTAGAAATAACATCATCTGTCGGTACGGCATTCCGAACGAGATCATATCAAATAACGGCTCACACTTCAAGAAAGAGGTTATGGATCTTCTTGAGAAACACAACATGGCTTTTCATAAGTCATCGACATACAGACCATAGACTAATAGAGTTGTTAAGGCCGCTAAAAAGAATATCAAGAACATCTTGCAAAAGATGGTGGAAACATACAGGGACTAGCTGGATAAAATGCCATTCGCGCTCTAGGGCTACAGAACCTCAATCCAAACATCTACAGGGGCAACCCCTTATTCTCTCGTCTATAGGATGGAGGTTATTTTGCCAATTGAAATCAAAGTTCCATCGCTGTGATTCATGGTCGAGTGTCAGATAGCGGAGGCGGATTGGCAACATAGTAGATTTGAGGAGTTAATGTTGTTTGATGAGAGAAGACTAAGGGCATTGTATTGTGTCCAGGGCTACCAACGCCGAATTGCTAGGGCTTTTAACCAAATAGTTAAGTCCAGGAATCCTAAAGAAAGGGACATGGTATTGAAAGATAACCGAGCTCCCATCCATGACCCTAGGGGCAAGTTCAGACCCAATTGGACTGGTCCTTACATCATCAAATCTATTTGGTTAGGAGGGCCGATTATTCTCATGGACCTGGATGGCCTGGAGTTTTCACAGCTGATCAATATGGACAAGTTGAAGAAATACTATCCTTGAGAGGCTCGCTAGGCTGAAAACCAAGAAGGGCGACCTAGGTAAAAGTTAAAGCATGAAAAATTAGAAATAAAGAAAAACTGAGCTCGCAAGGTTGAAAACCCTAAAGGGCGACTTTGGCAAAAGTTAGAGCGCAAAAAGGAGAGAGTTAGTACTCGAGTGAACCTGAACCGAACTACGTAAGGCCTGATTCCCATCTTTGGGATACGGAGGCAACTTCTTTCTGATGTTCGGCCGTAACCATCTACAACTCAACTGTCCACTTTGTTTATTTGATCAAGCCATCTTTCTCCATTATCAGTTAGCTTGGGTGTGTGATCTTTATGTTGGTAGAAAGGCCGGTATGAATGCAATTATGGGTAGTTACGATCTGTTGATTTGGGGGTATGCATCTTAAGGGTTGATTCCGAGCATGTCAGGCAGTGATCATTCTCGAAAGCGGTTTTGAAAAGTTTTGATAAAAGTTGATTTTGCTCAAAATTTTACCTTTTTACAACTTGGACCATTTTGGGACCAAAAGGAAAATTTTAGTGCTCACACCTTTAATTCCATTGATTTCAACACAAGTACATTCTCCAACTCTCTTATATGAATCAAAGTTGCTTTTACATCATGAAACTTGAAAAGAAAGGTCAAAGCAATAAACTAGGGGCATAAATAAGTCAGGTGGTTCTTCGTCCTCTGCTCATGCTCGTGGAAGTCTCTGCAGCCAAAGTTGGCCCAACCTATGCTTCGTCCTCAAGCCAAGCCAAGCACTTGCTAGAAAAGGCGTAACTGAAGCTAGGGGCTGGGGCCAGAAGCTCTCTCGTCCAAGCAGTGAGGTACCAAGGCAAGTGTGAACCACGAATGGGAAATAAAGCCAGATATTCCACCTCTTCTTCTGGACAAGTCTGATCATGTCCAAATTTCCATTTGAACCGAAAAAGAAAATAGAACACACAGTGCGTAAGGCCAATTAACTATATACCTAGCTGTCGGGACATGTTGTAGCTCAAATTAAACAAGGGGCAACACCAAGTTATGTCAGTTGCAGATCTGCTACACATCCAGTCACACCACCATCCCTCAGAAGGGAAGTCCACTAGCCTTTGGCGGAAAAAGTAAGCTCTGGCCGACTACTCGGGGCAAGGGTCCACTACTTTCAATTTATCCATGAGCCATACCTGGGAATGGATGAAAAATAAGAGAGATGAAAGAATAGAGAGATGTACTTTGAGAGAAAAGTAAAAAAAGGGGTTAAGAGTTGAAAATAAAGAGTGAGTGCTGAGTGATTCAAGGAATCATAAATAAGTAAAGATGGGAAACAATACTTGATGAAGTAGCGGACTCCCTGCACATCTAGTAGTCTCTTGCCAATGAAAGGCATCCAAACCCATCAAGGTTTCAGCCAGTGCTAAACTAATGCAACACTTACCCTCTTTCAAGCATTAGGCCACCTCAATCAATCTAATGCTAGCTTCGCTGCAACTAGGGACAACAAAAAAGTGTGCAAGTAAGCATAAGCAGAGGGCATGGTGCCAATAACCCCGCCAAAGGAGGTCGCCTCTGTCTCTGGTGGTGGAAAATCGATGAATCAAACCTGGGATATCCAACTCCCCATCGTGAGCTAAGGATCGAGCCTTGTGCAAGGTGAGCCCACATATCCGTCCAAAGCCTAGGCATAGCCAAAACGGGGCTGAGGCATGATTTCTTCGTCGTGCTGAGATTCCATCAATGCTTGAAATTCTTTGAGTGTCAGACACATTTCTTGTGATCCGAAGCGAAATACATGTGTGATCGGGTTCCAGCATCGAACAACAGCATGGAGGAACGAAAAATAAAGCGAAGTACGACTTAAAGGAAAAAGAGCGTTTAGGCCAAAACTCTGAAACTTCACCTTTTCCGAGCTGTCCAAAATGGCTACCCAGTCTCAGAGCCTATTGTTGAGCAGCATCTCCATCTTGAGAGCAAAATACCAAAGACTTGCTATTTTGCCAGAAAACAGCATGGAAGCACCATTTATAGAGTTTGAGAAGAGGCAGTGCATGATAGCTAGATCCCATTGGCCGACCTTATTTTTAGCCCCGGTCGTGCCTCATTGAAGCCTGGTCGTGCCTATTTGGACCTGGCCGGGTCTAAATATTGGCCAGATAGAGCAGGTTACAGGAAAAGGGCTGGCTTTTGCCTTGGTGTACTATGGCTGTATTTTGAGTTTTGTTTTCTTTTTATCAAGTGTTTTTAAGTTGTTTTCATTGTACTTTTCTGGTACCGAGTTGTAGTTTACATTTTGTCTAGTTGTGGGTTGTTATCCGATACAAGAATGAATGCAAGAGCAAGTATTCGCAGTTTTAAAGTCCTGTACAAAGTTACCATGCAAAGGTTGTGCCATTCATCACATGTTATGCAAGAAGAAATCATTCAAAATTTTCTTTTATAAACTGGTGGGTCCAACCCCGATCATTGTTTACAAAGATCGAAAACAAAAGAAAAGTCTTAAAAAAAAAAAAAAAAAATTACCTAGGTCTATCTGAAGCTACATAGCTCCTAACTACAAAGAAAAGTAAAGCAAAGAAAATCAGCAACCCATCCTTGCTCTCTTCCTCCTCGGCTATGGAGGAGGTGCATCACTGTCATCATTAGGGCTGCTAGACTGCATGTCCATCTCTTTCCCTTCCTCATCGGGGGTCGTGTGCTCATCAAAGGACTCCTTGGAGGGTGAGCGTTGTCTCACTCGGCCTCTCCCTTGATCAGCCCCTCCTCTGCCTCCTGTTTCCGTCCCGTCTTCGTCTCCTAGCTGGAGGAGGTCCTGCAGGTGCAACTGGTGCTGGCTCAAGCTGAAAAAGAGTACAGACATCAGAAAAGACCAATAGAATTATGAGCGAGATTGTAATGACCGTAAACTAGGGGTAAAGTGTACCTCGGTCCCATAGGTGGCTAGAGCAGTTTGCCTCTTCTGCACCATCAGAAGCAATCTATCAACTGTCTGGAGAAGGTCATCCACATTCCCCATAGGCACATGCAAAAGAGGGAATATTTGAGAATAGGAAACAAGATAATGGTGCATAGTGGGCAGAAAGCAAGATAATGGTGCAAAGGGGGCATAAAGTAAGCACCGTGGACAACAAGTAATAAAGCATAGTGGCAGAAAATTAGAAAGTACAGTGGGTAGACATATAGAGAGATGTGTACCTGCTCGACCCCAGGAGCGATCACCAATCTGTGATCCCTCTCCTCAATGTGCTCAAGGGGGATCTGCTCAATCACCCCTTCTGGTCGCATGTATACAACCTCAATCGGAATCATCGGAAGCCCAAGGATGGGAGCTGCAGCAATAACCCCTCCAACGACAACGGCAGCAGCAGCAACCTCAGGAATGGCGCGAATCACACTCTGGGTAAGAGGCGCCATCACCCGAGTCTAAAAGAAGGCAGTGAAGTTGTCGGGCTCATGGTACCGATCATCGTCCTCTTCCTGCATGAGGTGATCGATCTGGGGCCCGTCGTGGAGATCATCAACTATCTCCATACGGGAAGGAGGAGGATATGGGACGTCAGGATCAGCCTAGCCCTAGGCTTGGCGAATAAATCGCTCCCCAAATAGTACGCCTTGCCGAAAGGGCGCTCAAATAGGATCCAAATGGTGAAGGCCTCCTATGCAGCAACATAAGTCACCCTCGTTGTCTGAGGGATGCCCACCCGAGGGTGCCGGTCAACCTGTGAATAGAAAATGTAGGCTAAGTGTCAGATACAGCAGTATGGAAACAGTAAAATGTAAAGACTAGTATTTTGTTACCCAATCCATGGTAATGGTGTCAAAGAAGTGGCGAAAGTAAGGGAAGTCTCGGTCTACGCGGCGGCGCCGCTCGAATCGGGAGTTGTAGTACCGGGAGCGGGGTACTGACAACTCAATTAGTTTAACTGGGACCGGAGCTAGAGAAGTGAAATACATGTAAACCTATAGTTGTAAGCAGAGAAGGATGAATGAAGTAAATGAGCAGAGATAAATAAAAAAATGCAAAGCAAAAATGAACAGAAAATGCCAAGTAAGCAGGAAATGCAAAGTTGAACAGAATGCAAAGCTAAACAGAAAAGTAAGTGTGAGGTGTACCTCCCAAACCTCTAGCAGCCGCCAATTGAATCTGCCTTACAGCAAGATACGGAGCTCATGTAGTAGTACAGGGTAGCCAGGCCGGCACCACCCCAATCATACTCCGTCACTTGCAGTAGGCGCACGAGTGTGCCCAGGAGGTATAGCCCTACGGTATTTTCTCTATTCGCAAACTGAGTAGTACTGAGGAGATACATGAGAAACCCACGGGTATACTGGGCAACCTCATCCGAGATGACTAGCTGAAAGTCGGTGAAGTGATCAAGGAGCCAACTATATCACACCATCCTGTGGCCGGTGGTGTCTGGGATTGCCTTGAGAAGCTAATGTTGTGCAGCTCTCCACTGCATCGTATTAGGATCAAATGGGATCGGGCTGCCAACCCCTATCCGCAGGCCGGTGAGCATCGAGAAATCGTACGGGGTTAGAGTTAGCTCCCCAATCGATGAGAAGTGGAATGAGTCTGTGGTGTCCCATCATCTCTCTACCAGGGCCCTGTAGAGCTATGGCTCAGCCCTCATCTGTATGAGCCCTAAACAAAAAGGCCCGAAGCCGACAGCATCAACCAATGTGTGAACCTTCACAGGAAGCCTCTCATATCAGTGTTAGGGGCCGAATATGGATCCATAGCCACCAATCCTCCTGGCTATCACTTGTAGGTTAGGAATGTTATCAGTATGTGCTTACGAGATTCAAAATATGTGCAAAATAAAGGAAAGATTGCTTACCATGGAGGCATCGGCAATCAAGTGCTCCGTGGGCTTTCATAGTAGAACGTCCTTGTCAATCTCGGGAATAAGGCCCTCGAATCTCAAAATACCGCTAGGGTCAGAGCGTGTGTACGTGGCTAGTAGGTGGCCACATCAAATGGTCTGTCGGCAAAGGGAAGTAGTGGAGGCTCGAGAACGTCCTTAGCCTCTATGTCCTCACCAAGGACGGTACCAATACCTACAACAGGGTCAGGGATGGGAACCTCATCACTAGCCATAGAAAGAAAGTGGGAGAATAAAGAAAAAGTGAGTGAGCAAGTGAGTGAGTTTGAGTGGAAATCCCAAAAAACCCCAAAGGTCTAAACCCTAGGAGAGAGAAAACAAAGAGAGAGTGAAAACTCAAAGGGAGAGAGGGAAAAGTGTGGGTAGATGTGTGAAAACCTAAGAAAAAACAAGAAAAACCCAAAACTCAACCAAATCAAGTTTTTTTTTTTTTTTTTGGTTCAAAATGTAGTGGAGTGAGTGAGTTTTATGAAAAACATTTGCGAGGGTTTGTGGGTTTCGCTAAAATAGGAAGAATCTAGAGAGAGAGGAGGCTTAGAGAGAGGGGGAGGTTTTTTGATTATGAGTGTGTGTGGGAATAAGGGTTGGGTTTGATTTAACCAACCACGGGTTGCCCTTTTACTGGTTCTGCCCCTGTCGCTATCGCGACCCAGCCAGCTCCGTTGGAGCCTGACTATGCTTCATTGAGGCCCGGCCAGCCACAAATGTAACCTTTTTCATTTTATTTTGCTTTTGTTCATTTCCATTTTGAGCCTCGATCTGAGTTTGGGGAAAGTTAAAAGAAAAAAAAAAGAAAAGAAAAAAACACAAACAAGAGAAAACAAAGAGAGAATGGAAGGGAAGAAAAGTTCTGTTACTTTGCTTTGTTGATTAGTTTAAATTCTTAATTTGTTTAGTGCAAAGCTCGGTTTAATTTTGTTTTGTCTCATTCATAATTGGTTTTGTTCTTCTTCTTTTGTTTTGTTTAAGTTGTTTCATTATTTTATTAATTGTTCCACCAAAGTCATATTTTGGTCCATTATTTCGCTCCGTTAATTTATGAATTGTTCTAGCATTTCGTTATTCATTGTGATTCGTAATGCATTCTCTTACTCAAATTAAGCCCATTTGCAAAAATTGGCAAAATTTGAGCGTCGTTTGAATTTGTATGTTTTTTTGATTGATTTGTTAGAAGCTGGCCCCTCGTCATGTCATCTTCGTGGGTTTCATCCTTCAAGGCCTTCTTGGGATAAGATAACCTCGTTTTCTCATTTTTGCTGATTCGTGGGATTTTTGAGCCTCACCCACCCTTTCCTCCTCTCGTGTGAGACACGTTAGGATTGTTGCTTTCACCCGGTTAGAAACAACAGGTGTTCTTGTTGTTCACAGCCCTCCTTCCCTTCTCTTGTATGAGACAAGTTAGGATTGTTGCTTTCACCCAGTTAAAAACAACAGGTGTTCCTGTTGTTCACACCACCCTTTCCTCCTCTCTCGTGAGACACGTTAGGATTGTTGCTTTCACTCGGTTAAAAACAACAGGTGTTCCTATTGTTCACACCATACTTTCCTCCTCTCGCGTGAGACATGTTAGGATTGTTGATTTCACCTAGTCAAAAATATTAGGTGCGCTTGTCTATTCACACTACCTTTCCTCCTTTTGTGTGAGACACGTTAGGTTGTTGTTCCCCGGTCAAAAACAACAAGTGTTATTGTTGTTCACACCACCTTTCCTCTTTGGTTAAGAATATCAGGTGTGCCTGGTGTTCACACCACCCATGGAGTTTTTCACCCTTCCTACGTAAGATGTAGGTAGGCCTGCATTTTCTTACATCCTTTCTACATGAGACGTAGTTTGGTTTGTACTTCCTTTGTCCCTTTCATGTGAGACGTGTTTAGTTTCTCACTTTTTTCCATGTGAGACAAGGCTGGATTTGTTTTGCTCTAATTTATGCTTTCGTCCAATGTCGCATTGTTGTTTTGATTGCATTGTTTCATTGCTTGTTATTTGCATTCACATATTTCATTGCAGTGTTTCATTGCATGATCATAATTTATATTCTGCATATTATTCTGCATTTTTCCCTTGAACTATGCAGGTTTGATTCGTCGCAAAATGATACATAGGCAACCCTCGTGATCTATTTTCTTGCCCAAGTCTTATGGCTGCGTCAAATGGGTCGTCTTTCGGCGTTGATTTTCACTTACGTCATTTCATGACTTTGAGCTTTGTCAAAGAGGGGCAACTATAGACACCCCATTTTTGATTGCCCACAAGACTTGTGCACTTCGTCCTATGCACTCGATGATGAAAGTTATATTGTGTGTGATTCGAATTCTCAACAAAGGAATCTGAGGATGGGTCTCAAAAAATATCCAAAACCTTCATATTTACCTTGTTCTTACCTCATAGGTCCCTTTTTGAACATTGGGCCACCCTACACTGAGCTTGAAATAGAGAAACAGGGAAGCACATTGGAGCCTGGCCGTGCCTCATTGGGAGCCGGCCGTGGCCATTTGGAGCCTACTGTGCCTTGGTGGCGATAAACACTATTCTGGGCGGGAGCCTGCCAATTGCCTATTTTTGAAGATATTTTCAACCTATTTTGCTCAAATTCTATAAATATGAGGTTATATATCTGTTTTGAGGGTTGAACAATTTCCAAAGAGCCTATACACTTACTTAAGAGCTCCTTCTTCTTGTCCAAGCCATCTTTGAGCAAGCTTGACATCTTTGAGTCACAGCTATACACCATACACACCCTCAAACCTTAACCTTGGAGCCTTGGTTGAGCCTTGAGAATCACAATTCAAGCTTGAGAGTGTGTTTGAACCAAGTTTGATTCATATCAAGAGCTTGTCCTCTTTAAGAGGTATAACCTTACCATCTTTTCTTTTGCTTTCATTTCTGTCTCTTACTATCAATTTCTTGTGTCTTTGTATTGTTTTGGATCCATTTCAAGTGTTGGAACTTGGGTTTGAATAGCTACCAACGGTAGAAAGGTTTAATACCCTTTCTTGCACCTTATTTCATAGCTCACACCCTTGTCTTTAGACTCTTTTTTTTTTTTAAGTCTTCAAACTGATTTTCAGAGTTCAAAATAGGCTAAAAAACATGGTTTGAGGTCTAAAAAATGGAGGGGCTAGCGACCTGTCCATGTGATTCCTTGCTATTTCCCATCTTTTTCCTACTCTTTAAACGTCATTTTAGTCACTGGTTTTTACATATTAGGAGCTGTTTAGACTTTTTTTTTTTTTTTAATTCATTTAATTGGTTTATGCTTTGAATACTTTGCCTATCATGTTGTAAGTCCTCATGGCTTTGTTTGGTTAGGCCTTAGACATCAAGCCATTTGAGTTGATAGCTTTTTTTGCTTATTTTTCATATTAAGAGTCTCATTCTTAAACACAATCTCGCACAATCATGTCTGTAACCTCCCTCTTTTCTTGTTTTCTTTTGTTTGAGAGTTGTCTCAAAAGATTGATGGTAATTCAAGGCTTGGGAAAGAGACCTATGCTCAATGGCTTAACCTCTACGGAGGTTCATCATCGAGGCGTAGTCCTTCTTTCATGCTTTAGATCACTTCTCGTTTGACACTTCTTCTCATGTAGTGGACTTAACCATCACTTTGGACAAATTGATTAAATAATGGAAAAAGGACTAATAAAATGGGCTTAAAACCAATGAAACCGACATAAAGAAAATGAGTAAGATTGCTTGGATTTGGTCGGACGTTATGCCGAGTCCATAGTGTCAATAGTCGTCACACACCAATTCATGATGTGTTGATGAAACTTGAAGCGTCTCTACGTCCCTTATTGAGCTCACTTCATGATAGGAGTGAGGAGTGGTTGTTGTTCATTGCATTTATTGATTTTTTCCCAATTGTCTCCGAAATCATCAAGCGATCAACTTGCTTATTGATGGTTTTGGAACCAACTTCATTCTTCTCTTGAGCCTCTCCATGACAGAGAAAAGTAGAAGAAACAAACAGAGCTCAGAAAGGCTCTGTCTGCACTGTTTTCACCTCAGAGCACAAAAATAGGGTTTTGCATGAAATCAGGGCACGACCGGCCTTGTTTGGGCCCGACCGGGCCTCATTGAGGGCCGGCCGAGCTCCAATGTTTGGTAAATAGTGTGTTTTTGCAAAAACAGAGGGCAGTGACTGAAGGTGAAACATGGCAGATTCCCAGGGAGGCAGATAGAGCTGCTTTTGAAAACCGTCACGTGCATGCAATCCTTGTGCATCTTTGTTTATATCAATATTGTAAATTAATGTTCCCATTATTGTTGTAATTAATTAATTATCATTATAGTTAGCATTGTTGTAATTATTAATGTTTATTGGTAATTGTCATAGTTAGTTAACTTAGCTAGTTAGTTTTATTGTTCATCCTTGTTGTAATAACTTAGATAGCTAGTTAGTTATTTAGTATTCATTAGCTTAATTCCTTCATTTGGTTTTGTAATAGTTAGTTTATTTTGGACACTTGGACATTCATTCGGACCCTCTTGCATGAGGGTAAACAGTGTAATAAGTATGTATGTCTTCCAACCCCCATTTCGTTCTCCCTTTTATTTCTCTGTTTATGATGGTAAAATAGAGCATCTTGTTTTAATTAGCATTTTTCATGATTTGCATCCACTCATATTGCATGCATAAAAGCTCAGTTCACCATTTTAACAAAGCACTATTATTGCTTAAATTCTTTGAATACGTTCTTAGACCACATGCTATCAAATTGCTTCAAATCCCATGTTAATAGCCGAGCCCATTAATTGCATAATTGTTTGTGTTGCATTAGTCATATTGCATTAGTTAGGATCACGTATTTTTTCTAACTTTTTATCATTTTTGCTTGCCTCGGAGTACTAGGTGAGCTTTTAATTGCTTTAGCATACAACATGCGTGTGATTGTTCCCATGTCATCAAAGCAAGATTCCATGAGGCTAAGTGCTTAAGTGATATATTTGTTTGAATGCCGGTGGATGAAGGCTAATTGCTTGAATTGGAATAAATTGATTAATGTACATACAAACTCACTTTTTTAAGTCATGCGTATTCAAAACAATTTTCAAACAAATATGAAATCAAAGTTTTCCAATTTTGCAAATTAGTCTATACTTGTGTGCGTCACATAGTAAATGCTAGCCTAAAATAATCGGAACAAGAGCATATAATGTCAATAAAAATCACATCATGATTAGTAGAGGCCGATCTTTGATCGGGCGAGTGGGGTGCTCACTTCATGACCTTTCCCTCTTTTACCTAAGTTCCCGAGCCTAGACAATCTTGGTGATGACAAATATGTGGCCTTTGGCACGAGTCACGGGTTTCCTAAATTTCCCAAAAATATTTAGGTGGCGACTTTGTATCTGGCAAAGCAGTCCGTTTTTGGCATTTTGATTCAAATTGATTTTCCAAAAAAATTGCCGGATTTGGACTCATTTGTGCTCATCTATTTCGCATTGCACTTGTGGAATCAGGTTTAAAACCACGAGAGTTCGAATTATAGGGCTAGTCGTATCCGAAAGGAGCATGAAAAGCAAGCTACAGTTCCTCATTGTATGAGAATTGCAAGTCCCTTCTCAGCTAGTTTGACCAATACTAATCGAGATGTTCTTTATTCTTGGAACATAGAATACTCCAGTAATAATCTGTACAAAACCATTCACCAGCATTCTCACATTACCTTTACCCACCACATCCATGCTTGAATTATCTCCCAGTTTCACATTCTTCCTAAAATTGCCTTCAAAATTTGAGAAAAGTTCCCTCTTGCCACACATGTGATTGCTGTATCCAGAGTCGAGAAACCACAGTTCTTCTTTGCTAGCTTCCTTATCATTCACATACATATGATTCATGTATGCCATCAACAACAGTTCTTTATTACCTTCCACATAGTTTGCTTTGGCTTCTGTCTCCTTCTTTGGACATTCAGATGCAAAGTGGTCAAGCTTATGGAAGTTATAGCATTCAACAATGGATTTGTCAAAGTTACACCTGCCTCCTCCTCTTTCTCATCCTTGAAATCTGCCACGACCTCAACCTTTTTCCCCGAAGACTCTCCAAAAGTAACCTACAATGGTTGCTCTTCCATAAGATGAGCTTTCATACGTTGCTTATGTACTTGCAAACTACTTTGTAACTCATCAATGGTAAGAGCATCCAAATCATTTGACTCCTCAAATGAACACGCCACATAATCGAACTTGGTGTCATGGATCTCAGAATCTTCTCGACGACTGCTACATCGTCCATCATTCCTTTATTGGTTCTCAACTTGTTAACCACAACAAGAGTACGAGCAAAGTATTTATTCACAGACTCTCCCACCTTCATGTTTAACTTCTCAAACTCTTTTTGGAGACTTGTCGTTGCGCTTGTTATACTTGTGCTGTCCCCTGATACTTCTACTTCAAGGAATCCCAAATACTTTTGGATGTATCCTTGTTCAAGATGGTTTCCAGGATCGATCGATCTATGGCCTACAAGAGATAATTCTTTGCCTTCAAATCATTCAACTTTGCATCATCAATCACCTTCTTCTGTGTGTTAGTGAGTTGAACTCCTTCTACTGCTGCAGGAATCCGATCTATCACCACTGTAATGACCCGACCCTCATCCATGTTTTTGATATATTGCAGCTCTTGTTTGTACTCTTAATATGGTTGCTGAAAAATTTCATGAAGAATTATAGTTAAGGAAATGAAATGCATGTTTATGAATGTCTATCTGTTTCTTAAGAAAGGTATCTGTTCCACTAGAATGCTTGAAACAGAATTTGAAGGCCTTAATGGCTTAATTGTCAGAAATTGATTATATATCCATGATCAACATAATTTTTAGGTAATTTTAAGCATGTTCGCGAAATTTTGATTTTGGAACGATTAAACGATTCATTTTTGTCATTATATGCCATTAGATATGACTCTTATATATACTTAGTCTTATGGAGCTTGATCAAAAACGTGGATACCATTTTGGGGGAGAAAATAAGAGGTAGTAAAGAAGAGAAATTGGGGCAGAAGGGATTCAACAAGGAATTTGGGCAAATTGTTAGAAGTTTGGGACTAAATTCAAGGTAAGCCCAAGATCATAACAACTTAAGAGTTGTAATTCATGTTTTTGTTTGCTTCATGTATACTTCATGTTTGAATTATGAGGGTTTTCATCAATTGGCTCTTTTGCCACTTAATTTGGGTGTTATATGAAATTATGCTTCAATCCTTAGATTATACCATCACTCCATGGATATATATGTATATCATGTGTTATGTTTCAATAAACATAAAGAACTGGAATCCAAGAATAAAATTGAGTGAGGAATGGCTTGATTAAGCTTCTAATTGTGCTATGTGCCATGTTTACAAGGTAGAATCCATAGAATAGTGATGTTAGGTTGAAGTATTGCATGAATGTAACCTTTGATTTCATGGAAAATGAGTTTGGGATGTTAAATTTTGGATTGAAATCGGGCTGCCCTGAATCTGGGTCGTCGTCCGCTCGAGCGGAGGTCAGGGCCGCTCGAGCGGGAGAATGCACCTCTCAGCAGTTTTTCTGAAAATTACCCTGTCCGCTCGAGCTGAGAAACTTCCCGCTCGAGCGTAAAAATCGACCTCTCAGTATTTTTGGTGACTTTGTACTGTCCGCTCGAGCGGACAAGTTTGCGCTCGAGCGGAGGACTGCTTTCAGCAAGAAAAATGTGGTTGTTCGGTTTTTCGTGCTCGACTCTCGGGTGTTTTTAGAATATTTTTCTGATGAGTTATGAGGATTTTAACTTCATGCAAAATGTAAGGATTCAGGAAATAAAGTAAGAAAGAAAAGGAAACTAATGTGTAAGTTTAACTGTGTGCAGGACACACTCCAGGAGGAAGTAACACGCCATCTCAATACTGTGAGTAGTAATACTTCTTTAAATGTTATGCAACTATGTCAATGTATCAAGGCATGTAAGACAATTATGTTCATGTCCCAAGCATGTAATGTACTTAAGCTAATGTTTAATAATGTTAATGCTAATGTCAACTTTAAGTATATACGGAAAAAGGAATTGCAAGGGCCGTAGTGCCATTTTCAAGGGCCGTAGTGCCATTTTCAAGGGCCATAGTGCCAACATGTTTACAAGGGCTATATGCCACTTTCAAGGGCCGTAGTGCCATTTTCAAGGGCCGTAGTGCCATTTTCAAGGGCCGTAGTGCCAACATGTTTACAAGGGCTATATGCCACTTTCAAGGGCCGTAGTGCCATTTTCAAGGGCCGTAGTGCCAACATGTTATCAAGGGCTTTATGCCACATTTCCAAGGGCCTCGTGCCACCATTTTCAAGGGCTTATAGCCGCCAAGTTATGTTACAAGATTCGGCCTAAGGCCATTATGTACGTGATACAGATTCAGACTATCGTATTGATACATAATATGATCAAGCTAAACAAGGTTTTATTTATGTATTATTCCTCATTGAGCCCGGCTCACTCTCTCTTATGTCTGTTTCTGTAGGTCATCAATCAGGAGGTCAGTCCTAGCCCTGATGCTGCTTTCTTTTGTCAACCTTTACGCGTCCAGGCACCAGACCAGACCAATTATTTTTGTGGGTTTACTTTGAGTGCCATCTAAGATTGTTGTACATAACTCGCATGTTCTTTTTGGTTATGCCCAGTTCGGGCTGGGACTGTAAATGTATGTGGTTGTAACCAATGGTCGAACTTTATTTGCTTATAAGGATGTATGTGTTTTGTGAGATCCTGGCATGTTAGCAATAGCTCAATGGTATCTATTTTATATAACTACTTTATGCTTCCGGCAAGGCCCCGTATGGTATATATATATATCAGGTCTCATATCCAGTTACGAACGGGTCATGCCCAAACTTTTAGGGGCAGGTTTGGGGCGTGACAAGTGGTATCAGAGCACGAGTTGCTATCTCACACACGGATCCATTGGGCTTTAGGGTGTCTAGAAAAGCTTTAGGCATCATACATGACATCCAAACAATATAAGACAAGTACGATGGCAACATTATGTGTACTCTGACAAGTCTAACCATATTAAACCATGTCTATCGTGTATATACTTGACTGTTGTGTAGATTATGGTGAGAACAAGAACAGAGGAGCAGGAAGATGCTACTGCCGCACGGTTGGACAGGATGGAGAGAATGATTATGGAACTGGCGGAGACTTTACGGCAACAACAACAACAGCCACCACAGCAGCAACAACCACAAGAACAACCGCCACCCCCGCCGGTAGTACCAGAGTTCCATGCTGAAGATCGGACGATTACCCTTACTAAGGAGTTTAAAAAGATGAAACCACCATCTTTCAAAGGAGGAATAGAACCGATGAAAGCTGAGGCCTGGGTGTTGGGCATAGAGAAGTTATTTGAAGTCTTTCCTTGCACCGAAGCTCAAAAGGTGCAACTAGCTGCCTTCACTCTTGAGGACGAGGCACGAAGGTGGTGGATGCTTACGAGGACCATTCATCCAGGGTTAACATGGGATAGATTTCTGGAGCTGTTTTATGATAAGTATTTCCCTCAAAGCATGCGGGATAAAAAGGTGACTGAATTTGAGACTCTTAGACAAGGGAATAAAACTGTTGCGGAGTATGAAGCCCAGTTTGCAGAGTTAGCCCGGTTTGCACCGCATATGGTGGACACAGACTATAAGAAGGCACGGAAATTTGAAGGAGGCTTACGGGGTGCTATCTTGGATCGAGTCAATATGTTAAAGTTGCCTACTTATGTGGATGTGTTGGAGAGGGCTGTTATAGCTGAAGGAAACCTTGCTGCTCAGAACCGGATTGCTGAATGGAAAGGAAAAAGGCAAAATAATCAATGGTCGAAGGGAGTGACTACACCATCAAACAAGAAACAAAACACAGGGACTTCAACTATTTTTGCCCCTAGTCAAGGTACGATTTCTGTTTGTTCGGAATGTGGGAAGAGACATCGTGGAGTATGCCAATGGAAATCTGGAGCTTGTTATCAATGTGGTAAAACAGGTCATTTGATAAAGGACTGCCCTCAAAGGAATCAACGAAATGGCGATAGAGCTGCTACTAGTTCAGCGGGGTCTATACCAACTACTAATACCAAAGCACCGGCCAAGCCTAATAACAATAAAGACACAGCGAGACAAGGCAGAGTGTTTGCATTGGTTCCAGGAGATGTGCAGAATGCAGCAACGGTGGTGTCAGGTACATTTATGGTTTATGGTCATCCTGCTTCTATCTTATTTGATTCCGGCTCTACTCATTCCTATGTGTCAAAATTGTTTGCACAAAACTTAGATAAAACTGAAGAAAAATTGTCCTATGTGTTGTGTGTGTCTTCACCTTTGGGAGACTTTATGTTTTGTACTTCAGTTTACCTTGATTGTGAACTTGAACTTGGGGGTATCCGGGTATATGCCAACCTGTTACCACTCGACATGACTTCTTTCGATATTATTCTGGGAATGGATTGGTTAGGCGAAAATGGTGCAACTATAGATTGTTTGGCTAAACAGATCAGTTTCCACCCTCCGGGTCAATCAAAGTCTATGGTTCAGGGACAGGAAGTGACTTCTCCACCTTACATGATTTCTGTAGCCAAGGCGTGTAAATTGATTCAGAAAGGGTGTCAGGGATACTTATGCAGTGTTTTGGAAGGCCAAGTGGTGAATGGGGATATCAACAGAATTCCAGTTGTTTGCGAATTTCCGGACGTCTTTCCTGAGGAATTACCAGGGCAGTTGATAGACCGTGAAATTGAGTTTACCATTGATGTAGCACCGGGAACTCAACCCATTTCGAAGACTCCGTATAGAATGTCGCCAGTGGAGATGAAGGAATTAAAACTGCAGTTGCAAGATTTATTAGACAAGGGATTCATCCGTCCAAGTGTGTCTCCGTGGGGAGCGCCAGTTTTGTTTGTAAAGAAGAAGGACGGAACACTCCGGCTTTGTATTGATTACAGGGAACTTAATAAAGTCACCATCAAGAACAAGTATCCATTGCCAAGAATCGATGACCTATTCGATCAACTTCAGGGAGCACAAATCTTTTCCAAGATTGATCTACGGTCTGGGTACCATCAATTAAAAGTGCGAGCTGAGGACGTGAAGAAGACAGCTTTTCGAACCCGGTATGGTCATTATGAATTTTTGGTTATGCCCTTCGGAGTCACTAACGCGCCAGCAGCTTTTATGGATTTGATGAACCGCGTCTTCAAGCCTTATTTGGATGACTTCGTGGTGGTCTTTATCGACGATATACTCATCTATTCAAAGGATGCCGAAGCTCATGAGACTCACCTTCGTTTGATCCTTCAAACCCTCCGGGAAAGGAAACTGTATGCAAAGCTGAAGAAGTGTGAATTTTGGCTCTTCGAGGTGGCATTTTTGGGGCATATCATCACAAGGGAAGGAGTTTCTGTTGACCCACACAAGATTGAGGCAATCATAAAGTGGCCAACTCCGACCAATGCAACCGAAGTGCGTAGTTTTATGGGATTGGCTGGCTATTATCGGCGATTTGTTCAAGATTTCTCAAAAATTGCTGTGCCACTTACACAACTGACTCGAAAGGGAATTGCATTTGAATGGTCAGAAGAGCGAGAATCTGCTTTCCAGGCATTGAAGACAAAATTGACAACAGCACCAGTTTTGGCCTTGCCATCCGGTACAGAAGGGTTTGTAATCTACAGTGATGCTTCACACAAAGGACTAGGTTGTGTACTTATGCAAAGTGGACGAGTCATCGCTTATGCTTCTCGGCAGCTGAAACCTCACGAGAAAAACTATCCCACACACGACCTTGAGCTGGCAGCGGTAGTCTTTGCCTTAAAGATATGGAGACATTATTTGTATGGCACCACCTGCGAGATATATACTGACCATAAAAGTCTCAAGTACCTTTTTACTCAGAAGGAATTGAACATGCGGCAGCGAAGATGGTTGGAACTTATCAAGGATTACGATTTGCAGATCCATTATCATCCTGGCAAAGCCAACACAGTTGCGGATGCGCTTAGTCGAAAGAGTATGGGAACTTTTGCACATTTAGTGGTAAAGCAAAAAGAGTTAGTTCATGAATTGGCTAGAATGGAGATAGATCTTGTATTGCATGAACAAGAAGTTTTACTAGCGGCCATAAAAGCCCAACCAACTCTACTTGAAGAGATTAAAGTGCGCCAAATGGAAGATGAAGTTTTAAAGAAAATATATGATGAGTTGGAGACAAAGTCAAAACCGGGATTCAGTTCGGTAGATGCAGTGCTCAAATTTCAAAACCGAATATGTGTCCCCAATGTTTTAAACCTTAAACGACAGCTAATGGAAGATGCACATACTTCAAGGTTTTCAATGCACCCAGGGAGTACGAAAATGTACCGAGACTTGAAGCAAAACTTCTGGTGGCCAAGTATGAAGAAGGAGATAGCGGAATTTGTCTCTAAGTGTTTGCAATGCCAGCAAGTAAAGGCGGAGCATCAAAGACCTGCCGGATTGTTGCAACCTCTTCCCATCCCGGAGTGGAAATGGGAGCATTTGACCATGGATTTTGTTGTGGGGTTACCACGGACTCCCCGAGGTATGAATTCAATATGGGTCATTGTGGATCGATTAACTAAGTCCGCTCACTTCCTACCAGTGAAAACTCAGTATAATGCAGATAAATTGGCGGTACTCTATATGAACGAAATTGTGAGGCTTCATGGTGTTCCAGTCTCAATTGTGTCAGATAGGGATCCTAAGTTTGTTTCCAGATTCTGGCAGAGCTTACAAGAAGCAATGGGTACAGAATTAAAGTTTAGCACGGCTTTCCACCCTCAGACCGATGGTCAATCTGAGAGAACGATCCAAACCCTAGAAGATATGCTCCGAATGTGTGTGCTGGATTTTCAAGCAAGTTGGGAAACTCACCTACCGTTGATAGAATTTGCATACAATAATAGCTACCACTCGAGTATAGACATGGCACCCTATGAAGCTTTGTATGGAAGACCATGTCGTTCTCCCGTGTGTTGGGCTGAAGTTGGGGATAAATCCTTGCTAGGACCTGAAATTGTTCAGTTGACCACTGAAAAAGTTCAAGTTATTCGGGAAAGATTGAAAACTGCTCAAAGTAGACAGAAGAGTTATGCGGACAACCGACGAAGAGATTTAGAATTTGAAGTTGATAGTCATGTTTTCGTCAAAGTTACGCCGATGAAAGGACACTCAAGATTTGGAAAGAGGGGTAAGTTAACACCCCGGTATGTTGGTCCCTTCCAGATTCTGGAGAAAGTTGGTCCGGTAGCCTACCGAGTTGCCCTTCCACCACATATGAGTCAAGTGCATAACGTGTTTCATGTTTCTATGCTTCGTGGGTACCTTCCGGATCCGTCACATGTTATTGATTACCATCAGATTGAATTAGATGACAAGTTGAGTTATGAAGAAAGACCAATCCGCATTTTGGACCGACAAGTGAAACATTTACGGAATCGAGAAATTCCAATGGTAAAAGTAGAGTGGCAAGAACATTACGGAACTGACGCAACGTGGGAAAGAGAAGAAGAAATGCAATGCCAATACCCACATCTATTTCAAGCCTAAGGTAACACAAGTTTGGAGGACCAAACTTATTTAAGGGGGGGAGAGTGTAATGACCCGACCCTCATCCATGTTTTTGATATATTGCAGCTCTTGTTTGTACTCTTAATATGGTTGCTGAAAAATTTCATGAAGAATTATAGTTAAGGAAATGAAATGCATGTTTATGAATGTCTATCTGTTTCTTAAGAAAGGTATCTGTTCCACTAGAATGCTTGAAACAGAATTTGAAGGCCTTAATGGCTTAATTGTCAGAAATTGATTATATATCCATGATCAACATAATTTTTAGGTAATTTTAAGCATGTTCGCGAAATTTTGATTTTGGAACGATTAAACGATTCATTTTTGTCATTATATGCCATTAGATATGACTCTTATATATACTTAGTCTTATGGAGCTTGATCAAAAACGTGGATACCATTTTGGGGGAGAAAATAAGAGGTAGTAAAGAAGAGAAATTGGGGAAGAAGGGATTCAACAAGGAATTTGGGCAAATTGTTAGAAGTTTGGGACTAAATTCAAGGTAAGCCCAAGATCATAACAACTTAAGAGTTGTAATTCATGTTTTTGTTTGCTTCATGTATGCTTCATGTTTGAATTATGAGGGTTTTCATCAATTGGTTCTTTTGCCACTTAATTTGGGTGTTATATGAAATTATGCTTCAATCCTTAGTTTATACCATCACTCCATGGATATATATGTATATCATGTGTTATGTTTCAATAAACATAAAGAACTTGAATCCAAGAATAAAATTGAGTGAGGAATGGCTTGATTAAGCTTCTAATTGTGCTATGTGCCATGTTTACAAGGTAGAATCCATAGAATAGTGATGTTAGGTTGAAGTATTGCATGAATGTAACCTTTGATTTCATGGAAAATGAGTTTGGGATGTTAAATTTTGGATTGAAATCGGGCTGCCCTGAATCTGGGTCGTCGTCCGCTCGAGCGGAGGTCAGGGCCGCTCGAGCGGGAGAATGCACCTCTCAGCAGTTTTTCTGAAAATTACCCTGTCCGCTCGAGCTGAGAAATTCCCGCTCGAGCGTAAAAATCGACCTCTCAGTATTTTTGGTGACTTTGTACTGTCCGCTCGAGCGGACAAGTTTGCGCTCGAGCGGAGGACTGCTTTCAGCAAGAAAAATGTGGTTGTTCGGTTTTTCGTGCTCGACTCTCGGGTGTTTTTAGAATATTTTTCTGATGAGTTATGAGGATTTTAACTTCATGCAAAATGTAAGGATTCAGGAAATAAAGTAAGAAAGAAAAGGAAACTAATGTGTAAGTTTAACTGTGTGCAGGACACACTCCAGGAGGAAGTAACACGCCATCTCAATACTGTGAGTAGTAATACTTCTTTAAATGTTATGCAACTATGTCAATGTATCAAGGCATGTAAGACAATTATGTTCATGTCCCAAGCATGTAATGTACTTAAGCTAATGTTTAATAATGTTAATGCTAATGTCAACTTTAAGTATATACGGAAAAAGGAATTGCAAGGGCCGTAGTGCCATTTTCAAGGGCCGTAGCGCCATTTTCAAGGGCCGTAGTGCCAACATGTTTATAAGGGCTATATGCCACTTTCAAGGGCCGTAGTGCCATTTTCAAGGGCCGTAGCGCCATTTTCAAGGGCCGTAGTGCCAACATGTTTATAAGGGCTATATGCCACTTTCAAGGGCCGTAGTGCCATTTTCAAGGGCCGTAGTGCCAACATGTTATCAAGGGCTTTATGCCACATTTCCAAGGGCCTCGTGCCACCATTTTCAAGGGCTTATAGCCGCCAAGTTATGTTACAAGATTCGGCCTAAGGCCATTATGTACGCGATACAGATTCAGACTATCGTATTGATACATAATATGATCAAGCTAAACAAGGTTTTATTTATGTATTATTCCTCATTGAGCCCGGCTCACTCTCTCTTATGTCTGTTTCTGTAGGTCATCAATCAGGAGGTCAGTCCTAGCCCTGATGCTGCTTTCTTGTGTCAACCTTTACGCGTCCAGGCACCAGACCAGACCAATTATTTTTGTGGGTTTACTTTGAGTGCCATCTAAGATTGTTGTACATAACTCGCATGTTCTTTTTGGTTATGCCCAGTTCGGGCTGGGACTGTAAATGTATGTGGTTGTAACCAATGGTCGGACTTTATTTGCTTATAAGGATGTATGTGTTTTGTGAGATCCTGGCATGTTAGCAATAGCTCAATGGTATCTATTTTATATAACTACTTTATGCTTCCGGCAAGGCCCCGTATGGTATATATATATCAGGTCTCATATCCAGTTACGAACGGGTCATGCCCAAACTTTTAGGGGCAGGTTTGGGGCGTGACAACCACACTCCAATATTCTTTTGATCGCATGAAATTCTCCATGAGCATACACCAATGATCATAATGCCCATCGAATTTTGGGATCGCTGGCTGCACAAGTCTACTCTCAGTCATCATATTCTCGTCACTAAGCACCTTAGAAGACTGTTGCTTCTTAATCAGGCCTCTGTGATAAGGCTCTAATACTAATTGTTAAAAAAACTCTCTGTATTTGTCTAGTGAACATAAAGCAAATTGGGAGAATGTTCTCTCATTCAATTAAATTGTCGAACTAGATATATATAGCTTTATAAGAATTATAGAAAGGAGAAATAAATTGTAGCCCACGTTTTACATACCTATTAATGTGGTAAGTGACTAGGAAACAAACAACTTGTTGTAGACGCGCTCTCGGGAACTCTCCGACATCCGTGCTGCGACAGCGTGCGAATCTCGTTTCGTTCTGAGCTTACTACTATAGTTCGAACTCAATGTCACAGTTCTGAATCTGATCTCGCAAAGTGCAATGCAAGACCGATAAATCACTAAATAGTCCAAATCCGGCAAATCGTTTTGGAAAACTAATTTTTGTAAAGAAGTGCCAAACATGGACTGCTTTGCCAGATACAGAGTCGCCACCTAAATATTTTGTTTTGGGGGAATTTAGGAAACCCTGACTCGTGCCTAAGGCCACGTGTCCATAATCACCAAAGTTGTCTCGGCTCGGGAACTTGGGTATGATTGGGGAAGGTCATGCAATGACCACCCCCGCTCGCCCGATCAAAGATTGGCCACTACTAACATGATATTTTGTTTTTGAAAACACATGTATTCTTATTCTGGTTATTAACCTAGAATTACTATGTGATGCACACAGCATACAAGTATAGACTAGATCGCCTAATTTGGAACAAAGCATTGCATACTTGTCTATTTTGAAAAACGGTTTGAAGTTTGCTACTCGCAAGTAGGCTAAAATGAGGATTTGATGAATTGTTCCAATTCAAGCAATCCAACCTTCACCCACAGGCATTCAGGCAGTTATATCAACTAAGCAATTAGCCTCATGGCAAGCATGCTTTCATGGCAACACTCACACACATGCAAGGATGCTAAAGCATAAAAGCTTACAGTGTACTCCGAGCCAAAACAACAACTAGTTAGTAATTAATGCATGATCCTAGTTCATGTTAAGATGGCTAATGCAACACATGCAAAATGCAACAAGCAATAGGCTCGGCTATTCTAAGATGGCATATGAGATGCAATTAGATAACATGTATTCAAATTGGAATTGAAATACAATGCAGTTAGCATGATGCGCCGAGCCTGGTGCATGCAAGACAAATGAATGATGCACACATGCAAGCATAAGGATGCTAATTGAAACATGCCCTAAAACTAACCATCGTAACCGGTTAAGTAAAAGGGAGAAATAAATGGAGGTTGGAAGACATGCACACGCAGACGAACCCGAACCCTTATTACAAAGTTCGCCCTCTCGACGGAGGGTCCGAATGAATAATACAAACCAACTAATTAACTAACTAACAAGCTAATTAATTATTACATAACTGAATTGAATAACTACCTACAACTAATTATTACAAAACTTAATTAATTAAAAAAATAACTAATTAAATTACAAAACCAAATGCTAATTAGCAAGTAAGGAAAACAATAAACAATGCTGTTCCAGCTCTGGTTGGGGGAGAAGAGGATGCATGCTCGGTTGCCGCTGTGTGTTAGTGAGTTGAACTCCTTCTACTGCTGCAGGAATCCGATCTATCACCACACTCCAATATTCTTTTGATTGCATGAAATTCTCCATGAGCATACACCAATGATCATAATGCCCATCGAATTTTGGGATCGCTGGCTGCACAAGTCTACTCTCAGTCATCATATTCTCGTCACTAAGCACCTTAGAAGACTGTTGCTTCTTAATCAGGCCTCTGTGATAAGGCTCTAATACTAATTGTTAAAAAAACTCTCTGTATTTGTCAAGTGAACATAAAGCAAATTGGGAGAATGTTCTCTCATTCAATTAAATTGTCGAACTAGATATATATAGCTTTATAAGAATTATAGAAAGGAGAAATAAATTGTAGCCCACGTTTTACATACCTATTAATGTGGCAAGTGACTAGGAAACAAACAACTTGTTGTAGACGCGCTCCCGAGAACTCTCCGACATCCGCGCTGGGACAGCGCGCGAATCTCGTTTCGTTCTGAGCTTACTGCTACAGTTCGGACTCAATGTCACGGTTCTGAATCTGATCTCGCAAAGTGCAATGCAAGACCGATAAATCACCAAATAGTCTAAATCCGGCAAATCGTTTTGGAAAACTAATTTTTGTAAAGAAGTGCCAAACATGGACTGCTTTGCCAGATACAGAGTCGCCACCTAAATATTTTGTTTTGGGAGAATTTAGGAAACCCTGACTCGTGCCTAAGGCCACGTGTCCGTCATCACCAAAGTTGCCTCGGCTCGGGAACTTGGGTACGATTGGGGAAGGTCATGCAATGAGCACCCCCGCTCGCCCGATCAAAGATTGGCCACTACTAACATGATATCTTGTTTTTGAAAACACATGTGTTCTTATTCTGGTTATTAACCTAACCAGAATTACTATGTGATGCACACAACATACAAGTATAGACTAGATCGCCTAATTTGGAACAAAGCATTGCATACTTGTTTATTTTGAAAAACGGTTTGAAGTTTGGTACTCGCAAGTAGGCTAAAATGAGGATTTGATGAATTGTTCCAATTCAAGCAATCCAACCTTCACCCACAGGCATTCAGGCAGTTATATCAACTAAGCAATTAGCCTCATGGCAAGCATGCTTTCATGGCAACACTCTCACACATGCAAGGATGCTAAAGCATAAAAGCTTACAGTGTACTCCGAGCCAAAACAACAACTAGTTAGTAGTTAATGCATGATCCTAGTTCATGTTAAGATGGCTAATGCAACACATGCAAAATGCAACAAGCAATAGGCTCGGCTATTCTAAGATGGCATATGAGATGCAATTAGATAACATGTATTCAAATTGGAATTGAAATATAATGCAGTTAGCATGATGCGCCGAGCCCGGTGCATGCAAGACAAATGAATGATGCACACATGCAAGCATAAGGATGCTAATTGAAACATGCCCTAAAACTAACCATCGTAAGCGGTTAAGTAAAAGGGAGAAATAAATGGAGGTTGGAAGACATGCACACGCAGACGCACCCGAACCCTTATTACAAAGTTCGCCCTCTCGACGGAGGGGTCCGAATGAATAATACAAATCAACTAATTAACTAACTAACAAGCTAATTAATTATTACATAACCGAATTGAATAACTACCTACAACTAATTATTACAAAACTTAATTAATTAAAAAAATAACTAATTAAATTACAAAACCAAATGCTAATTAGCAAGTAAGGAAAACAGTAAACAATGCTGTTCCAGCTCTGGTTGGGGGAGAAGAGGATGCATGCTCGGTTGCCGTCCCGAAAAGCTCTCCGGTTGCTCTTTAGAGGCTTTGTCTACAGGGTGTCCTCAAGGAATTCCTATTGAATCTTACCAAAACCAGTCTGGGGAATACACTAGTGGCCTGCTGGCCATGGGCAGCCACTGCCGACCATACTGCCGGCCAAAAATGCGCACTGCCGGCCATCAACAAGAGGGTGCCGGCCACTAATGTCTTGGGACACCAAGCTGCAGTAGAGCACAAAACAGAGGAAATGGAGGGTCTTCCAAGGGTATGTACGCACTATGCCACCCCATATCATCTCGAAACATCAAGGGAGAGGCATAATCGGATCCAAGACCATCAATCACGCATTCCGATGCATGATGGCCAAAGATCCAACTTGTGCAAATCACTGTGAAATGAATGCACATAAAAACACAGAAATGCCTTAACCTTTACCATGGATGATCAAGAAGGTCGGCGACCGAGAATTGAGACACGTTTCATCACTTGAAGTATGAAACGTCTCTCGTTTCCCGTGCTCGTATTAAGACTTAATCCAAACAACAATGCAACACAAGCATGGCATACACAATGCGGCTCAAGCATGAAGACATGCAATATGACTTAAGCATGCAAACATGTAATGCAATATGAACAACCTAACAAGGCTAATGGCATGCACAATGCTAATGCATGCAACAACTAAGCGTACACAATGCAAATGTCATGTAGCTCAAGCATGCGAGCATGATGCAATGTAACAACATTTGAGCAACATGGTAAATGGACTTAAACTAAAAATGGACAGACCTCAGTCATGCTCATATCAGTGGCCAAAATGCTAAGATGAAGGTACCGAAAACACATACAAGCATGCATGCCAATTGGTTCACCAATTAAGGTATAAAGGTGCAACTCCCAAGAAAACCTAAAGAGTGAAAAGTATGGAAGTGTAACAACACTATGCGCACTGAAATGAGGTGAGAAATGATGCCAAATCATTTAAACAACACAAGTAAAGCATGCGAAGGTCCTTAAAGCATAGAGCTATCAAAGAGGACTACAAAGGAGGCATGCAATACATGGCACAAATGCATGAACTAAGCATGGACAGAGCTCAAGTAGGTCTTAACAAAGATCAAAACATGCTGAGGTGAGGGCCCAAAGACCTAGGCATGCAAGCATACAAGCTAAGCCATAAACTAGGCAATAATGCACAACGCTCAAAGGCACTTAAAGCATGATTGAAGTGGGAATATGGCAATGCTATAGGCTCTAAAATGTCATGTTAAGTGATGCCAAATCACGTACACAACACAAATGAAGCATGTAATGGTGCTCAAAGCTTGAGGCAAGCAAGAGCATTTATACTACAAGTATACAAAACATGAAGCATGTGGTTAAGGCAACCCAAAACAGTCCTAGAACATGTTAAAATGAGACTAAAACATGTATGGAAGTAAGCCAAAACAAGCTAGCATGGTGAGCATTAGGCATGATGCATACAAGGCAAATAAGGTGGATTACACTACACCTACTAAGACCAAGCATGTGATGACTTAAACAAGAAAAATTAGAGTTAAGGCATGTCAAAATAATCCCAAAAACCCACTAAGATGGCATCCCAAAGACCTAAGCATAGAGGCATGCACAATGATCCATTCATGAGGCATAAAACACAAACTCTCCAAGGCATTGAAAGCATGTCAAATGCAAGTGTATGACCACATTACATGGACTGAAATAACATAACAAGTGATGCCAAATTGTTGAAATAGGCCAAGTAACACATGCTAGTGGACTCAATACACAAAGCCAACAAGCTAGATTGAAAGGCTATACAAAGAAAGTCATGTATGACCAAAAAAACACAAATCAGACCTTAAACATCCTAGAACATGAACAAAGTCTCCTCAGAGCTAAGCTAAAAGCATGCCAGAATGACATGTTACAACATGATGCATGTTAGGCTATTTCATGGAACTACACTACAAGTGTATGGAGCATGCAAGGGCCAACCAAACCAAATCAAAATAGAGTCATGACATGGTAAAACATCACCAAAAATATGCTAAAATGGAAAGAAAACAAGCTAGAATGACATGCTATTTCATGAAGCACATAAAGCTAGATTGTGTAATTTACACTACAAGTGTATCAACCATGCATGGAGTGACCAAAGCAAACCAAAACAGTGTTATGCCTCAGCAAAACAAACACAAATACATGCTAAGTTATGGCCAACATAAACTTACCAAAGGTGCTCACACATGAGGCATTCAAAGCAAGTAAATAAGACACAAAGGAGGGGGGATGACCCTCTCCTATTTAGGACACCAAAAGCACCTTTCCACCATTGAAAATCCTCTGGATTTTTAGTGGTAGAAAGGTCATGCAAAGGCTTCAACAAGAACCTAAAGGGATGGCTCAAAACAAGGCCTAAGAGGGGGTAAACCACCCCCAATGAAAAAGTGACCTTAAACAAAGGTCTAAAGCATGCAAAAATAGAACTTTTTTCAGTTGAAAGAAAAGCCTAAAACAATATGAAAAGATGGCCAAAATGAGGTACAAATAAAAGCTTAAAAAAGGAATATGCTCACCCTTGATGCTCAACTTCGAAACCAACAATCTCAGGTGCCCAAAACCCACTTTCAGAGCTCAAAAAACACTATCAAGAACCTCAGCCCAAAGATGGTGGTGTACCTCTATGTGTTGTAGTGCAAAAGTGCAAGAAAAATGGACTTTGGGACACTATTCTATGCAATATAGAGAGAGAGAATGAAAAATATATATAGAGAGAGAGAGAGATACAACTTCTCTAAAAATGGCTGACCTTCTGAAGGGGAGGAAAGACCTCTCCTTATATAGAAGAAAAACAATGCAAAGCTTGTTAAACAAGCTTGGAAAGGGGCTCATCCCTCCATGTGTATGGAGGAGAGATGAGTGAAAACCAGCTGGCTCAAAAGATCTAGCGTGAAACTTGCTGAGACAAGGGGTCTGCCGGCCATCAGTGGTGGCCGGCAGTGGCTCATTGATGGCTAGCAAGCTTTATCAATGGCCGGCAGTAACAAAGGCATGGCCGGCAAGGCCAAAAGGTGGTCGGCAGTGCCTCCCAAGAAGCATACAGAAAGGGCCAACACATGGTCCAAGAGTCGGGGGAGAAAGGGTACAAGGTTTGGAAAGCTCAAACCTGTGACGTTCTGTCGTGACAGTTGAGTACTCGACGAGCAATCGAACTAGTTATTGAATGTACCTGCAAGCACAACCAAGTCTTGAGGACGGTCAAAAATGGGGTGTCTACACTTGTCCCTAAACAATAGGAATTATTCAAACCACTAAGCAACTAATCAAAAATAGATCCTAAAGACTCGATCAACACTAACAGTTTCAACAAAGATGCTTTCAGGGAAGAATATTCCCAAAACATTCTGGCCTAAAGCAGGGAATTGGACAGTTCATGTTCTCAATAGGAGTCCAACTCTAGCAGTAAATAACAAAGCTCCAGAAGAAGCTTGGAGCAGATTCAAACCATCAGTGGATCACTTCAGGGTATTTAGGAGTGTATCTCATGTTTATATTCCTACTTGCAAAAGGACAAAGCTCGATGACAAGAGTGTAAACTATGTTTTACTTGGAGTCAGTGAAGAGTCAAAGGCATATAGGTTGTATAATTCAATTTCTTAGAAGATTATAGTTAGCAGAGATGTGTTGTTTGAAGAAGAGAACAATTGGGATCGGAACAGAAGTCGTGAGGAAGTTATTTTGGTTAACTTGACTTGGGGGGACAATGACAAAGAGCCAGATGCAGCTGCTGGAAATGAAGATAAAGCTGAAACTGATGAACAAAGTAGTATAGAGGAGAGTGAAACCGATGGCTTGAATGGGTCATATGAAGGCAATTCATCTAGCTCAGGTGAAGATCTTTCACTTCACTCTCGGGAAAAAAGGTCAAAAAGGCAACCAAATTGGATGGGGGATTATGTAAGTGGAGAAAGTTTGTCTGTGGAGGAACACATGGCATATTTAGCCATGTTTGCAGCCGATGATCCAATTCTATTCGAAGAGGCACTAAAAGATGCAAAGTGAAGAACAGTTATAGATGTGGAGATTGCAGTTATAGAGAAAAATGATACTTGGGAGTTGACGAATTTAACTACGAGGGAAAATAATGTTGGTGTGAAATGGGTGTATAAGACGAAGCTCAATAAAAATAGTGAGGTGGAGAAGTACAAAGCACGTTTGGTTGCCAAGGGTTACACCCAAAAACATGGCGTGGACTACACAAAGGTTGTTGCGCCTGGAGCACGTTTGGAGACAGTTCGATTGGTAGTTTCTCTTGCAGCTCAGAAATGGTGGACGATTTTTTAGCTAGATGTAAAGTGGGCCTTTCTCAATGGACAACTTAGTGAAGAGGTTGAAAACGAGCAACCTCCTGGTTATGAGAAGAAAGGTAATGAACAAAAAGTGTACAAGTTAAAGGAGGCTTTATACGAACTGAAACAAGTTCCACGAGCTTGGTATAGTTGGATAGAGTCATATTTTACTAATGAAGGTTTTGAGAAGTGCTCTTATGAGCATACCTTGTTCATAAAAGCGGGAGATTGAGGCAAAATTCTAATTGTTTGTCTCTATGTTGATGATTTGATTTTTACGGGCAATGATGAACATATGTTTGTTGAATTTAAAAATTGTATAATGCATGAGTTTGACATGACAGACCCTGGAAAAATGAGATATTTCCTTGGTATAAAATTAATGCAAAGACCGGTGGGTGTTTTTATCTATCAATGAAGGTATGCACAAGAGATGCAGAAAGGTTTGATATGGATAAATGCAATTCAGGCCATAATCCAATTGTTCCAGGTTGCAAACTCATGACGGATGAGAATGGAGTGAGGGTGGATAGCAGTCGCTACAAGCAAGTAGTTGGTAGTCTAATGTATCTGACTGCTACTTGACCCGACATTATGTTTGTGGTGAGTCTTCTAAGTAGGTATATGGATCGTCCCACAGGCAGCCAGTAGAGTGCTGAGATATCTGAAAGGGACTTCTGATCTTGGGATATTTTATAGAAATGGAGGAGATGAGAAATTGGTTGCTTATACAGACAGTGACTACGCTGGAGATTCAGATGACAGAAGGAGTACTTCAGGTTATTTTTTTTGGTTGAGTTCAAGAGCCATTTCTTGGTCATCAAAGAAACAACCAATAGTCACCTTGTCTACCACTGAAGCTGAATTTTCTTGTGCTTGTCAAGCAGTCTGGGTAAGGAGGATTTTAAAGGGTTTTAATCATGCTCAAAGTGGTGGTACAATGGTCTTTTATGATAACAGCTCAGCTATTGAGCTTTCGAAGAATGTTGTATTACATGGTCGAAGCACGCATATAAATGTCAAGTGGTCCATTGTCACACTCAAGAACAGATTGCAGACATAATGACCAAGCCATTAAAGCTTGATATGTTCGTGAAGCTGAGAGGTCAATTGGGGGTCTACACAAATCCAAGTATAAACTAAATAAAATTTGTATTCAGTTTAAGGGAGAATGTTGAAACTGTTAGTGTTGATCGAGTCTTCAGGATTTGTTTTTGATTAGTTGCTCAATGGTTTGAATAATCCCTATTCTTTAGGGACAAGTTGTTTGTTTCCTTGTCACTTACCACGTTAATAGGCATGTAAAATATAAGCCTACAAAATATAGATGGCTTACAAAATATAAGCCTCTAGGGCATACAAGCACAAGAAAATAAAGTTGATAGTATTGTTATAAAAATCCCAATTGAAAATGACAAAACGTCCATGAATCAACTTTTCCCAAAAGGAGCTATTGCTTGTACCAATTCATCAGTGAGGTGGTACTTCATCAACTCCTGAAAAATAAAATATGGTTGAGCTATATGCCCAGTAGGAACACATTTATCCAAGTATTTAATTTTTTGAATAAGATTATGGTATCCTTGTGGCAAAACATTACAAGGAAATTTGTCTTCACATGTAACCTTTATCAATCATATAGATTCATGATAACCAAACAGTGACAATTGCAATTCATGTCATCAAGCACAACAATTAAACAATCACAACCATAGAAAGCAAGCCATGAGTCTATAGACACCCCATTTTTGACCACCCGCAAGACTTCGACACTTTGTCCTGTGCACTCGATGATGAAGTCGTGTTGATTGTGATTCGAGTTCTCAATGAAGGAACGTAAGCTCGCGCTCCAAAACCAATCCTAAACCTTTCATATTTATACTGTGTTTACCCCAGAAAGTCATTTTAGAACATTGTGTCACCCTACATTGAGTTTAAAACAGTGGAACGAGGGAACACATTGGGAGCCGGCTGTAGCTATTGGGAGCCAGTCGACTCTCGATAGTGAGAAATAGTATTCTGGGTGGGAATGGGCCAGCTATCCATTTTTGTAGATATTTTCGACCTATTTTGCTCAAATTCTATAAGAACGAGGTTATATCTCTGTTTTAAGGGTTGAACAATTTCTAAAGATCCTATACACACAAGAGAGAGCCCTTTCTTTCTATACAGGTCACATTTGAGCAAACCTATCTCTCTTGACTAATATCCTCACACCATATACCACCCTAGATCATAACCTTAGAGCCTTGGTTGAGGCTTGTGCATCATAATTCAAGCTTGAGAGCGTGCTTGAACCAAGTTTGTGTTACAAACAAGAGCTTGCTTTTTTTAGAGGTATAAGCTTACCACCTTCTCTATTGCTTCTTTTTCTATCTCTTGTTAGCCACTTCTTGTGTTTTTGTCTTGTCTTGAGTCCATTTCAAGTGTTTAAACTTGGGTTTGGATAGCTACCAAAGAGTAGAGAAGGTTAACACCTTCTCTTGCACCTTATTTCATAGCTCAAGCCCTTGTTTTTACACTCTTTTCTTTGCCTTTTAATTGATTTTCAGAGCTTGAAAAAGGCTAAAAAACATGGTTTGAGGTCTCAAAAATGGAAAGGTTAGCCACCTTTCCTTGCTTTTGTTCACTAGCTTTGCTTTGCCTTATTCTTGCATACCTTTTTATGCTCTCAAACATGATTTTTGGTCACTGTTTTTAGCATTTTAGGGGCTGTTTTAGGGCTTTTGTAATTTATTTAATTAGTATATGCTTGAATGTCTAGCTTGTTGCATTGTAAGTCTTCACATCTAGCTTATTATGTTGTGTTATACATGCTTTGATAGCTTTTTTATAGTTAATCAAGAATCAATCTCGCAATCATGTCTGAAACCTCCCCCCTTTCTTCTTTTTTTCTTTTGTTTGAGAGTTATTTCAACTGATTGATGGTTATTCAAAATATGAGCTAGAGACCTATGCTCAATGCCTTAAGCTCTACGGAGGTTCATTGTCAAAGGCATGGTCTCCCCTTTATATTTAGGAGTACCTCTCGTTTGACGTTCTTCTCATTTAGCGGACTTAATCATCACTTTGGACAAATGGATTAAAGAATGGAAAAGATAAAGAAAATGGGCTTAAAATAAACCAACCAACATAAAGAAGATGAGTCATATTGCCTAGGTTCGGCCGGACGTTCTGCCGAGTCCATTGTGTCAAGGGTCGTCATACGTCTGCAGCTCGATTTTTTGTGCTCATTTTGGATATAATTAGCCCTACAGTTCAGACTCTAGTCGTTCTGGATCTGATTCCACAAGTGCAATGTGAAATAGATAAAGACAAAAGAGTCCAAATCCGACAAATCTTTTGGAAAATCAATTTTGAATCCAAATGCCAAAAATGGTCTGCTTTGCAGATATAGAGTCGCCACCTAAATGTTTTTGAGAAATTTAGGAAACCCGAGACTCGTGCCAAAGGCCACTTATCCATCATCACCAAAGTGTGTTAGCTCGGAAACTTAGGTACGATAGGGGAAGGTCATGAATTGAGCACCCCACTCGCCCAATCAAAGATCGACCTCTACTAATCATGATGTGGTTCTTATTTACACCTCTTGTTCCGATTATTAGACTTACATTACTATGTGATGCACACAAGTATAGACTAATTTGCAAAAATTGGAACACTTTTGATTTCATGTGTGTTTTGAAATGTTTTGAATATGTACCACTTAAAAAATTGATCTCACATGTACATTACTCAAATTATTCTAATTCAAGCAATTAGCCTTCATCCACAGGCATTCAAATAGTTATAGTACTTAAGCACTTAGCCTCATGGTAATCATGCTCGGCATGGTAACAATCACACTCATGCGATATGCTAAAGCGGTAAAGCTTACCCCAATTCTCGAGGCGAGCCAAGTTAGAAAAATGAATTATCATAACTACTGAAATATGCCTAACGCAACACATGTAATATGCAATTAGAAGCCCGGTTACTAGCATAGCATATGAATCAATTTGATAGCATGCATTTTTAAGCATGTTTTCAAAGAAGTAATAACTAACAATGCGACTTAGAATGATGCGCTGGGCCTAATACATGCAAGACAATGAATGCAAATCATGAGAAGTGCTAAGTGAAACATGATGTAATATACTGCCCATCATAAGCAAGTAAATAAAAGGGAGAAAAACGTGGGGTTGGAAGACATACATTATTAAAATTTGTCCCTCGAGCAGGAAGGTCTGAATGAATGTCCTAGCTAATTAGTACGAATTAACTAATCTATTACAAACCAAATGATATAAATTAACTACACTAGCTAATTAGCACAAATGAATTTAGTTAAGCTGCTTAACTAATTATTACAGTAACAAATTTAAATAACTATTCTAGCTAATTAAATAATTACAGCACACTCTAACTAATTAACGCAAACTAATTAAGAATTAATTAACTAAGTAATTAATTACAAGTTCACTAACAACATACTAATATTAACAAATGTAATAGGTCCTGAGGAGCAAGGAAATGGCTTTTGCATGCATATGAATTCCTCCCTCGAGAATGCCTCTGTACTGTTTTGCCTCAACCTTTGCTCTGTTCTGTAGGAAACAGTACGTTGCCTTGTTGGAAAATGTGGCCAACAGGCTAGAAGTGGTGGCTTGTCGACCACTGATGTTGAATTTCTCCTGTTGTAACAAAGAAGAAACAAAGCACAAATAGAGCATTCTCAAGGGATGTTTATCCACCTTGCCTCTCTTGATCATCAAACAACTCAAAGGAGAGGTAGGCTCGATTCGCAAGCCATCAATCGGTGCAATTTCATTGCGTGATGACTTATGAACCAAGGGATATAATTTCTATAAATGCACAATGAAAGACTCGCAAACCCCCTCCCTATCATGATTTTATTAAGGGAAGTGGTTGACCTTGGAAACTTGAACCATTTCATCACTAACAAGTATGAAATGACTCAAGTTTCCATGTGTTCAATTAACGTCCGATTGAACACCAAATTATGTTATTATCTTGTTACCTCTTTTAAGCCCAATTTTATTAACCTTTTTTCATATTACCTTTCCATTCATTAGTCATTTTAGTCTGAAATGAGCATTAAGTCAACTAAAGGAGGGAAGTGTCAAACAAAGGGTTGTTATGGGCATGAAAGAGATGTCATGCCATTGGTAATGAAACTCCGAAAAGATTAAACCATTAAGCACAACGATCTCAATCTCAAGCTTAAACAATCAATCGGTTGGAACAACTCTCAAAACAAATAAAATGCCAAGAAAAGAGGAAGGTTGCATAGATGATTAGAGGTGATCACAAGTATGGAAAGCTTGAAATAAATACTATCAACTTTAATAGGTTGGTGTCTAATGCCTAAAACACCAAACCTATGAGGACCATTACTCTACAAGCATACCTTACAAAGCTTAAATGACATAACCAGCCTAAAATTGTCGTAAAGTAAGCAAAAACCATGCTGGAATTGAGGTAAAAACAGCTAAATGAGTAAGCTAAAATAATGGAGAATTTAAGCTAGCAAACAAGCAAAAGGAGGGGTGGCCAACCCCTCCATTTTTAGGACTTCAAAACCACATTTTTAACCTCTGAAAACCTCTTTAAAACAGTGGTAAAAAGCTCCAAAAAAGTTGATGAAGAGATGGGAAACACAAGGGCAAACGCTTAGGAGACATGGTTCAAAGAAGGGTGATTAACTCCTCCACCTTTGGTAGCTTTAAACCACAAGTTTCAGCCTATAAAAACAGAGTAAAAACAGCTCAAAAACAGTAAGAAAAGATAAGAAAGAAGTAGTGTAGAGATGCCCAAAATTATACTTCTTGAAGCAAGGCAACTCTTTTGTTAACAAACCCACAAGTTCTCACTCTCAAGGGCTGAAATTTGGACTCAATAATCTCAGCAAGGAGAGCTTCAATATTGGTTTGGGAAGTGTTTGGGTAAGGTGTGTGTGTTGCAAGATAGAGATAGAGAGAGAATTTCAAGTTTTGGGGCTTTTGGAATTTTTTCTAAGCTTAAAAACAAGTGGGGAGGTCAAGTATATATAGAAAAACATGTGTCTATCTCGAAAATATCTATATAGAGACACTGGAGTGGTGCATGCATCTGTGGAGACAGCAGGCAAAAATATTTGGTTCTTTACACAAGTGGCCGACAAGCCACTAAAAGTGGGCGTCAAGCCACTAATGGCCGACCAGACAAAAATCTGCTTCTAGGCCCTACTTCAAATAGGAATATCTCCTTCATCTGAACTTGGTTTCAGCTCATTCTTAAGTCTAAATTGAAGCTCATTCACATGTAAATTCTAAGTGTGAAAAGAGATGTGCCTATTTTAGAGAAGGCTCCTCATTTCTATCCTAACGGATTGATGCCCAACTTCTTCCCCAACTAATTTTCTTCCCTCCCCTCCTATTTCCTTTAACTCAAAAACTCTAAATAAGATGTTTTCAAAGATTTTCAAAGAGTTCACCTCCCTTCCATTTATTTCGATTTTGTCCTTACTCGGTTTACTAAAAAGTGCAATATTTTAAACGAAATGCGAGCCTTGGAACATCGCAGAAACATTTGGAAAAGTATTTTGAAAAAGAAGGTTTTAAGGTCTAAAATAGTTTTGGTTTAAAATAGTTTTGGTCCAAAATGGGGTGTAAGGTTGGGATTTAGAAGCTCTTCTTGTTGAAGAAATCGAACATTTGTACAGCATAACTTTCATCATCGAGTGATCAACCTGAGGCGCCCAAGTCTTAAAGGCGGTAAAAAATGAGGTGTCTATAACGTCAATTCATGATGTTTTGATGAACCTTGAAGCGTCTCTACCTCCCTCTTTGAGCTCACTTCATGATAGGAGGGAGGGGTGGTCATTGTTCATTACATTCATTAATTTTTGTCCAAAATCATGTTCGAAATCATCAAGTGATCAACTTGCTCATTGATGGTTTTGGAAATGACTTCATTTTTCTCTTGAGGATTTCCATAACAAAGAAGAGTAGAGAGGACAAACAGGGCCTAGAAAGGCTCTATCTGCACTATTCTCACCTCAAAGCACAAAAACTCTTTTGGCATAAAATTTAGTGTCACCCAACACTTTTTGGGTCCAACCGAAGCTCATATGGGGCCGGCCGGCTCCCAATGTTTGGAAAATAGAGTGTTTTGCAGAAAACAAAAGGCAGTGATTGAAGGTGAAATAGAGCAAGTCTGGGCAGACAGAGTACTTTCTGGACGCTATGCATACGATCCTTGTGTATCCTTGTTTAGATCAGTGTTGTTAATTAATGTTCCCATTACTGTCGTAGTTCATCAATTATCATTATAGTTAGCATTGTGTATTTGCAATTGTCATAATTAGTTAACTCAGCTAGTTAGTTATATTGTTCATCTTGGTTGTAATGACTTTGATTGCTAGTTCATAACTGAGATATTAGTAATTAGCCAGTTTTAATTAATTCATTCGAATTTGTAATAGTTAGCTTAATCCTGACACTCGGACATTTATTTACACCCTCTTGCACGAGGGAGAACATATAATAATGGTGTATGTCTTCCAAACCCCATTTCTTCCTCCCTTTTATTTCTCCGCTTATGATGGTAGTATAGAGCATCATGTTTACTTAGCATTCCGATATTCGCATACACTCGTTTCATGTACATTTGGGTTCGGCTCATCATACTAACCAATGTCAAAATTCAATTTCATTGCTTGAATACGTGATTTATCACAAGTCCTGAATTGGATCATATACCATGCTTATAGCCGAACCTACAAAAATTGCATAAATGTATGCGTTGTATATTGTATCGTTTAGGAACATGCATATTTTCTAATCATTTTTCTTTATTCGGATTTCCTTGGAGTATTAGGTGAGCACTTATTGTTTTAGCATACCGCATAAGTGTGATTGTTGGCATATCAAGCATGCTTTCCATGAGGCTATTTGCTTAAATGATATACATGTTTGAATGCTAGTGGATGAAGGCTAATTGCTAAAATTGGGACAAACTGATTAATGTACAAACTCACCTTTTTTTTTATGTGACGCATATTCAAAACAATTTTCAAACAAACATGAAATCAAAGCATTCCAACTTTTGCAAATTAGTCTATAATTGTGTGCATCACGCAGTAATGTTAGCTAATAATCAGAACAAGAGCATATAATGTAAATAAAATCACATCATGATTAGTAGAGGCCGATCTTTGATCGGGTGAGAGAGGTGCTCAATTCAAGGCCTTTCTCTCTCATGCCTAAGTTCTTGAGCTGAGACACTTTTGTGATGACGGATAAGTGGCCTTTGGCACAAGTCATGGGTTTTCTAAATTTTTCAAAAATATTTAGGTGGCAACTTTGTAATTTGGCCAAGTAGTCCATTTTTGGCATTTGATTCAAACATCGATTTTCCAAAAGATTTCCCAGATTTGGACTCATTTGTGTTTATCTATTTCACATTGCACTTGCGAAATCAGATTCAGAACCACGGGAGTCTGAACTATAGGGCTAATCATATTCGAAAGGAGGACGAAAAGCAAGCTATAGAGTCTATTTGTAAGAGTCCAATTCAAAACACCCTTTGCTTTTGTTTTAAAAACAACCCCTACATTTGCCCGCTATTATACGGGCAAGGAGTGAGCACCCAAGGAAAACCATCCATTTTTCCACTTTTGTTGGCTATTATACGGAGGGACTGGGAAGACACCCAAAAATATTTTTCCCACATTCGTCCAGCAATAAGCCTAGATAGGGCATTTAGGCACCTTTTAAACTCCTCCCACAGGTACCAACACGACAACATTTCCCAAAACCGACTCTTACTCGGACTCATGCACAATTAACAATTCAACCACATTTTGTTCCATCCACAAGCATCAAACATTACCAAAGAATGGAATACAACACCACATTCAAAGATAATAGCATCCAAGTCACACTTCCTTGCCAAATCAACATCCACATCTTTTATCTCTTCATTATTTACAACATTTATTCAATTTGGTGTTTTTTTACTCAAATTGAGAATTTAGGGTTTTACCAAATTTGGGGGTTTTTCTTATTCATCATAGATATAGGCTTTAACAACATTTATATACATGTTTAAAAGAAGGATTAAGAAATTTCAAGCAAAAGTCAAGCTAAATGGTTTATTTATGTGAAATATGGGTTTAATACAACAAGATCCTCAAATTAGCTAATGAGTCAATATAACACCATGAAATCTCTTCAAAATAAAGAAATACAAGGGTAAAGGTATCCCTACCGCAAGTTGTGAAGAGAAAAACTCAAAAAACCCAAAGTCAACGAAACCACCAATAGAAAACCCTTAACAAGATCTACAATCTTTCTCAAAGGACCAAGGTGGAAGGATGCCTCTACGTGAGTAGATCTACAGATCTAAGTGAAAAAGGTGAGTTTCAAAGAGAGAGAGAGAGAGAGATTCACAGTGTAAGAAAAAAAGAAAGAGAGAGAGAGAAAGAGGAAAAAGTGAATGAGAAAAGTGTGTTTGAGGCCTATTTATAGTGGTAGAATAATAGCCCTAAAGTGAAAGGAAAGAATAAGTCAAACCCCCAAAAGTTAAGCCCCGAAACCGAACCAAAAATCTGAAAGTTTACTCACAGGGGTTGACCCTTGAAACAGAGGTGTCGACCCTTCAGGAAGAAAAGCTAAAATAGTAATGTGTACAGAGGACAGGGTGTCAACACCTCCCAGACTGGTGTCGACCCCAAAGGCCAACAGGAAAAGGCAAGTGTTGACACCACCAAGGGCTGGTGTCAACACTAAATTTTAGTAGCGATCTAGGAACACAACAACAACATGGTGTCGACACCTCCAAAGCTGGTGTAGACCCTAGAACAAAATTTCCAAATTTCTAAAGAACTTTTCAACGTAAACAAGTGTGAACAAATAATCCCAACAAGTTTAAATTGAATAGTAGTCCTCCAAAACCAATATACAACAATTTCAATGACTTCCAAAAAGAAAATAAAGGGTTTAAATACACCTTCCAATAGATTAAAACATCCAAGTGTAACAACATCCCCACTTTAGGAAATTTCGCCCTCAAAATAGCATCCATTCTCACCAAGATAACAAGGTATGGCAACAAAATCATGTTTATTCAATCCTTATGTAGACACCCCATTTTTGACCACCCCCGAGACTTGGGCGTTACTGATGGTTTACTTGTTGGAGAAAGGTGTGCAGGGCACAGATTCAATTTCTTCAGCTAGGAGAGAGGCAAATCTCAACTTCACACCCCGTTTTGGACCACAACTATTTTGAATGGTTTTTAGACCTTAAAACCCTCTCTTTCAAAACATTTTTGAAATAAAATTCCTACGATGTTCCAACGCTCGCATTTCGGTAAATGTTGCGCTTTTCGGTAAACCGAGCAAGGACAAAGTGGAGATGAATGAAAGAGAGATGAAATCTTTGAAAAATCTTTCAAAACACCTTACTTAGGGGTTTGGAGTTGAAGAAAAGAGGAAAGGAGAGAAGAAAATTGGTCTGGGAGAAGTTCGGCATGAATCCGGGTAGGAGAAAATCGAACAGCCCTAGCTGAATCGGGCTTATTCAATTGCATACTTGGAGTTGAGCTATAAGGCCACCACCATTGGAAAGAAGACTTCCGGGGCTTCATTTTTCATTCAAGAATCTCCTAGATCCAAGTCCGGGTGGAGGAGATATGGTTGGTTGAAGCAGAGCATCATCCCGGTTGGATCGAGTCTGCGCGGCTTCACGGAAAAGGGCATAACTTTTTGCACAGGAGGAATTTTAATGCAAGGTTTGCGCCATTGGAAAGCTAACTTCCGGGGCTTCAATTTGCATATACACCGGCACTTTTTTGACCACAGAATCATCTATCGGCACTATAAAGTGCCGACCGGCCAGAAAAGAGTGCTGGTCGGCACAAAAGAGTGCCGACCGGCCAAAAGTGCCCAGAACTCAGTTTTTTTGACAGATATTTATCATCCAGCTGCTATACACTGTACCAGATATTTCCAGTCGAGATATTTCGACCAAAAGCTCTTTTCTTGATATATATAGAACCTTATATCTCATGTTTGCAAGGTTAGAACAAAAAAGCAAGTCTTTGGGAGCTTCTCACTCTAAAAAGGCCCTCTCTCTCTAGAAATTCAGACCTAAATTCTGCCCCTCTCTCTACATTCCACTCTCTTGCCCATTTTGTGCATAGAAGTGCTTGAAAGTGAAGAAATCCTTCTAGTTTGCCTAGGCATCCTTCATCAAAGTGAACCACCCTTGGGCTGAGGTTCTTTGTGGATCATTTTTAGCTTCAAAAGCTGGTTTTAGCTCAGATTTTGGGCTGGTTTTGCAGCTGTGCATCAAGGGTAACATCTCTCTCCCTTTTAGCTTGTTTTGCTTACTAGCTTTGCCATAAGTTTTCAAATACTTTGGGGCTGTTTTGGGGGTGTTGTTGAACTACAAAAACCACTGATTTTTCCTCCATTTTTCAGTCCTAAAGTCTTGGCTTGTGCCTTGGTTGGCTAGGGGGTTGTCCTCCCTTTTGCTCCTTGGCTTATAAGGCCTTGTGAGCTAACTTTCAAGCCTTCCAAACAACACCCTTTTGGCCTTAAAACCACTGAATTCCAGAGGATTTTCAGTGGTATAAAACTTGTTTTGAGGCTCAAAATAGGAGGGGGTTGTCCCCCCTCCTCTTCTCTTGTTTGCTTGTATTGATGGCCCTCCAAAAGAGCATGTGTTTCTACTTCTTGGAGGCTTTGTTTAGGCTTATTTTCATGACTTTCCAGATCTGTCATAACTCTGTTTTTGGCTATCTTGGTCACCTCTTGCATGCTTATTGCACTTGTAGTGTAAATCCCCTTTACTAGCCTTGTTAGCCTTGTAAAGTAGCATCTTTTTGTGGCTTGTTTTAGCTTAAGCCAAGCATGTTTTAGGCTCTATTTCGCCATGTTCCAGATCTGTTTTGGTCCGGTTGGGAGGCTTGGTTGCTTGTTTCATACACTTGTAGTGTAATTTTGCTCCCTAGCCTAGCTTGCTTCATGCTTTAGCCTATCTTCCTAACATGTGCTAGCTTAACTTTGGCCTACAATAGTCCACATTTTGCTGTGATTAAGCTCTGTTTTGAGGTCTTAATGTAGCTTGTGCATTGCTTTGCATGGTTGTGGTTTAAATGCTTAGAATTGCCTAAAAGAGAGCATGCTTTGCTAGCTTATTTTGTTTCTGTTTCAGACCTTGATCAGAACTGAAAATGGCCCTAAAATGACCTCCTCTTCATGTTTCATTAAGGGTCTAGGGCTGTTTGGGACACCCTTTATATACCTCATGTTATGGCTCTCTTGTGGCTTCCATTTTGCATGATGTTTTGGCCAAGCATGCTAGCTTATCTTGGCTATATTTCATACATGTTTTAGAATTATCTAGGGCTGTTTAGGGACTGTTTGGGGCTGGTTCCATCATTTGAGCATCGCTTTGCATGTTTATAATGTATTGCACTTCACTAGCTTTAATGCTTGAGCCTTTGACAATGCATTACATGAATGTTTGCATGCTTTGGAGTCATTTTGGAGTCACTTGATATGCCATTTCAGATCTGGAACATGCACCATTGTATGCCATATCATCTCCTTGCCATGCTTTGGTGGAGTTGCATTTTTGTGCCTTAAGCTTGGTTAATGCGTTGTGCATGCATTCCATGTATTTTGTTGCCTCATTTGCATCTTTGTGGCCACTGATTTTGGGCCTACTAGAGTTGCCTAATTCATGTTTAAGACCATCCTTCCATTGGTTTGCATGCTTGCCTTGCATGCTTGCTTGAATCCTTTGCATAAGTATGTTGCATAGTCCATGTTGCATGCTAGATAACATGCTTAAGAGTTGCATTGCATAAGCATGCATGCTTGACCTCTTGAGATGAAAATGATAGAGGTTTAGCACCCTTGTTTGCTTGTTTGCATTGCATACACTTGAAATCAAAGTTGCACTCTTGATTCTTTGGGCCATCATGCATGGAAATGCGTGATTGGTGGTCCGGGAATCGAGGCACATGCCCCCTTGAGTCACAAACATGATAAGGGGTGTGTTTAGTGCATAAATGGCTTGAATCACATTGCCATGCAAGTTGTTTCCCTCTGCTGCTGTGAGTTGCAGGTTCTGCAGGTATTAAGTGCCGGCCGGCACTATTTAGTGCCGACCGGCAGTCAACCAACAGCCGATGGCTTATTTCAGTGCCGATGAGCTTATTCTACTGCCGGTGGAAGTTCTACCTAGCCGATGATGTCCCCCAGTGCCCTGAGAGGTACTTCTGGGACTTTGGTAAGTTTCTGTGGAGGAGAGCAGAGGAAACAGAGGCAATCCTTGCATGGCGGTGCGATTCCGAGCCAGCCCCGAACACGCGCTGCATCCGGCCCTCATCCCGAGGCGGTTTAATGCTTAATTAGATTAATTAATTTATTTTGTTAATTTAATTAATTTGTAATATTTAATTAGCTAGAGTAGTTAGTTATTTATTCGGTTTTGTATTATTATTTGGTCCCTCCGAGTGAGGGCAAAAATGTAATAAGTGTGTGTGAGTGGGTGTATGTCTTCCAAATCCCCATTTCTTTCTATCCCTTTTATTTACTCGCTTACGATGGTAGATTAGGGCACATTTATTTTAGCATACCTTATGCAATGCATGCGTGCATTCATGCATTTGTTTACATGCACCGGGCTCGGCGCATCATACAAACTGCATCGTATTTTCAATTCCAATTTGAATACGTGATAGTTGTAACATTTCACGTGCCATGCTTAGGGTTAGCCGAGCCTACTCTAGATTGCATCTATGCCTGTGTTGCATTAGCCACTTAACATGAACTAGGTCATGCATGTTTGCTAACCGGGTTATTGTTTTTGGCACAGAGTACGATGTAAGTTTTTTATGCTTTAGCACTTCGCATGCATGTGAATGTTGCCATGACAGTATGCTTACCATGCGGCTAAATGCTTATGTGATATTACTGTTTGAATGCCTGTGGGTGGAGGTTGGATTGCGTGAGTTGGAACAACTCATTGAAATCCGTATTTTAGCCTACTTGCGAGTAGCAAAACCAACACGTTTTTCGAGACAAAACGGATATGCAATGTGTATTTCCAAATTAGGCAATCTAGTCTATACTTTTGTGTTGTGCGCATAACATAGTAATTCTAGGCTAATAATTGGGATAAGAACGCATAAAGTTTTCAAAATCGGATATCATGGTTAGTAGAGGCCGGTCTTCGGACCGGGCGAAAGGGGGTGCTTATAGCTGACCTTCCCCGATCGTACCCAAGCTCCCGAGCCAAGTCACTTTGGTGATGACGGACATGTGGCCTTCGGCGCCGAGTCAGGGTTTCCTAAATTCCCCATTTTAAAAATATTTAGGTGGCGACTCTGTAATCTGGCAAAGCAGTCCATGTTTGGCACTTCTTTTCAAAATCTGTTTTTTCTCAAAACGATTTGCCAGAGTTGGACTCTTTGGTTCAGATTTAGAACCGCAACACAAAAGGGAGTCCGAACTGTAGAGCGAAGCCCACGGGCGCGTCTACAGTTTCTGGCGACTCTGCTGGGGATTTTAGAGAGCTTGACTCAAACTCGTGATATCCTGTTTTGACTACGTTTATGTGTTTCTTTGCATTGCATGTGCATTGGTGCGCCTAGGACACCGTGTTGGCCATCTGCTATTCCTGAACGGTTTGCTTGAGGCTTGTCTTGTCAAGGCATGACCATAAGGTTTACCGGTTGCAGTGCAAAGGTTCGATTCCTTCAGCAAGAGGAGAGTCAAATCCCAACCTTACACCTCATTTTGGACCAAAACTATTTTGAATGGTTTTTTGACCTTAAAACCCTCTCTTTCAAAATATTTTTGAAATAAAGTTCCTACGATGTTCTGACGCTCGCATTTTGTTAAATGTTGTGCTTTTCGGTAAACCGAGCGAGGACAAAGTGGAAATGAATGAAAGAGAGATGAAATCTTTGAAAAATCTTTCAAAACACCTTGTTTAGGGATTTGGAGTTGAAGAAAATGAGAGAGGAGAGAAGAAAACTAGTTTGGGAGAAGTTCGGCATGAATCCGGGTAGGATCGAAACTGAGCGGCTTCACCAAAACAGGCATAACTTTTTTGCACAGTTGGAATTTTGATGCAAGACTGCCACCATTGGAAAGCTTACTTCTGGGGCTTCAATTTGGACACTTTCCAGCCACTTTTGGGCCTTGCCAGCCACTTGCCAGCCACTTTTCTTCCCGACCAGCCACATTTTCTGGTCTGCCAGCCACATTTTCTGGTTTGTAGACCAAAAAAGTGGTCGGCAGCCATGCCACCACCTTCCTCTCTCTGTATAGACCACCTTTCCCCCCTTGTCGACTAGTTTTTGTCCCTGCAGACCACGTTTTTTGGTCGACCGACCAGTGCAAGTAGCTGGCCGACCACTTCAACTGGTCGGCAGCTTTCCTGCACTTTCTGTAGATATTTTCCATGCCAGCTGTGCCAGCTGTTGGGCACAGAAAGCATCCTCCACACACATGGAGGGATTGCTTGAGGCTTCAAGCTTGTTGAACACGGTTGATGCATGTTTTTCTATAAAAGGGAGCCTCCACCCTCTTGCTTTAGGTTCAGAAAAATTTGCTTGGAGTGATACATATCATCTATCTCTATATTTCTTCCCTTCTCTCTTGTTTTGTGCCTTAAAGTGTAGTTTCTTCACATTTTTGCACACAAACACCTACTCAAACACCTTCATTCTTGGGCTGAGGTTCTTGGAAGTTTGTTTGAAGCACAAAAGTTTGGTTTTGCCTCAGAAGTGGCTGATTTGTTGTGTTTCTTCAAGGGTGAGTCTCTATCCTCTCTTAAGCTTTGTTTTGCTTAAGTACTTAGCCTTATTTGCATGCTTCTTTTGGCTTAACTTTCAACTGTAAAAAGTTCTAATTTTAAGTGCTTGAAATGTTTGTTTAAGGCTTTGTTGGTGTTGGGGGTGGTCTACCCCTTCTTGTGCCTTGTTTGGCCTTGTTTTGTGCTATCCTTTTAAGTTATTGGGACCACCTGTAGACGTCCCCGAACGTCCTGGGAGGGAATCCCGTTTTGTTCATTTGGGCTCACTATAGTTCGGACTCAAATGTCACGGTTCTTAATCTGATCTTGCAAAGTGCAATGCAAGACTGATAAATCACCAAAGAGTCCAAATCCGGCAAATCGTTTTGGAAAACTGATTTTTTAGAAAGAAGTGCCAAACATGGACTGCTTTGCCAGACACAGAGTCGCCACCTAAATATTTTTTATGGTGGAATTTAGGAAACCCTGACTCATTTGCCTAAGGCCATGTGTCCGTCATCACCAAAGTTGCCTCGGCTCGGGAACTTGGGTACGATTGGAAAAGGTCAGCTATGAGCACCCCCGCTCGCCCGATCAAAGATCGGCCTCTACTAACCATGATATCTAGTTTTCGAAAACACATGCGTTCTTATTCCGGTTAATTAGCTAATCTTACTATGTGATGCGCACAACACAAAAGTATAGACTAGATCACCTAATTTGGAACAAAGCATTGCATATCCGCTCGTTTGAAAGATGGTTTGAATTTTGCTACTCGCAAGTAGGCTAAAACACGGATTTTAATGAGTTGTTCCAACTCAAGCAATCCAACCTTCATCCACAGGCAATCAGGCAGTAAATCAACTAAGCAGTTAGCCTCATGGCAAGCATACTTTCATGTTATCATTCACATACATGCGAGATGCTAAAGCATAAACACTCACCTAGTGCTCTGAGCCAAACAAGGAACATGTTAGTAATCAAATGTATGATCCAAGTCCATGTTAAGATGGCTAATGCATCGCAGGCAAAATGCAGCTAGAGTAGGCTCGGCTAATCTATAGATGGCATGTGAAATGCAACAGATAACATGTATTCAAGTTAGATTTGAAATACTATGCAATTAGTATGATGCACCGAGCCCGGTGCTTGCAATACTGATGAATGATGCATACATGCATAGCATAAGGATGCTAATTGAAATATGCCCTAATACTAACCATCAAAAGCAGGTAAGTAAAAGGGAGAAAAAAATGGGGGTTAGAAGACATGCATCACACACGCGTACGCTTATTACAAATTCGCTCTCACTCGGAGGGACCAAAAGAATAATAACAAATTTAACTAACTAACAAGCTAATTAAATAGTTACAGACCACTTAACTAGTTAAGCAAATTAACTAAGCTAATAAAGCGGTAAAACAGCCTCGGGAAGAGGGTCTAATGCATGCGTGCTCGGCTCCGCTCGGAAATCCACCACTATGCACAAGCTGCCTCTATTTGCACTGTTTTTCTCCTCTGAGGACTGCACAAGTCTCAAAGTTGTTTCTGAAATACTCCTTGAGGGTTGTGGGAGACCACCGGCCAGAAAGAAACACCACTGGCCATGAGGAAGTGGTTATCGACCATCCATTGAGCTCTCGGCCATCCATTTTTGGTCGATCGGCACTGAATGTGGTCGGTCGGCCATCCATTCCTGCAGAACCCTGTTTTGACAGCAGCAGAGGGCAGGAAAGCATGGCAATGCATTCAAGCAAATGTTTGCACAACCAACCTCCCGTCATGTTGTGGACTCAAGGGAGTTTGGTACTCGACCCTCGGACCACCAATCGCGCATTTCAATGCATGATGATCCGAGAAGTCAAGTATGCATTTTGATGTCAAATGTAATGCACATAAACACACAATGGGCCCAACCTTTATCATAATCAATTCAAGAGGCAAGGCATGCATGCCAAATGCAACCTAAGCATGCGAGCTAAGTATGCAACATGAAAATGTAAACACGCATGCAAACATGCAAACATGTGACAATATTCACACAAATGAGCATGCAAGACATGATGCGACCAAAGCATGTAAACATGAAGCAATGTAACAACATTTGAGCAACATGCAAAAGATGGACTTAGCCTAATATGGACAAGCCTCAGCCATGTCTAAATAAGTAGCCAAAAAATGCTATGGAAATGAAGGCAAATTTACATACAAACATGCATGCAAACATGTTCCAACACTTAAGCACAAAGAAGCAACTTTCAAGCACACTTAAAAGGAATAAACATGGATATTAAATCTACATGTTAAGCTCTGAAAAACATGTTAAGGATGGTGCCAAACCAAACAAACAAAACATGCAAGCAAGCCCAAGGCCTAAGGCTAACCTAAGGGACCAAACCATGGCTATGCAAGGTGAGTCCCAAAGGGTTGAGGGGACTCAAAACAGTCCCAATGTAGGTTGAGACAAGGCCCAAAACACACTTAGATGGCATCTAAATGGCCTACTCATGGAAGCATACACAATGGTCCAAACATGGAGCATAAGACTTCAACCTTTTAAAGCATTAAAGGAGCATCAAATGCAAGCATACAAGCATGCCACAAAGACTGAAATGACATAACTAATGGTGCCAAACCACTGAAATGATGCAAGTAGAGCATGCTAGAGGATCCAATACTCAAAGCTTACAAGCGAGATTGCATGGTAGCTATACAAAGTAAGTCATGGATGACCCCAATAACCAAAGTCAGACCTCAAGCACTCCAAAACATGCATAAAATCTTCACAAAGCTAAGCCAAAATCAAGCTACAAACAAGGCTCAAAGCACAAAGCATATTAAGGCAATTTCATGGCATTACAAGACAAGTATGCAAAGCATGCATGGTGTATCTAAACCAACTTAAAATAGTGCTATAACATGGAAAAATAACCACAAATACTAGCTAAGACATGGCCAACATGGACTTAATCAAGTTGCTCACATATGAGGCTAAAATGACAAGTTTTGAAGACAACAAGGAGAGGGGATGGCCCTCTCCTTCTTAGAACCTCAAAACACCCTCCCCACCACTAAAATCCCTATAGATTTCAGTGGTGAGGAGGCCAATACAAGGTGGTCCTGGAGCTCACCAAAAGTGCACAAAAATGAGGCCAAACAAGGCCTAAGAGGGGTCAAACAACCCCAAACACCAAAGTGACCTTAAGAAACTATTTTAAGCACTCAAAATCAGAACTTTTATTAGTTATAGACTAAGCTTAAAAACAAATGCAAGGATGGCTAAAAGCCTAAGAAAAAAATGGGAAATAAAGGGATAAGTTTCTCACCCTTGAAGACCTCTTCAAGAATGGAGCTCCAGCAGCCTTTCCAAGCTTAAATCCACTTAAGAACTTCAAGAACAAACCTTTGGCACCTCAGCAACCAAGGTATGGTGTAACACTAGGTGTCTCAGTGCAAAACTAAGAACAAAACTCACTTTAAGGCTCTCTAACACACACAAATGTAGAGAGAGAGTGTGAGATATATATATATATATCCTATATATCTCTGATTTGCTGAACCTCCTCAAAGGAGAAGAGAGGTCTCCTTTTATAGAGCAAGACAAGGGCTTAAGCTTCTTGGAGAAGCTAAGGCAAAAGGGTCAAGGGCGTCAAGCTTCTAAGGGAAGCTAAGTCAAAGGTCCAAGCTTCTTGAGGAAGCTAAGACAAAGGTCCAAGCTTCCTCAAGAAGCTTGAGCAAAGGGTGCAAGCTTCTTCAAGAAGCTTAGAACAAAAGGGTGCAAAGGGTGCAAATCCTCCATACACGTGTATGGAGGGGGTGCATTGCGGATGCCAGCTATCACAGCTGGTATAAAATATCTGCCAAAAGCAGATGAATAGTGGTCGGCCAGCCAAAAATGACAAATTGACCAAAAAAATGGTTGACCAACCATAAATACTGCCGATCAGCCATCATTAATGGCCGGTAGCAACAAAACAGGGTCGGTGGCCTCAAGCCAGGGCCGGTGAGGTGTGGGGATGGCTAACAAGCCTTTCTCTACCCTCAGAAGCAAAACAACAAGTGTTTGGTGCAAAACCAAGCATAGAACAGTTGAGTCGAGAGGTCTTGAGGCAAGGCACGTGGCCGAGACCTCTGAGAACTCAAGACGAACACGAACATGGATGACCGCCGAGCACTACAACAAAAAAGGTCTATGGTGACAAAAACGCGTGACGAAAAAATATTTCGTCTCCAAATAGGCATGTTTTAGTGATGAAAATAAGATTTCGTCACCAATTGTACTATTTTTAGAGACGAAAACCAAATTTCGTCACCAAATGCTTAAAATCAAATAAAATAATAGGTGACGAAAATTTTATTCGTCTCTAAATTTTATTTTTCGTCACAAAAAAATTTCCCACCTTGGAAAATTTGGCGGAAGATTTGGTGCCATTTTGGAGACGAAATTTTTCGTCACCATTGTAAAAAATTTTAGAGAGGAAATAATTTCGTCTCCAAATGTATTATTTTTAGAGAGGAAAACCAAATTTCGTCACTAAATGTTTAAAATCAATAAAAAAAAATAAAATTGAACCATAGATATCTCTCTCTGTCACTTTTTCGCCCATATATAATTGAACCATAGATATAAAATTGAACCCAAAAAAAAAAAAACTTGATTTTAAATAATTTAAGATTATTTGGTTCTAGAAATTATATTATGTCCCCTAAGTTTTCTAAGTTCATAACAAATAGGTCATTTATTAATAAATCATCAAGTTAATTAATAATTTTTAATAATATTAAAATTTTATTTCAATTAATAATTTAGATAATATTATTATTGTATAAGTGAATAGTTAGAAATTTTACTTTTTTAATTAATTCTGTTAAATAAAAAATTTTAACAGAAAGATATATGTAATTTTCCAAACCATAGGGGTAATTTATATTTTAAACAAATATATATTTATAATTTATCCTAAAATTATTTATTTTAGAAATTAACTTGTAAATAAAAATATTTGATTGAAATGTATGATTCGTGTTTATGCAGGGTTTCTCTTCCTATTCACTCTCATTTTCTCTCCTCTCAGTTGCTCAGCTCACTGACGGCGGCTCTCTCACTCCCTTCGGTCTCTGCTCACGGTTTTGGTGAGTCTCCTTTGTCTCTCTCGTTTCGTTTTCTATCCTTTGATCCATCTAATACCTTAATTCTCTCTCTTTCGAGTTTGATTCATATGGTGCGTTAAACCCTAGCTTTTCACTGATTTTATCCTAGTTTCATAAAAACCCTAGATTTTGAATGTGCAGCAACTACATCCACTCTGATTTCTCTGTTTTTCAACGTGACTTTAGAATACAAATTGGTTATGATTTTTCATGATAATCCTTGTATAGTATATGTTTCAATTAAAAATTTGTGATCTTGTGTGATCTGTCCTGTTCTTTGTTCTTGTGATGGTGATCTTTCACAAGAACAATATTATGAAAAATTTTATATGGTGATCTCACAAGAACAAAGAACAGCACAGATTATTATATAATGATATAAAATGCTGATTGCTATAATGTTCTATAAAAATTGAACCATCACAGATTATTGCAATATCATTTTATAAAAATTGAACCATCACAGATTATTATATTGAACCATCACAGACTATTGTTTTATAATCTGTGATGGTGAGATCACCATATAATGTGCTATAATGTTCTTGTGAGATCTGTGTTGTTCTATAAAATTTTATATGGTGATCTCACAAGAACAAAGAACAACACAAATTTTATAATGTTCTTGCTTGGGACAATTATTATATAATGATCTTGTGAGATCTGTGCTGTTCTTTATTTTAAATTTTATATATTAAAAATAATTGAACCAAGCAAGAAGATTATATAAAATGCTGATTGCTATAATTTGATGACAATTATTGTGATGGTGATCTTTGTTCTTCGTATCCTTAATTAATTTGATTCTAAATAAGAATTAGTAAAATTTTATATGGTATTGCAATTTTTTATCTATTGTTCCGTGTTTTCATGTTTTGAAATACATAGATAACTAGGTAGTATATATATATGTAGACATTTCCATGATACTTTTAAAAAAAAAGTGAAGCCAGCGGTATTACTTATTTTCCTATTCCTCCTAATCCTATCCCCGAACCAAGTTGTCTGGAAAAAAATTTAAAATGTAGTCCATATAATGCACCTCTTTTTTCTTTTCTTTGCCCAAAAAATCTTGCATTTTCAATATTAAACTTATCATTGATATAGTCCATATAATGATTTGTTGAATATAATGTATATATAATATACATCATGTGCCATTATTATTATTATTTTTAATGATTTGTTGAATATAACTCAATAGTTGAATGTAACTCAATGTATACACACAGATTCAAGTGCCATTTTTTTTTTTTAATGATTTGTTGAATATAACTCGATAGTTGAATATAACTCAATGTATACACACAGATTCATGTGCCATTATTTTTTTTTAATGATTTGTTGAATATAACTTAATAGTTAAATATAACTCAATGTATACACACAGATTCATGTGCCATTATTTTTTATTTTTAATGATTTGTTGAATATAACTCAATGTATAATATACATCATGTTCCATTATTATTTTTTTTTAACGATTTGTTGTTCATGGTGGTGTTAGAATGTTAAATCCAATAATGACCATTTTTGTTAGTTTTTATTCCTTACTTGCATATAACATTAGAACTTGTATAAGAATCTTCATTAAAGATCTGGACATATATTTGGTGAAGTTGTTATTGAATTTTTCAATTTAATAAAATTACTTTTGAATAACTTAAGCTAGAAATATGTGAGTTTCTTAATTGTTCAATTGCCATTGAAAGCTATGTGCAACTTTGTGAGCTTATTCAGATTTTGTCTTGTTCTAATATTCTTTGATTAGCGCTTGTTGATTATGGTAATAAAACAATTGCAGACTACCCCTGCATTGCTTGTTGCTAAGGATATTGTGATTGCAGCAATTCTGAAGAAGTGAGTGCTGTCTTAAGCTCCGATTACACGAAGAAATTAAATGCTTTCTCCTTCATGTAACTCTTAGTATGCTTAACATTTTCAGGTCTGATATTAAGCATGGGCAATATGTGTTTGACATTCCCACTGTGGCAAATATCATTGGGGTTTCATCTGTTGACATATTAAATCAATTGCAGAAGCTAAAGGTTTGTACTTCTGCAAATTAAGCTGAAAATAAGTTTATATGTCATAGAGTTGAATTCTTTCAAAAACTGTATTCTAGATAATGTACTCTATAGTTCTTGACAAAGCTATGACAATATACTAGTGTGTGATTTTTCAATATACTAGTAGATAGATTAGCGTGTGACATGTAATGGTAATCACAAAATTGACAAAGCTATGACAGGGAGTTTTGTTGGCTTCTCTGTTTCAAATTAGAGGAACAACAAATTGGACAGATCTATGATAAATTTAGGACAAACTGCAAGGCTGTATTCTTCATTTTCTTTTGAAGGGCAAAGGAAGTAATTGTTGGGGATCTAGACTTTTATTTTTCTTCCTTGCATTTTCTTTATCATAGCTTAAGTACTGCAAAAATAATTACCTTACGGTAGCTTTTGTTATGTAGTTAATGAATTGATGTTAGAACTTTTGTAAAATTCTAAACTATAATATTCATAATTTCAGATAATTGTAGTTTTACATTGCAATTGTTTTATGCTCTTTGATTTATTGTTCATTCAATGTTACAATATTATTTATTATGTTCCTTAAATTTTATGATGTAATTCTGTTCATAATTTTAAGAAACTGTGTATGTCAAAATTTTGGATTTATAGTTGATACATTTTTCAGAAAACTGCTTATTTTTCTGTCATAGTCAAAAGGAGAGATCACATATGAATTGAAGGATCCAGCCTATTGCTATACCATTGTGGATGTCCCAAAGGATTTTTGCTCTCTCACAGCACACCTTACAAAGTGGTTATCTGGGGTTGAAAGTTGCAAGGTATTGTGATGTATTAATTTTGAAGTTACTTCCTTTTCAATTCAACTCTATATATATGTGGGGTAAAAATTATCAGCTGAATGGTATTAATAATTATTATTGGCTTCTGAACCATGGAAATGTTGTTTGTTGCAACATTTAAGAGATTTTGTGTTCATACAACCTTGCACCAATTAGTCAACCTTTGGGGGCCATGTCCTGGGTATTTTTACAATATTGAACAAAGCTTGAGACACCTGAGCTCCAAATGCCCTCTTCTTAGTCATTGAAATGCACGGACTTGGATGACTAAGATCTTATGACTTGATGGCTATAGTTGAGAGTTTTCCATGGTATTTGTAACATCCTCTCGAAGATACTTAATTGGCTTTAGAGAGAGATCCTTAGAAGAAGACAAATCCAAACTATAACCAAGACACATGATGGCCAAATTAGTTCTTAGTATTGTGACTCTTATTTAATTGCTGGTTTCTGAACTTCAGCTTAGGTTAGGACACCTCGGGATGGACAAATGTGAGTTGTGGAAATTTACGGGACTAGCACGGGACTCTCGGTTTGAAAACTAAGTCCAAAAATGCACTTTTCCACACTTAGGCTTGAAAATAGGCCTTCAGGAGCCAAAATCGTGCAACAGCCACGAGATGGCCCGGGAAACACCTCAAACACCTTGGGAAGGATCAATGTGAGTTGTGGAAACTTACGAAACTAGTACAAGACTCCCGGTTTGAAAACTAAGTCCAAAAATGCACTTTTCCACACTTAAGCTTGAAAATAGGCCTTCGGGGGCCAACATCGTGCAACAGCCACGAGACGGTCCGAGAAACACCTCAAACACCTCGGGACGGACCAATGTGAGTTGTGAAAACTTACGGAACTAACACGGGACTCCCGGTTTGAAAACTAAGTCCAAAAATGCACTTTTCCACACTTAAGCTTCAAAAATAAGCCTTCGGGGGCCAAAATCGTGCAACAGCCATGAGATGGCCCGGGGAACACCTCAAACACCTCGGGAGGGACCAATGTGAATTGTGAAAACTTACGGAATTAGCACGGGACTCCCGGTTTGAAAACTAAGTCCAAAAATGCACTTTTTCACACTTAAGCTTCAAAAATAAGCCTTCGGGGGCCAAAATCGTGCAACAGCCATGAGACGGCCCGGGAAACATCTCAGACACCTCGGGATGGACAAATGTGAGTTGTAAAAACTTACGGAACTAGCACGGGACTCTCAGCTTGAAAACTAAGTCCAAAAATGCACTTTTTCACACTTAAGCTTGAAAATAGGCCTTCGGGGGCCAAAAGCGTGCAATAGCCACGAGACGGCCCGGAAAACACCTCAAAGACTTCGGGACGGATCAATGTGTGTTGTGAAAACTTACGGAACTAGCACGGGACTCCCACTTTGAAAACTAAGTCCAAAAAATGCACTTTTCCACACTTAAGCTTGAAAATAGGCCTTCGGGGCCAAAATCGTGCAACAGTCACAAGACGGCCCGGGGAACACCTCAAACACCTTGGGATGGACCAATGTGAGTTGTGGAAATTTACGGAACTAACACAGGACTGCCGGTTTGAAAACTAAGTCCAAAAATGCACTTTTCCACACTTAAACTTGAAAATAGGCCTTCGGGGGCCAAAATCGTGCAACAACCACGAGACGGCCCGGGAAACACCTCAACACATCGGAACGGACCAATGTGAGTTGTGAAACTTACGGAACTAGCACGGACTCCCGGTTTGAAAACTAAGTCCAAAAATGCACTTTTTCACACTTAAGCTTGAAAATAGGCCTTCGGGGCCAAAATCGTAGAACAGCCACGAGACGGCCCGGGAAACACCTCAAACACCTCGGGATGGACCAATGTGAGTTGTGGAAACTTACGGAACTAGCACAGGACTCCCGGTTTGAAAACCAAGTCCAAAAATGCATGTTAAATTGTATATGTTATGGATAAGATAATAATTGTCTAACTGACATTTTTTTTTTTGTATTTCATTTTTTTGCAGATTCGAGATTTGATATGGACGTGTTTGGCATTTTGGAGGGCCGATGGTAGCTCATTTTGTGTTTTTGTTCATATTACCTTACATGTATTTTGGTTGTGTTGTAAATTTTATATTTTTGTTAGTATTACGGGACATGTTTGGTAATCCGCCCTTGATATTTTATTTTTGTTGATATTAGTAGACATGTTTTTGTTGGATATTAGGAGATGTGTTTGGTAAATACGGTTGATATTATATTTTTGTGGATTTAGTAGACGTTTTTTGTAGATATTAGGAGACATGTTTATAATCCGCATGCAGTTCATATTGTATTTTTGTGGATAGTGCTAAAATTCGATTGTGATATTTATGAAAATGAACAGATTTTTGTATTGGTTTATAATAGATATTTTATTGAACAAGTTATTGAAATGCGCAGGGAATTGTTACTGAAAAGAAAAAATTTCGGAAGAAAATAGTACCCACATTTTCACAATTTTTAATTTTTATTAGTGACGAAATAAAAAATGTCGCTATTAGTTTTCAAAAAACATGACGAATAATTTTGTCACTAATGATATAGTACGAAACAAATAATTTCGTCACATTTGCTCATTTTAGTGACGAATTTTTTTGTCACCTTAATCCATATCATTGGTGAAGGAAACTTTCGTCATTAAAATATATTTGGTGACGAAATATTTCGTCGCAAAAAACAATTAAAATAAAATATTATTTAGTTTTGGTGACGAAATTGGTGTTTTAGAGGACAAAAAATTCAACATTTGGAGACGAAACATTTCGTTGCCAAAAATGAAAAATAGGTGACGAAACTGTTTTTCGTCACCAGGTACTTTTTGTGACGACGTATAGGCCACGAACGTGGTGACGAATTTTTTTCGTCACCGATCATTTTAGTGACGAAATTTTGATGTTTGGAGACAAAATTAGTCTGTCACCAAAGGCCTTTTTTGTTGTAGTGGAGTGTTCAAACGGTGACGTCCAAGTCTTGAGGACGGTCAAAAATGGGGTGTCTACACCACCTCTTTTTGGCCTTCTCACCACTAAAACTCAGAGGAAATTCAGTGGTGGAAAGTGTGTTTTGAGGTCCCAAATAGGAGGGGGTCATCCCCTCTCCTTTTGTCTTGTGTGCTTGCCTTGTTGGCTCATCAAAGTAGCATGTGTTGTCAAGCTTGTTTTGGCTCCATCTCAGCCTATTTTTGACCTTATTTCAGTATGGCATACCTTTGTTTTGGCTTAGTTTAGGTCACCCTTGCATGCTTTATACACTTGTAGTGTAATCCTTGCAAACTCGCCTTGTATGCTTGTTATTTTAGCCTATAATTCTGGCATGTTTTGGCTCCACTCCAGCACATTTTTGGCCATTATTTAACATACTTTAGCTCCGTTTTTGGCTTGTTTGATCATTGGTTGCATGCTTCATGCACTTGTAGTGTAAATCCTCTTTGCTAGCCTTGCATGCCTAATGAGTTAGCTTGTTATTCTAGCATGTGTTGGCTTAGTCTCAGCCCATTTTTGGTATTATTTTGACATGCCATAACTCTGTTTTTGGTTGGTGGAGTCACCTCTTGCTTGGTTTGTGCACTTGTAGTGCAATCTTGCCCATTAGCCTAGTGTACTTGGTGTTTTGGCCCCTCATGCTAGCTTACCTTGGCTATACTCCATACATGTTTTAGCATTATTTTTACATGCTTTAGGACTGTTTTAGGTTGCCTTGGCCATATAAATCATGTTTTGCATAGCTATAGTGCAAATGCCTTGATTAGTCTTGAGTTTTGAGGCCCCTACCATGCTATACTTGTGATGTTTGCATGCCTTGGCATCATTTGGTATGGTATTTAAGAGCTTATATCTTTGCCATACTCTCATGTTTATCACTCTTTAATTGTGTTTGAGAGTTGTGTCTCCATGCCTTGTCCATGAGCCAATATGTATGCATGCTTGCCTAAGCTTTTGGGCTACCTCTCAGCATGTTTTTGGTGTTATTTTACCATGTTACAACTCTGATTTTTGTTGGTGAAGTCATCTCATGCTTGGTGTTGGCAGATGTAGTGTAATCCTCTTTGTTGGCCTAGCATGCTCCATGCTTCATGCCTTCATGCTAGCTTGTTTTGGCTACACTCCGTGCATGTTTTAACATTGATTTGACATGCTCTAGGACTGTTTTGGGTTGTATTGGCCATATGATTCATGTTTTGTATAGTTATAGTGCAAGTGCCTATGCTAGTTTCAAGCTTTGAGCCTCCTAGCATGCTTCATTTGTGACATGTACATGATTTGGCATCATTTAACATATTATTTCAGAGCATATAGCGTGGCCATATTCTCACTTCTTTCACTCTTTGAATGCTTTTAAGGGTTATGCATTATTGCCTTGTTTGTGGGCCAATGTGTATGCATGCATGCCTAGACTTTTGAGTTCCCATCTCAACATGTTTTGGTCCTTTTTTTTGACCTATTTGAGCTCTGTCTATGGCTGGTTCAATCATTTGTGCCATGTATTGCATGCCTCTTGTGTAGTCCCTTTTGGTAGCCTTGTGCTTTAGGCCCTCTTGCATGCTATGCTTGTGTTGTTTGGATGATTTGGCATCATTTCATACATGATTTCAGTGCATATAGTGTTGTCACACTTCCATGTTTGTCAATTCTTAATCATGTTTGAGGATTGTGCTCTTATGCTTAGTTGATAGGCCATTGCATGAGCATCACCATGCCTTTCATGACATCATTTCATAGCATTTTGGCCACTGTTTTGGCATGATTTAGGTCTATCCATATTCGGTTTAAGTCCATTGAGCATTGTTTTGCATGCCTCTTGTGAGATGCTCTTTCCTAGCTTTGATGCCTTAAGCTTATAAGCTTGCCATGCATGCATTGTTTGCATGATAGAATCTTGGCATGCCATCCTAGCAATGGTAGCATTGCATTTTGTTTGCATGTTGTTGCATTGCGTTGTGTTTGCATTTTTGTTGCATGTGCATGCATTGCATTGTGTTTGCATGCCATTAGCATTGATAGGTTGATTATGCTTATGTTGTGTTGCATTGTGTTTGGATAGGATGTTAATCCAAATACGAGAAACGAGGGACGTTTCATACTTGAAGTGATGAAACGTGCCTAATTTCTCTGTCGCCGACCCTCTTGATCAAGCATGATAGAGGTTAAGGCTCTTATTTGTTATTTGTGCATTCATTGACATTGAATTGTGCAATCTTGGCTTCTCGGCCATCGTGCATTGCGATGCTCGGTTGGTGGCCCGAGAGTCGAGTACTGCACTCCCTTGAGCTTAAGAAATGATAGGGAGGGTGGTTATGCACACATACCTTGCAATACATTGTTGTGCCTTTTCTTGTTCTCTGTTCCAGCAAATTGGAGCTTGGCAAGATTTTCTGGTAGGTAGACCAATAAAAGTGGTTGGTCGACCACTTTTTCTGGTTTGCAGCATGTGTAGGTGGTCTATAGGTGGTCTACAGCACCATTAAGTGGTCGACAGCCTTCCTAGAGGTCTCCATGATGGAGTAGAAGCTACTTGGAAGTTTGTGCAGTGTTCTGAAATCAAATGCAAACAGAGGCAAGTTGGGGCATAGTGATGGATTTCCGAACGAGGCGATCGAGCATGCATGCACTTCTCGCCTCGAGGCTCCTGTTTTATTGCTTTGCTTAGCTAGTTAGCTATTTGGCTCTGTACTTAAGTAGTTAATGCACTTAGCTATTCATTTGTGCTTTATAATAATTAGTTAACTTGTTAGTTAATTAGTTTTGGTTTGTAATAATTAGTTTAATTAGCTTAGATTAGCTAGTTAGCTTATTATTCGGACCCTCCGTCGAGAGGGCACAACTGTTGTAATAAGTGTGCGTGTGTGTGATGCATGTCTTCCAACCCCCATTTCTTTCTCCCCTTTACTTAATCGCTTACAGTGGTTAGTTTTAGGGCATATTTCAATTAGCATCGATCCTTATGCTTGCATGCATGCATCATTCATCTGTCTTGTATGCACCGGGCTCGGCGCATCATTCAAACTGCATCCTATTTCAATACTTACTTGAATACGTGTTTCAAAGCGTGTTATCAAGTGTTGCATTCATATGCCATTCTAGATAGCCGAGCCTATTTTAGTTACATTTTTGCATGTATTGCATTAGGCATCTTAACATAGCTAGGATCATGCATGATTACTAACTAGCTTCTTTTTGGCTCGGAGTACACTGTGAGTGTTTATGCTTTAGCATCCTTGCATGCGTGTAAGTGATTGCCACGATAACATGCTTTCCATGAGGCTATGTGCTTATGTGTTTATGTGTTTAACTGCATGAATGCCTGTGGATGGAGGTTTGATTTCCTGAATTGGAACAACTCGATGATTGTGTGTTTTAAGCCCACTTGAAGTGGCAAAATCATGTTTTCTAAGCCCACTTGAGGGTGGCAAATCCGCGTCTTAGCCTACTTGCGAGTAGCAACTTGAAACCACTTTCATAAACAAACATGAGTTGTTTTGTTCCAATCCGCGTGATTGAGTCTATACTTGTATGTTGTGCGCATCACATAGTAAGGTTAGCTAATAAATCGGAATAAGAACACATGTGCTTTTAAAAAACAACATATCATGTTAGTAGAGGCCGATCTTTGATCTAGCGAGTGGGGGTGCTCATTTCAGGACCTTCCCCTCTCGTACCCAAGTTCCCGAGCCGAGGCAACTTTGGTGATGACGGACACGTGGCCTTAGGCACGAGTCAGGGTTTCCTAAATTTCCCCAGAATAAAATATTTAGGTGGCGACTCTGAAATTTGGCAAAGCAGTCAATGTTTGGCACTTTTAATTCAAAATCGATTTTTCAAAACCATTTTCCGGATTTGGACTCTTTGGTGATTTATCAGTCTTATATTTCACTTTGTGAGATTAGATTCAGAACCGTGACAGGAGTCCGAATTGTAGTAGCTAAAACTACAATTTGCGCCCTCGCGCGCGGAGCGGAGTTCGGGGTGGTCTACAGATATACTTATCAATCCTCAACAATCTCACAACCAAGCAAAATATATATCAATTTGACTCCAAGACAAGGAAATAATAAAAGCTTTCAGCTCATGTCCAATTCATCAAGTACAAACAAGGAACAACAAAACAAGTACATCACAATTTAGAAAATAAGTCGGGGTACTTCTCGCGAATCTCCGCTTCACATTCCCATGTAGCTTCCTCCACATCGTGATGGTGCCATAACACCTTAACTAAGGGAATTGTTTTTCCCCTCAAAACTTGTTCTCTAGTTTCTAAGATTTGGAGTGGTTTTTCTTCATAAGACACATCTTCATCTATCTCAATCTTCGTCCAATCTAATATATGAGAGGGATCAGGTTCGTATTTGCGAAGCATAGACACGTGAAACACATTGTGAACTCCAGAGAGTTGTGGCGGCAATGCAAGGCGATATGCAACTTCTCCAATCCGTTCAATGATATCAAAGGGGGCGATGAATCTAGGTGATAGCTGTCCACTCCAGCCAAATCTCATCAACCTTTTCTAGGAGATATTTTCAAAAGGACATGGTCACCTACTTCAAAAGATAAGGGTCATCTTCTTCTATTTGCATAGCTCTTTTGCTGGCTTTGAGCGGTGACTAACCTTTTCCAAATGAAGACTACTTTCTTGGTAGTTTCATGAACTAGATCCAAGCCTAGCAAGGGTGAATCTCCCACTTCAGTCCAACACACTGGTGATCTACACAGACGCCCATACAATGCCTCGAAAGGTGCCATCCCAATACTTGCTTGAAAGCTATTGTTATAAGCAAATTCAACTAAAGGTAGCTGCTTCTCCCAAGACCCTTTGAAATCTAATGCACATGCCCTCAACATATCCTCCAAAATCTAGATAACACGTTCAGATTGCCCGGCGATTTGTGGGTGGTATGGAGTACTAAAATTCAATTGAGTACCGAAGGCACTTTGAAGACTCTGCCATAGCCTAGCTGTAAAGCGAGGGTCTCCATCAAATACTATACTCATTGGTACCCTGTGGAGGTGAACAATCTCACGGATATAAAGTTTAGCTAGAAATTCTATAGAGTCCCCCATGTTCATAGCGAGGAAATGAGCCGACTTAGTAAGTCTGTCTACAATCACCCATACCGCATCATTACTTTTTGTGTTCTAGGGAGGCCAGAAACAAAGTCCAAGTTGACGTGTTCCCACTTTCAATTAGCAACCGGAAGAGGTTGTAGCAATCTAGCTGGTCTTTCGTGTTCAGCCTTAACTTGTTGACATGTCAAACATTTGGACACAAATGAGGCTACATCCTTTTTCATAGTCCTCCACCAAAATTAGCGGCTTAGGTCATGATACATTTTGGTGCCCCCAGATGCACAGCTAGGCAGGAATGATGGAAATCCCTCAAAACTTCATTTCTCATGGATTTAGATATGAACAATCGATCAAGGTAACGAACACTAGAATCCGCATGAACATTTAAACCCCTCTCTTCCTTCCCTTGAGAGATCTTCTCCTTGATTAAGTCTACTTCTGGGTCACCCAGTTGTGCTTCAACCACTCTCGCAACAAGGGTAGGTTGTGCGATGGTGGTGAAGAGGGTAGCTTGTTCCAAAGATTCACCTAGTTGTAAAGAAAATTCATTGGCATCCCCCATCATCTTCCATTCCCTCATTGCTAGACTAGCCATCGTACTTACTGATTTTCTACTCAAAGCATTCGCTACTACATTGGTTTTATCGGGGTGGTAGTGTATTTCAAAACCATAGTCCTTTAGAAACTCCATCGGTCTCCGTTGGCGTAGATTCAACACTTTCTAGGAGAACAAGTATTTGAGGCTTTTGTGGTCAGAGAAAACTTCAAACTTTTCACCATATAGATAGTGTCTCCACAACATCAAGGCAAAAACAATAATGACAAGTTCTAAGTCATGCATCAGATAGTTTCTTTCATGAGTCTTTAGTTGGCACGAGCCATATGCTACCACCTTTCCCTCTTGCATTAGAACACATCCCAACCCCTCTATAGAGGCATCACAATATACCATATAACTTAAACCTCGCTTCGAAATGATAAGAATTGGAGCGGTGGTCAATCTAAGCTTTAGTTCCTGGAAGGAATTCTCACAAGCTTCACTCCAAACAAACCTTATTCCCTTACGAGTCAATCTAGTTAATGGTGATGCTATGGAAGAGAAATTCTTTACAAATCAACGGCAGTAACCGGCTAAGGCCAAAAAGCTACAAATTTCTAAGGTGTTCTCAGGCTGCTACCAATTCTGCACAACTTCTATTTTTAAAGAATCCACCATAACTCCGTCTCCCAAAACCACGTGACCCAAAAACTTCACTTCAGAAAGCCAAAATTCACATTTCTCATATTTCGTATACAAACAGTGCTCCATGAGAAGTTGCAGGATAGTACGAAGATGCTCTTCATGCTTCTATTCGAAAGGTGAATAGATAAGAATGTTGTCTACAAAGACGACCACAAATTTGTCAAGAAACTCCCGAAAGATCCTATTCATTAAATCCATGAATGTGGTTGGAGCATTAGTCAACCCAAAGGGCATAACCAAGAACTCATAATGACCATATCGGGTACAAAAAGTAGCCTTAGGAATATTCTCCTCTCTAACTCGGATTTGGTGATAACCCAACCTTAAATCTATCTAGGAAAAACAACGAGAGCCTTTAAGTTGATTGAAGAGATCATCTATTCAGGCAATGGATATTTATTCTTAACTGTGGCTTGGTTCAATTTACGATAATCTATGCACAATCTCAAGGATCCATCTTTCTTCTTCAGAAACAAAGCTGAGGCTCCCCAAGGTGAGGTGCTAGGGCGTATAAAGCCCTTACTAAGTAACTCTTGCAACTATTCCTTCAGAACAACCAATTCAACTAGGGCAAACCTATATAGCGACAAGGAGATAGGTGATGTACCCAGAAGCAAGTCTATGGTGAACTCTACCTCCCTATGAGGAGGTAATTCTATGAGATCATTAGGAAAGACATCGAGATATTCACACACTACCTTTGGAAATTCACCTCGGACTACGCCACTTCCGTCATCCAAAAGGACGGTTAAAAGGGAATTAAACTAGCTCCAACCATAAGGATAGTATGAAGAGGGTAAGGATCTATTGTACCTATCCCCAGAAATGTGAAACAATCATTGCTTGTAGTGCACACCGTAACTCTCTCCCGATAACAATCTATGATAGCCCAGTAAGTGAACAACCAATCCATATTGAGGATAATGTCAAAACCTGTCATTTCCAATAGGACAAAATTAAACAGAAGTTGTTGACCCGCCACCTCAATTACACACCCCTGACAACCTTGGGTCAGAGTGACCTTACCCCTAACTGATGACTCTACTGGGAGAGAAGATTGCAGTTGCCTACTCTCTAACACCAACAATGATGCAAATGATGTGGCAATAAATGAATGTGATGCCCTAGTGTCAATCAACACAGTAGCCCAAGTATTGAAAATAAGGAATGTACCTCTCACAACTGATGGCCCCAACGCTTGCTCGGAAGCAGTGACAGCGTACACTCTTCCCTGTGACCTCAGCTCTCCTACATCACCTCTCTGAACATAAACTTGTTGTGTGGATTGATCAGATGTGGCTCCTTGAACTGTCCTAGATGCTTGTCTTGATTCAGCTGGCTAATAAGATTGCCTTTGTCCCAGACCCATTTGTAAACCTCTAAACTATCTAGACCCTGCCACACTTGGAGTCTCTACTTTTTGTGGGCAGAACTTTTTCAAATGTCCTGGCTAACCACACTGATAACAAGACTGGGGTTGGCTCTTATTCTGAGGTTGACCCTATGGACGCAAAGGTTGGGACCGTGCTCCACCTTTTTGCCCGTACTCTATAGCCTTGTGACCCATTTGGCCACATCTATAACAAGCACCAGTAACTCGGGTCATATTCCCCGAACTTTTACCCATCATGGAACTAGAGGATTTGGCTTGTGGTGGAGGCGATTGGAAGGATGATGATGAACTCCTAAACTGTATACACCCCATTTTTTACCATCCTTAAGACTTGGCTGTGCTTGTAGGTACATCCAGCCACAAGTTCGATTGCTCGTCAAGTACTCGACTTTCACGGTGGAACGTCATAGGTTTGAGCTTTCCAAACCCTGTATCCTTTCTACCCATTCCTGGACCATATGTTGGTCCTTTCAGCATGCTTCTCATGGTGCACTGCCGGCCACTCTCTGTCACTGCCGGCCATGCATTTATCCCTGCCTGCCATTGATGAAGCCTGCCGGCCATTGACTCCACCATTGATGGCCGACAGAACATCTTGTCTCAGCAGATTTCACGCCCGATCTTTTGAGCCAGCAGGTTTTCACTCATCCCTCCTTCATACATGTGTATGGAGGGATGAAGCCCTTTTCAAGCTTGTTTAACAAGCTTTGCTTTGCATTCCTCTATATAAGAAGAGGCTCCTCCTCCCTTATAGAGGTTCAACAACTTTTGAGAAAATATCTATATATATATTTCTCATTCTCTCTCCATATTGTATTTGTTTGTGCCTTAAAGTGCATTTTCCTCTCACTTTTGCACTACAACAGATGGTGATACACCACCATCTTTGAGCTGAGGTTCTTGGGAGTGTTATTTGAGCTCTGAAAGTTGGTTTTTGGCCTCAGAGGTTGCTGGTTTCGAAGTTGTGCTTCAAGGGTGAGTGTTTTCCCCTTTTAAGCCTTTGTTTGAATACCATATTGGCCATCATTGCATATTGTTTTAGGCCTTACTTTCAACTAAAAAAAGTTCTGTATTTAAGTGCTTTTCGTGGTTGTTTAAGGCCTCTTTGGTGTTGAGGGTGTTCTACCCTCTTGTGTGCCTTGTTTGGCCTTGTTTTGTGCCATGTGTTAAGGTCTTTGAGTTAGTCTTTGTTTAGCCTTTTAGCCACTGAAATCCAGTGGATTTTCAGTGGTAGACTTGTGGTTTTGAGGCCTCAGATCAGAGGGGGTGATACCCTCTCTTCTTGACTTGTTATTGGCCTATCAAATAAGCATGTATCTTTATACTCTTGAGGCATGGTGTGAGCTTGTTTTTGTGAGTTTTTAGGTCTGACATGACTCTGTTTTGGCTGGTTTAGTTATCTCTTGAGTGGCTCATACACTTGTAGTGTAATTTTTCCTTGCTAGCCTAACATGCTCTATACTTTGGTCCGTTATTCTAGCTTGTTTTGGCTCCAATCTAGCAAGTTTTCACTCATGTTTTAGCTCTGCTTTGAGGCTTCTTGGTCGAATGATGCTTGTCATGCATGCTTGCAGTGCAAAAGCTTTGACTAGCCTTGAGTTTTGAGGAATCTTGCATGCTTAACTTGAAGTATTTGCATGTTTTGGCATCATTTAGAATGATATTTTAGAGCATATAGTGTTGTTGCACTTCCATATTTTCCACTCTTTAAGTGCTCTTGAGAGTTATACCTTTATGCCTTATTTGTGAGCCATTGCATGAGCCTCATTTTCTTGCCTTTCAAGCCATCATCTCAGTCCATTTTTGCTACTGTTTTGGCCTGCATAGGGTCTGCTTGGGGTTGGTTTGGCCATTTCTGCATTGCCTTGCATACCTTTAGTGTAATACACTTCACTAGCTTTGATGCTTAGGCCTTTCAACATACATTACATGGTTTGTTTGCATGATTCCAAGTCATTTTGCATATCATATCAGTGCTGGAACATTTGCCATTGCACTCCATATATCACTCTTTCAATGACTTTGAGAGTTGAGCATTGTGCCTTGTTTATGGCCAAACATGCATGCATGTTTGTATATTCCTTTGAGCTTCTATCTTAGCATGTTTTGCCACTGTTTTGGGGAGAGTGTAACTCTGTTTTAAGCTAGTTTGGATGTTTGAGCATTGTGATGCATGCTTATAGCGTTATCCTCTTCACTAGCATTGGTATTCTTGGCCCCTTAATATGTTGTGCATGATTGCTTGCATGTTAGAATGGTGCATTTCATGTCAAGATTAGCATGATTGTTTGCATAACATGTTGTTTGTGTGCATTGCATCATGTTCAACCGGGCGTTACGTTGAACACAAGGTGGATTAGCTCACTTCATACTTGAAGTGATGAAGTGAGCCAATCACCCTTGGTCTCCATTTCCTTTGATTTCTCATGATAAGGAGATGGTCTGAGTGTCTTATTTGTCATGCATTTATTGAAATTTGTACAATTTGGATCTTTGACCATCATGCATAGAGATGTGTGATTGATGGTTTTGGATTTAACGGTGCCTCTCCCTTGATGTTTTGGGATGATATGGGGAGGCATAGTACGTACATACCCTTGGGAGACCCTCGCTTTTCTCTATTTTGTGCTCTGCTGCAGCTTGGTGTCACAGCATACCAGTGACCGGCACCCTCTCATTAGTGGCCGGCAGCTCTTCATTTATGGCCAGCAGTGTACACTTTTAGTCGGCATGGGGGTCGGCAGCAGCTCCTCATGGCCGGCAGGCCACTGGTGCACTCCTCAACACTATTTTGGTGAGATCCAACAACTAGTTCTCAAGGACACCCTGCAGACAGAGCCTCTAAAGAGCATTTGGAGAGCTTTTCGGGACGAGAATCGAGAGCGTGCATCCTTCCTTGTTCAAGGCAAAGCTGAGGCAGCCTGATTTAGTGCTTTACTTGTTAATTAGCATTCGATGTTGTAACTTAATTAATTTGTTAATTAGTTAAAGTGTTGTAATAATTAATTAGCTTAGAATAGTTAATTAATGGTTTTGTAATAATTAGCTTAGCTTAGAGTAGCTTAGCTTTCATTCGGACCCTCCGACGAGAGGGCACAATTTTTTAATAAGTGTGTGTGTGTGTGATGTTTGTCTTCCAACCCCACTTCTTTCTCCTTTTTACTTATCGGCTTTTGATGGTTAGTTTAGGGCATATTTCAATTAGCATCCTTAGGCTTGCATGTTTGCATTCATTCATTTGTATTGCATGCACCAGGCTCGGCGCATCATACTAACTGCATTGTATTTCAATTCCTACTTGAATACATGTATCAATTACTGCATTTCACATGCCATCTTAGAATAGCCGAGCCTATTTCTAGTTGCATTTTGCATGTGTTGCATTAGCCATCTTAACATAAACTAGGATCATGCATGATTTCTAACTAGTTGTTGTTTTGGCTCGGAGTACACTGTAAGTGTTTATGCTTTAGCATCTTGCATGAGTGTGAGTGTTGCCATGTCAGCATGCTTGCCATGAGGCTATTTGCTTAAGTAATATAATTGCCTGAACGCCTGTGGGTGAAGGTTGGATTACTTGAATTGGAACAATTCATCAAAATGCGAGTTTTAAGCCCACTTGAGAGTGGCTAAATCATGTTTTCTAAGCCCACTTGAGGGTGGCAAATCCACGTTTTAGCCTACTTGCGAGTAGCACCTTCAAACCATTTTCGAAAAACAAACATGAGATGTTTTGTTCCAACTTAGGCGATCTAGTCTATACTTGTATGTTGTGCGCATCACGTAGTAATTCTAGGTTAATACACCGAAATAAGAGCGCATGTGTTTTCAAAAACAAAATATCATGTTAGTAAAGGCCGATCCTTTGATCGGGCGAGCGGGGGTGCTCATGGCATGACCTTCCCCTCTCGTACCCAGGTTCCCAAGTCGAGGCAACTTTGGTGATGACGGACACGTGGCCTTAGGCACGAGTCAGGATTTCCTAAATTCCCCCAAAATAAAATATTTAGGTGGCGACTCTGTATCTAGCAAAGCAGTCCATGTTTGACACTTCTTTATAAAAAATCAGTTTTCCAAAATGATTTTTCAGATTTGGACTCTTTGGTGATTTATCGGTCTTGCATTGTACTTTGTGAGATTAGATTCTGGACCGTGAGATTGAGTCCAAACTGTAGTATCTAATGAACAAAATGGATTTCGCGCCATTTCGCGCGTGGAGCCAGGACGTTTGGGCACGTCTACAGTTTCTGGCGACTCTGCTGGGGATTTAGAGAACTTGACTCGAACTCATGATATCTTGTTTTGATTACACTTATGTGTCTCTTTGCATTGCATTTGCATTGGTGCGCCTAGGACACCGTGTTTGCCGTATGCTATTCTTGAACGGTTTGTCGGAGGCCCACTTTGAGAAGCGTGCCATAAGGCTGACCGGTTGCGGGCTATGCCATGACGGGAACACAAACCCTAGGTTTTACCGGGGCACCCCTTTTGAACATTCGACCTAGTGCATATTGGAAACTGAAGTGACCATTCCAAGCTAGGACATGTTGCTTACCCAATTATAAGTTGTTTGAAACCGCTGCGTACATAGTGAAACCCTAGCTTCTGACAATAGGACAGGGAAACCCTAACCCTCCATAGGGGTGTTTTGGCTCTCACTTGCTTGTTATATGCTTTTAGAGTTGGCCTCTACTGGAATGCATGTATCAGTTTGCAAGTCTGGGAATCAGGCCTGCGGGCATCAGCATTAGTATTTAGGGAATCAGTTTTACCTGCAGGTATTAGATTCAGATTCAGGGCAGTGATTTGGGAACAGTGATCAGTGGTTGAGAACAGTTCTTTCAACTTGTGTTTGCCAACTATGTGTTGTCTTTATTTAAGTTGTTGTGTTGTCCGTTTTTCTGTTCATTGTTTCCTTATTATGCTTTATTTATTTTTTTGCAAGGTAGTTTAGCACCATTGCATCCGACCAGGCAGATATTCCCCGAGCACTCTGGGTTAGAGGTCGTAGACTTAATCGATCTAGGGATCTGATAGACGGACAAGCAGTGTTCCTTTCTTTACCCCCGGTTACCAAACAGAGGTCAAAAAGGCGCAGTGTATCGGTACAGCGGTTGCCAAATCAGTGGTCCACCCCACCAGTGAACAGTCAGGTTGAGGTCTCAGTTTTCTACTACGGGACAGATATACCGGTTATTCAGCTAGATCAGCATAATATGGCAGGTATAAAGGAGATGATGCGTCAGCTCTAGGAGAGTATGAAAACCATGCAGCAGGATACTGCCCGTCAAGCAGAATTTACCACACGCCAGGCCGAGGTTATGGCCCAACAAGCAAAGCTGATTGCTAAACTTCAACAACAGCCGCAACCACAACAAGCCAGAGCATCTGCTTCGCACCAAGTTCCTCCCCCACCAAGAGTTCTGATACTTGGAGAGACAGCCAACGTCCAGGAAAATATGGACGTGCCAATGGGGCCGGCTCTGCCCCCAATCCTACCCCAGCTATCCAAAGCACCTACCAACCTACCAGATTCTCCCTTTGAACCAGGTGGACCCCACAACGCTAAAAGTGAACAAGCCAGAGAAGCTGTTCAAGAAGTCTCAACGCGTCAAGTCCATTCCAGATATTGAGGATGGGTATACCGACTCTGCTGTAACTCTGCCGGACCGGTTTAAAATGCCACACATCGACCATTTCGACGGGTCTAGAGATCCTATGGTGCATTTGTGGCTGTTCTCGGATATACTAAGTTCGATGGGCCTCTCCAGATTCCAGAAGCTTTCCCTATTTGGCCGGACCCTGTTGGGTGTGTAGCGGCTATTTGGTATGCAAAACTGGAGGACTCTGTTAAGAGGAGCTGGGAGGATATGTCTGAGGCCTTTGTAGCCCAATACTCTTATAATACTCAGATCGAGGTCACAACCCGTGATCTCGAGACAACTAGACAAGAGCCAAAGGAGAGCTTCTCCGATTTTGTGACCCGCTGGAGGGCTAAGGCCTCGATGATGACCATCAGGCCGGTCGACAAGGACCAAATACGGATGGTTGTGCGCAACCTCCAACCCAAGCTCATACAGAAGATGATCGTCCTCCCCCTTCCCACCTTTGCAGATCTACATGAGATTGGGGTGCAGATTGAGGATGCTATGAAACAGGGCCTCATTGATCATGAGAGAGAATAGCCCAAGAGGGCATTCAACCGCAGTTCGAATGCAGGCACAAGCAGTGCTGTAGCTGCCAGATCTTCAGATGTGGGTATGGTCACCACCACCACCACCCCAAGAACCCTTACAGCTACGCCATTCACCGGTGCATCCGGAAGTAGCTTACAAACGACCAAGTTTCCACCCCGAGGCCAGAGAACCTTCACCCCACTATAGATGTCTTTGTCCAAGGCTTTGGGGGTTTTGATCAGGAAATGGCACTTGAAGCCCCTAGAGCCATGGCCACTACCAGATAGACTCTCTGCTTCCCATAACCCAGCCAAGTACTGTGCTTTCACCAACAAACATGGTCACGAAACCGACTAGTGCTTTACATTGCGTCATGAGATTCAGGATCTCATTGACAATAGGGTGATTGTGCCCTTCGGAGAAGCCGAATGTCACCACCAACCCACTCCCACCACATAACCAAGTGTAGACGTCCCGGGAGGGAATCCCCCCGTTTTGTTCATTTGGGCTCGCTACAGTTCAGGACTCAATGTCACGGTCATGTATCTAATCTCGCAGAGTGCAATGCAAGACCGATGAATCATCAAAGAGTCTAAATCCGGCAAATCGCTTTTGAAAACATATTTTTTGAAAGAAGTGCCAAACATGGACTGCTTTACTAGATATAGAGTCGCCACCTAAATGTTTTTATTTTGGGAAATTTAGGAAACCCTGACTCGTTGCCTAAGGCCACGTGTCCGTCATCACCAAAGTTGCCTCGGCTCGGGAACTTGGGTACGATCGAAGAAGGTCAGCTACGAGCACCCCCGCTCGCCCGATCAAAGATCGGCCTCTACTAACCATGATATCAAGTTTTGAAAACATTATGCATTCTTATTTCGGTTAATTAGCTAATCTTACTATGTGATGCGCACAACACAAAAGTATAGACTAGATCGCCTAATTTGGAACAAAGCATTGCATATCCGCTCATTTGAAAAATGGTTTGAAATTTGCTACTCGTGAGTAGGCTAAAACACGGATTTCAACGAGTTGTTCCAACTCAAACAGTCCAAACTTCACCCACAGGCATTCAGGCAGTTATATCACATAAGCATATAGCTACATGGTAAGCATGCTGTCATGTTAAGATTCACACTCATGCAAGATGCTAAAGCATAAAAAAGCTTACCGAGTACTCCGAGCCCAAAATAAAGAATTTGTTAGCAATCAATGTATGATCCAAGTCCATGTTAAGTGGCTAATGCATCGCATACAAAATGCAACTAGAACAGGCTCGGCTAATCCTAGTATGGCATGTGGAATGCAACAAATAGCATGTATTCAAGTTAGATGTGAAATACTATGCAGTTAGCATGATGCGCTGAGCCCGGTGCATGCAGTATAAATGAATGGATGCACGCATGCATAGCATAAGGTATGCTAAATTGAATATGCCCTAATACTAACCATCAAATGCAGGTAAGTAAAAGGAAGAAAGAAGTGGGGGTTGGAAGACACGCACACACGCACCCACACTCATTACACATTCGCCCTCGCTCGGAGGGACCAAAAGAATATACAAATTAATTAACCTACAAGCTAATTAATTAATTATACAACACTTAACTAATTAATGAATCAATTAAGCTACTGAAAGCAGTAAAAGGCCTCGGGAAGAGGGATGTATGCATGCTCGGATTGGCTTCGCCAGGAAATCCAATGCCATGCAGAAGCTGCCTCTGTTTACCCTGCTCTACTCCTCTGGAAATTGCACAAGTCCCAAGGAACACTCTATGAACACTGTGGAACACCACCGGCCAAGGGGAATCATCACCGGCCATGGAAGGATGGTCACCGACCATTGGTTGAGCTCTCGGCCATCAATATTTGGTCGGTCGGCAGTAGAGATGGTCGGCCGACCATGTATGCCTGCAGAAACCTGTTTTGACAGCAGCAGAGGGCAAAACATGGCATGGCAATGCATTTCAAGCAATATTTGCACCAACCACACTCCTTATCATATTCATGACTCAAAGGAGTTTGGTACTCGGCCCTCGGACCACCAATCGCACATTCCAATGCGTGATGGCCAAAGAGGCCAAGTTGTGCATTTTGATTTCAAATGTAATGCAAACCAAATAAACACATAAGGCCCAACCTCTATCACTTGATTAAGAGGCAAGACATGCATGCCAAATGCAACCTAAACATGCTAGCTAAGTATGCAATGTGAGCATGCAAGCAAGCAATGTGCACTAGGCACTCAACCTAAGCAAACAAACATGCAAGGCATTTAATATCAATGCTAGTGGCAAACATGCAACAACATGTGAGGGAACTAACATGGAGACATGCAAAACAACTTAGCAAAGGAAATGCATGCCAAATGCAAAGTGTTTCAAGCATGCAACACATGCGATAGGCTAAGCATGCAACAACACACAAGGCGAGCATGCGACAACATGCAAACAATGGACTTATACCAATTTGGGCAGCCTTCAAATGAGCCCAAAACAGTGGCCAAATGCCAAGGAAATGAAAGCCAAAACACATACAAACATGCATGCACACATGGTCCAACACTTAGGCACCAAAGAGCAACTTTTAAGCACACTTAAAAGAGGACAATCATAGACTAATGGCATGCATACTAAGCTCTGAAATCATGTTATAAAAGGTGCTAAACCAAGTAAACAAGACAAGCTAAGCATGCAACGATGCCCAAAACTCAAGGCAAGCCAAGGGGCTTAAACCATGGCCATGCCAACCAAGCCTCACAAGGCTAAGAGGACTTAGAATAGTCCCAAGACAGACCTAAACAAAGCTAAGGACACACCCAGATAGCATCTAAGTGGCCTACACATGGAAGCATACAAAAGAGGCCAAACATGGAGCACAAGATTACAACCTTTTAAAGCATTAAAGGAGCATCAAATGCAAGCATACAAGCATACCATGGGGAGTGAAATGATGCTATAAGTGGTGCCAAACCACTGAAACAAGCTAAGCAATGCATGCTCAACACTTACACACCCGAGGCTAGCAAGCCAAAATGCAAGGTGGCTATACGAAGCATGTCAAGCATGGCCGAAGCAATTAAAAACAGAGCTAAAGCATACTAAAACATGCATAAAAGCTTCACAAAGCTTGGCCAAAATCATGCTAGAACAAGGCTCAAAGCACAAAGCATATTAAGGCAAATTCATGGCATTACAAGACAAGTATGCTAAGCATGCATGGTGTGTCTAAACCAAGTAAAAACAGTGCTATATCATGAAAAAATAAGCACAAATAACACTTAAGACATGGCCAACATGAACTCAAGAATTGCGCTCACACATGAGGCAAAAATGACACATTTTGATGACAACAAGGAGAGGGGATGGCCCTCTCCTTCTTAGGACCTCAAACCACCATCCTCACCACTGAAATCCCTCAAGATTTAAGTGGTGAGGAGGCCCAAACAAGGTGGTCCCGGAGCTCACCAAAATAGCACAAAATGGGGGCCAAACAAGGCCTAAGAGGGGTCAAACAACCCCAAAGCTTAAAGCAACCTAAACAACTATTTTAAGCAAGAAAAATCAGAAATTTTATATGTTATATACTAAGCTTAAAACACCAAGCAAGGATGGCTAAAAGCTTATGCAAAAATGGGATAAAAAGGGTGAAATTCTTACCCTTGTAGGCCCCTTTCAAGAACAGCACTCCAGTTGCTTCTCCAAGCTTGAATCCACTCAAGAACTTCAAGAACAACCTATTGGCTCCTTAGCAACCAAGGTAAGCTGTAGAACTAGGTGTTTGTGCATAAAAGTAAGGACAAACACACACTTATACAAACAAGAGATGGAGATATAGAGATAGAAGAGATACACAACCCTAACCCTAATATCCGAGACCCTTTGGGATTTTTGTTAACCCTGGAGAAGGGAGGAGAGGCCCTCCCTTTATAGAGGATCACTCTTGCAAAACTTACAAAACAAGCTAAGCAAGAGTGAAATCCCTCCATACACGTGTATGGAGGGGGTGCAAAGTGTATGCCAGCTAGCACAGCTGGCATAAAAATATCTGCAAAAGCAGATGCACAGTGGTCGGCCAGCCAAAAATGCCAAATTAACCAAATACATGGTCGACCGACCACAAAGAGTGCTGGCCGGCCATCACCAATGGCCGGTGGTAACAAAACATGGCCGGTGGCCTCAAGCCATGGTCGGTGGGGTGGGGATGGCCAACAAGCCATTCCCTGCCCCTCAAAAGCAAAACACAAGTGTTTGGTGCAAAACCAAACACAAAACAGTCGAGTCAAGAGTTCTTGAGGCAAGGCGCGTGGCCGAGACCTCTGGGAACTCAAGACGAACACAAACAAGGATGATCACCGAGTGTTCAAACGGTGACGTCCAAGTCTCAAGGACGGTAAAAAAATGGGGTGTCTACACCAAGCTCCACCTCCCAAATTCATCAATCTCATCCAAACCTCGGCCACCCATATGACCCGAGCATATATATCACCCCTTCTCACCTACCCAAGCCGGAGGTGTTCATTCCTGACAGTACTGACTTGTGCATGTTGGACATCTCCCAAACCCAACCTGAAACGATGGTGGTGACTGTCGAAGATAGAACTGGGTTAACTGTGGGGGCAGATGAAAATGCCAATACAGAGCCTGAGGGATCTGCGAGCTTCATGTACAACCCGAGCGGTTACATTACATTAGCAGGCCATGATAGGCCGAATGTGGAATTACCAGTGGGGGCAGAGATTTGTGTAGTACGGGAGGATGGACCTAATCAGGGGCTAGATGACCTAACGGATCTGGAAGAGGACATTGCTAACCTTCAGTTTTTCAACGAACAAGATTCAGGAGACGTGACAGTCAACTGGTTTGATTTGGATGGGTCAGCAGAGTCTACTGGTGGCTTGACGACCAGCCGGATGTTGTTGAACAACCTCAGCTAGAACAGGGTCTGTCAGGGACGGGGACATCAACAATGGCCAGAAGGGCCGGGAATTAGGATGCACCACCGAAGAGTACCGATGTTAAGAATTTTGCTCGGGATCAGAGCATTTTGAGTATAGAGGATGCTGAGCAGCATGCTGCACTGAAGCAGTTTGAGCGGAAAAAGATTGAAGATTCTGAGAAGGCTAGAAAGGCCAAAGCCCCTTTGGGACAGAACATGTTGTGTGCACAAGAACGGAGCGTGCTGCGAGCATAGGAATGGAAGGTGCTGCAGGCACAGGGATAGTTGTAACGGAGCCAGACATGTGTCTGTCGGCTGCCGATAGCATGTGGTGGGAAGATAACGACCTATGTCTTGCCCACACTGATGAAGACTGGGGGCAAAGCCAGCCGAATGATACCTGGTATGTTGGCGAAGTTGACCACATGACTAGGAGCGGGCGGTATTTCAAGCCCCCGCACTTAGATCAACTAGAGGCATCCGGAAAGGGCAAAGAGGCGGATAAGCAGAAAGAAAAGCTGCTCGAAGAGGAGGCTGTGCTGAAACAGCTTAAGAAGATACAAGCAGACATCTCCATCTGGGGACTGCTTATGGCCTTAAGAGTACACAGACAAGCTGTCCTTTCTATAATGGACAAGGCCAAACTTTCAATAGACACCACGCCTGAGCGGCTCGTAGGATTGGTTTTTTCCGGGAGGAGCTTCCCCAACGTTGACCTTTTCTGACAAGGAACTGCTGCCTGAGGGCACAAACCATAACAAGCCTCTCTACATCTCCGTGGAGTGTAGAAACAAATGGGTACCGGTGGTTCTTGTTGACACGGGATCCGCCATTAATGTGTGCCCGTCAAGGACGGCATATGCAATCGGGTTGAAGCCCGCGGATTTTGTGCCAACTGCCCAGGTGATAAGGGCCTACAACAATACAAGCAGAGAGGTGATGGGGACCATGAAGATTCGGACTTAGGTTGGTCCAGGACAACACGATATTGACTTTCATGTGTTGGACGTTCTCGTAACCTTCAATCTACTACTAGGGCAGCCGTTACTGCACCAGGTGAAGGCGGTCTCTTCCACCCTACATCAAATGTTGAAATACCCCCATGGGAAGGGGGTGGCTATAGTTTTTGGGAATTCCTCAATCCATTCGCCGCCAGAGGTGTCTACACCGGTTCTGGATATCGAGCATGGCACAGAGGATGTGTTTCTGTCAGGATTTACCCTAGCCGAGGCCTGGGTCGTACAGAACATTTTGGCTATTGATGAGGGGTTATATGTCAGCACACAGTCTGTGTACCTCATGAACAAGCCCCAGCACATCCCTGGGATGGGACTAGGAAAAGTGCCCGGAAGGGTATTACTGTATCGGCCGAAGTGCCGCACAACCCGCATACCTTTGGCTTAGGCTATCTGCCTACCAAAGAGGACTGGGTGAGGAAAGGCAAAAAGATGGCCGGAAGGGCCAGAGCCAAACAAACCGGGAGGGAAGACTTTCCATTCTGAGTTGATGCATCGGCCTATCTAGGGCACCCTAAACGGACGCTTCGTCTGGGAGAAGGAAGACTTTCCATTCTGCGGTTTTCCAGAGCCGTGGCTAAACGCAGAGAAGAGGCACCTGTCGGGATTTGAGGTCTTCTTTGACTTGCAGTTGTCCAGGGATGATGTTGCCGAGGAGCAGACAGACCCCCCAGCTGAGGTTGAGCAATGTAAGGAAGTGGATTCCGAGAGCAACGAGATTGAAATGGGGGTAGCACTGACTTATCTACTTTCAGATCCTCCGATCGTACATGAGTGCTTGGGGGATGACCTCTCAGTGTCTATGATTGGGAATGAAGCGGCTGTGAGCCCATCTGCAAACATTCTGGATGCTTCCATCGCACTCTCCCTCGTCTGGCAGTACAAGGAGGGATTCTTATCGAGCAGCACTGGGCCAAGTAGTGAGCCGGAATCTAATTCCACTGAGTCTGTGGAGTCGGAATCAGGTTCCAGCTCGTCTGGGTCTAAGTCCGGTATTCCTGGGGGTGACAACCCGAATGCCATAGTTCTGTCTAGATCGTCTTTTTCTTTTTCCTTTGAGTCTGTTGTAATAGAGGAATCAGGCGACTTGGAAATGATTAATGAAAATGGAATGGCTGTGGTCTTTGAGTATTTTTCTGTGCCCTTAATTTATTGCATTAATTCAGACTTTCAAAATTTCTATGAAAACGACGAGGAAGAAATTCCTCCAGTTTTCAAATATTTGCTAGATCAAGAGCAGGAGAGGTTTGTAAAACTGCTGGTTGATGAAATCACCCAAATTAATGTTGGTACTGAGAAGGACCCGTGGCTGGTCCAGATCGAGTCCACGTTGTCTTCGCAGGAGCACGAGCACTTAGTCGCTTTATTAAAAGATTTCAAAGATGTTTTTGCGTGGTCCTACGTAGACATGCCTGGAATTGATCCTGAGATTGTACAGCACCGGATCCCTCTTGATCTAGAGGCCCGTCCTGTTAAGCAGAAACTTAGGAGGATCCGCTCGGACTGGGCTATCAAGATCAAAGAAGAGGTCACCAAGAAAATTGACGTAGGGTTCCTGCTGGTATCTGAATACCCAACTTGGTTGGCCAATATAGTTCTAGTGCCGAAGAAGGATGGCAGAATTCAGGTATGTGTGGACTTCAGGGATTTGAACAAAGCCAGTCTGAAGAACGACTTACCACTGCCGCATATCGACGAATTAGTGGACTTCACTGCTGGGCATGCGTTGCTCTCATTCGTGGATGGATTTTCTGGCTACAATCAGATTATGATGGCACCTGAAGACCGGGAGAAGACTGCTTTTACCACCCTATGGGGGACTGTAGACACCCCATTTTTGACGACCTTCAGACTCAGACGTCACCGATTGAGCGCTCGGTGATACTGGATATTGTGCTCGTTCAGAAGTCTCAGAGTCTCGGCTGTGAGCCCTGCCTTCGGACTTCCGAACCTTCTTCTGTGCCTTGCCTCGGTTTGCGAACCAGACTCAGTTTTCTCTGTTTCTTTTCCTGAGGGGAGGGAGAGGTCCCATAGACCATCTCTCAGTGGCCGTAGGCTACATTTTGTGGCTGTAGGCCATTTTGCCCATTTCGGAGCCCGGTTCTCGGTTTTCGGAGCCGTCAGGCCGTGTGCCTCGGTTCGGGACCGCCTAACTATCTCTGATTGCTCCGGTTTTTGGCATGCATCTTATTTACTCCCTTTTGAGGGACACTGAGGTCTGAGAGACCTACTTCGTGGTCGAATCCCACTTTCGGTGCTTAACAGGCAGTTTTCGGGGCCCCGAACTGCGCGTTCTGGCCCCTGAACATTCGTTTTGCATCGGTTTTCGTTCATTTTGGTAGGTACCTCTGTTTTATGAGCAGGAAGGTCATAGAAGGGTGGGAGGCCAGTAATTGTTCCAGCAACCAGTTATATTTCCTTTATCGCCCTCCGACGCCCGTTTTTCTCACTTCAAAGTCAATGTTGACCACCTTAGGGCCACTTTCCTCAACTCCAAACCACATATTTGTGATGTACACACCTGGGAGGCCACAAATATCATATGGCCGGCCAGTAATTGTTGTTTCCCCTTTTGAACCCCTCCTAAAAATGGCCTATTCTCTCTCATGTTTTACTGTTACCAATTTTGAACAACAGGGTTGTGTTGAGGGGACATGGGAGGCCACCAATATGTGGTGGCCGGCCAGAAAATCAACTTTCCATTTTTGCCCTTGGCCGGCCGGCCATGGGGGGTTACCGGCCGGCCACCTGCAACTCAAATAGTTGGCCGGCCATGATCCTCAGTGTGAGCACTTTACAGCTGTATATCCATTTCCCTCCAAAAATCTGTATACGGAGGGAACTCTTTTGGAGGGAAAACTTGATCCATTTTCCCCCCCCCCCTTTTCTCCCTCCATTTCCCCCTATTTTTGGTCTACATAACAGAGCCTCCAGCTCTGTTTTTGGGTTGGAAAAATTCCTTGGAGCTCATACATACATATCCCTCTCCATTTCTCTCAAGATCCCTAAGTTTTGCACCATTTCTTCATCACTACCAAGCACCTCCACCACTACTCCATCACAGCAACTTGGAGCAGCTTTCCAGAGGCTAAAGGTGCTGCAACTTGGTCCAAGAATCATCAAAGGGGTAGTCTTCAAGGGTAAGTTGCCATTCCCATCTTTTGTAGCTCATTTTTGCCACATTTTTCTAGCCTATTTTCTTGCTGTTTTGAGCTCCGACCCTAACTGAAAGGGTTATTTTTTTGAGCCATTCTTCATGTTTGTTTAAGGGTTCAACACTGTTTGAGCCCCCCATGTTGCACTTGCTTCAATACCTCTTTGAATACCATTATTTTGCATGGTATTTTTGGCTTATGTGTGATCTGTTTTGGGGCCTGATGTAAACTGTAAATAGGCCTATTTTGAGCCCCTCTTCAACATTGAAGAAGGGCTCAACACTGTTGGGGACCTCCATGTAGCACTTACCATTATACCCCTCTTTGGTCACGGGAAACGAGGTACGTTCTGTACTCCGAGTGACGGAATGTGTCTCAATTCCCAAGTCACCGACACTCCGGATTATCCATGATGGAGTTAAGTTTTGTTGTAGTGTTCATATGCATTCATTCTATATTGAGTTGTGCAATTCGGCTCCTCGGCCATCATGCATCGAGATGCGTGATTGGTGGCACGAGGATCGAGGCATGCATACATTTGTGAAAATACATTGCTATGCCCCTTTCATGCTCTCTGTTGCAGCATATCAAGAATCAGCGGTCTTCCGAGGCTTGGCGCGCATTTCAAGAATCATTGCAAAACAGAGGCTAATCGGGGCATTCCAGTGGATTTCCGCGCAAAGCAGCCCAAACATGCATCATTTCATCATCCGAAGCATAATCAAGGCAGTCCCTGGCTTGCATGCCAGTTTTATTATTTTCTTAGTTAATTTGTTAATTTATTAGGAATTTATACATTATTTGGACTGTACTATTCTTTCATTCGGGACTGTATATTTATTTGGACCCTCTGCGCGGGGGCATAATTGTAATGAGTGTGGGTGAGTGTGATGTATGTCTTCCAACCCCACATCTTTCTTCCCTTTTATTTACCTGCTTATGATGGTTAGACTAGGGCATATTTCAATTAGCATACAGTATGACAGCATGTTTGCACACACCGGGCTCGGCGCATCATACAAACTGCATTTGTATTTCAATTCCAAATTGAATACGTGTTAGTTGTAGCATTCCATATGCCATGTTTAGAATAGCCGAGCCTGCTATAGTTGCATCCTTGCATGTGTTGCATTAGGCATTTCTGTATATTTAGGATCATGCATGATTTCTAACGAGCTTCTGTTTTGGCTTGGAGTACTCGGTGAGTTTTATGCTTTAGCATCCTTGCATGTGTGTGAGTGACTGCCATGAAAAGCATGCTTACCATGAGGCTATGTGCTTATGTGATATAACTGCCTTAAATGTCTGTGGGTGGAGGTTGGGTTACTTGGAGTGGGACAATTCATCAAATGTTTGTTTTAAGCCCACTAGATAGTAGCAAAATCATGTTTTCTAAGCCCACCCGAGGGTGGCAAAATCCACGTCTTAGCTTACCTGCGGGTAGCACCATCAAACCATTTTCAAACAAACAAACATGAAATGTTTTGTTCCAATTCAGATGACTCAGTCTATACTTGTATGCTGTGCGCATCACATAGTAACCTAGGCTAATAACCAGAATAAGAACTCACAATGTTTTCAAAATCAGATATCATGGTTAGTAGAGGCCGGTCTTTGACCGGGCGAGCGGGGGTGCTCACGAAGTGACCTTCCCCAATTGTACCCAAGTTCCCGAGCCGAGGCAACTTTGGTGATGACGGACACGTGGCCTTTGGCACTGAGTCAGGGTTTCCTAAATTTCCCATTAAAAAACATTTAGGTGGCGACTCTGTATCTGGCAAAGCAGTCCATGTTTGGCACTTCTTTTCAAAAAATCTGTTTTCAAAATCGATTTTCCGGATTTGGACTCTTTGGTTCAAGATTAAGAACCGTGACACAAAAATCGAGTCCGAGCTGTAGCGAGGCCCTCCGCGGGCTTATTACAGGGACCTATTGTTATAGGGTGATACCGTTTGGGCTGAAGAATGCTTGAGCTACATATCAACGGGCTGCGACCACCATTTTGCATGACATGATCCATAAAGAGGTTGAGATGTACGTGGACGACATGATTGTCAAGTCCAAGGAAAGAGAGGGCCACTACACCGCCTTGCAGAAATTCTTTCAACGGATCAGAGAGTGTCGGTTGCGGCTGAATCCTCAGAAATGTACGTTTGGTGTTACAACAGGGAAAATGCTGGAATTCTTGATCACACAGAGAGGTATCGAGGTCGATCCTTCCAAAATCAAGCCCATCTTAGAAATGCCACCACCGAGGACTGAAAAGGAGGTGCGAGGCTTATTGGGTAAAGTGCAATTCATAAGACGGTTTATTGCAAAATTAACCTTGACTTGTGAACCACTCTTTGGTCTCCTGAAGAAAGGAAAGAACTTCCAATGGGACGGTCGATGCCAAGCTTCTTTTGAATAGATCAAGCAATATTTACAGAACCCACCTGTGTTGTCACCGCCTAAGCCGGGGAAATCGTTGATTCTATATCTTTCAGTGATTAAAACTACAATGGGCTACATGCTTGCACAGGAGTCTGAGGACAAAGTGGAGAGAGCCATCTACTACCTGAGCAAGAAAATGCTGGATTATGAGACCCGTTACACTCCGCTGGAGAAGGCTTGTCTAGCCTTGGTATGGGCTCCCAGGAAGCTGCGGCACTACATGTTAGCTCACTCTGTAATACTGGTTTCGAGATTAGATCCCATCAAATATCTCTTCGAGAAAACGGCACTTACAGGTAGGCTAGTCCGTTGGTTGCTTCTGCTTTCCGAATTTGATCTGAAGTATATGACGCGCAAGTCAGTGAAAGGGAGAGCGGTAGCGGAGTTCCTAGCCGATCACCCAGTTGAAGGGGATGGAGCAGTTGAGTACTTATTGCCAGACGGAACCTTGTTGCATATCGAATAAGAGTTTTGGATGATGTACTTTGACAGAGCGTCAAACCAATACGGGTATGGGATAGGGGTGTTGCTGATAGCGCCCGACAATTCCCGCATACCCCTAGCATTCAAACTCTGGTTCAAAGTCTCGAATAATGAGGCAGAGTATGAGGCGTGTATTGGACTAGAAGCAGCTCTGGAACTAGGGGTAAAATGGTTGGACGTCATCGGGCACTCGAACCTTGTTGTATCTTAAGCTAAAGAAGATTGGAAAGTCAAAGAAGAAAAGATGAGAATCTACCACCAGACCTTGGACATGTTGATTCCTCCGTTTGAGAAATTGAATTCCGCTCATCTGTTAAGAGAGAACAACAGGTTCGCAGATTCATTAGCAATTCTATCTTTTATGATAGACATCCCTTTTGGAGTCTGGATGCGTCCGATCATCATCGAACAGAAATTTGTGCCGGCCTACGAGCTGATTGCTGCCATAGATGAGGTACAAGATGAGAATCCCTGGTATTACGATGTCTGGAACTTCTTGGAAAAAGAGGCGTATCCACCAGGGGCAAATGCCAAAGATAAGAGGGCAATTTTAAGAATGGCTGCTCAGTTCATCATCTGCGGGGGTAAACTATACGAGAGAGGACATCTCAGGATGCATAAACTGTGTGTTGATGCTGAAGAATCCAAGCGCCTGATGGAGGCCATCCATGGAGGAGAATGCGGAGCGCATATGAATGGGGTGATGCTAGCCCGGAAGGTCCTTAGACAGGGTTACTACTGGTCCACCATGGAGGAGGATTGTATAGGCTTTGTCCGGCGATGCCACAAAAGTCAGATCCATGCAAACTGCACGAACATTCCGCCGTCGAAGCTGTACAACATGACTTCACCATGGCCATTTTTAGTCTGGGGGATTGATGTGATCGGGGCTATCACTCCGAAGGGGTCCAATGGGCATGAGTTCATTCTGGTCGCGATAGACTATTTTACGAAGTGGGTTGAGGCCCAATCTTATGCGGTGTTGAAGGCATTGCATGTTGCTAAGTTCATCAGGAACAACATCATATGTCGCTACGGGGTCCCGAAAGAGATTATTTCAGATAATGGTTCCCACTTCTAGAAGGAAGTGATCGACTTGTTGGAGAAATACAACGTGGCTTTTCATAAGTCATCTACATATCAGCCACAAACCAATGGAGCGGTTGCGGCCGCCAACAAGAACGTCAAGCACATTCTGCAGAAGATGGTGGAAACCTACTGGGACTGGCCAGATAAGCTGTCGTTTGCTCTGTGGGGCTACCAGACTTCAATTCGAACTTCTACTGGGGTGACTCCGTATTCCTTGGTCTATGGAATGGAGGCCATTCTGCCTATCGAAGTTAAGGTTCTGTTATTATAGGTATTGGCTGAGTGTCAGATAGCTGAGGCAGATTGGCAGCAAAGCAGGTTCGAAGAACTCATGCTCTTTGATGAAAGAAGATTGAAAGCACTATATCACGTCCAAGGTTATCAACGACGAATTGTCGTGGCTTTTAACAAGAAGGTTAAGTCCAGGAATTTGAAGGAAGGAGATTTAGTGCTCAAAGACAACCGAGCTCCCATCCACGACCCTAGGGGCAAATTCAGACCCAATTGAACTGTCCTTACATCATCAAGTCTATCTGGTCGGGTGGAGCTGTCATTCTGATGGACCTAGATGGCCTAGAGTTCTCCCAACCAATCAACATGGACAAGTTGAAGAAATATTTTCCCTGAGTGGCTCGCTAGGCCAAAAACCCAAAAGGGCGACCTAGGCAAAAGTTAGAGCATAGAAAATTTGAAATTATAAAAACAGAGCTCGCAAGGTTGAAAACCCAAAAAGGGCGGCCTTGGCAAAAGTTAGAGCGCAAAAGGAGAGTGTTAATACACGAGTGAACCCAAGCCGGACTACGTAAGGCTTGATTTCCATCTTTGGGATATGTAGGCAACTTTCATCCTGAAGTCCAGCCACAAACACTTCCTCGATCAACTTTGTCCATGTGATCATGTTTGGCCATCTTTGTCTATTCTGTATTCAGGAGCTCGGTTGTGATCTCCGGTACAGTGCTATTCAGACTAGGGGTAATTTTCCAGTTGCTGTGGATCTGGGGTTGTACATCTCAGTGATAGATCTCGGGCATGTCCAGTTGTGATCCATATCGAAAATGGTTTTGAAAAGTTTTAATAAAAGTTGATTTTGCTTAAATTAATCTTTTTACAACTTAGACCATTTTTGGACCAAACGGGAAATTTTCAGTATCCACAACCTTCAATTACATTGATTTCAATACAGAGTTCTCCTACTCTTGAAATACAAATTGAAGTTGCTTTTCATTACATTCATAAAGAAAACTTGAAAGTTCTGATTAAAGCAAATAAATTTAGGGCATAGTCAGGTGTTCCTGCTTCCCCTCCCCGAGCTTGTGGAAGCCTCTGATGCCAAAGTGGGCCCGACCTGCGCCTCCTTATCAAGCCAAGCTATGCACTCATCAGAGAGGGTGCAACTGAAAGTAGGAGCGGGGACCAGAAGCTCTGTCGTCCTCCATGTCGTGGTATACCGAGCTAGATGTGTGCCTCAGACCGGAAATGTAGCAGGGTTCTCTATCCCCTCTGTCGGGCAACTCTAATCATGTCCGAACTGGCGCCGGAATCAGAATGGGAAGTAAAAGACACAGTGTGTCAAGCCAATCAACTGAATCCCGAGCTGGCGAGTCATGCTATAGCTCATCGCCGGTAAATTGAGCCAGGGGCAGCACCAAGCAATGTCGAGAGCAGACAAACTGCGCATCCAGTCGCACCACCATCCCTCATCAGGGGCATCGACTAGACGTCACCGGAAGAAATAGCCGCGAGATGAATATGCTGCGCATAAGTCCATAACTTTCAACTTATCCATCAACCATACCTGGGGAGGGATGAAAAATGGGAAATTAAAGAATAGAGAGATGTACGTTGAGAGAAAAAGTGAGAAAAGGGTTTTGAGAGAAAAAAACCGAGCCTGAGGGCTGAGTGATGTGAGAAATATATGTGAGATGGGGTGGGAAACATTACCTGCAATAGTAGTGGACTCCCCGCAAATTTAGTCGTCTCTTGGCGATGAAAAGCATCTAAACCCATCAATGTCTCGGCTAGTGTCATGGCGATGTAGCTTTTGCCCTCTTTTAAGCCCTCGGTGACTTCAACCAAACGATGAACTGAGCATTAGAATGTTCTAAATTACTCTCAAGAATATGCCAAGACCAACACAAAAATATATCCAAAAAGTCATCTTCCTCATTGAACTACGAGTTGAGAGATTACCTATCATCATGTACATTTCCACAATATTAGGGATTCACATTCCAATTCAATGAACTAGATGGCCTTACAAAATATAAGCCTCTGGGGCATACAAGAACAACAAAATAAAATTGATAGTATTGTTACAAAAATCCCAATTCAAAATGACAAAACATCCATGAATCAACTTTTCCCAAAGGGAGCTATTGCTTGTTCTAATCCATCAGTGAGGTAGTACTTCGTCAACTACTAAAAAATAAAATATTGTTGAGCTATATGCCCAGTAGGAACACATTTAACCAAGTATTTAATTTTTTGAATAAGATTATGGTATCCTTGCGGCAAAACATTACAAGGAAATTTGTCTTCTCATGTAACCTTTATCAATCATATAGATTCGTGACAACCAAATAGTAACAATTGCAATTCATGTCATCAAGCACAACAATTAAACAATCACAACCATAGAAAGCAAGCCATGAGTCCATCTGTAAGAGTCCAATTCAAAACACCCTTTGCTTTTGTTTTAAAAACCACCCCCACATTTGCCAGCTATTATACAGCAGGGAGTGGGCACCCAAGGAAAACCATCCATTTTCCACTTTTGCCGACTGTTATACAGCGGGACTGGGTGGACACCCAAAAATATTTTTCCCATATTTGTCCAGTGATAAGTCTAGACAGGGCATTTGGGCCTCTTTTAAACTCCCCATGCTGGTACCAACACAACAACATTTACCAAAACCGACTCTTACCCGGACTCATGCACAATTAACAATTCAATCACATTTTGTTCCATCCACAAGCATCCAATATTACCAAAGAATGAAATACAACACCACATTCAAAGATAATAGCATCCAAACCACACTTCCTTGCCAAATCAACATCCACATCTTCCATCTCTTCATTATTTGCAACATTCATTCAATTTGGTGCTTTTAACTCAAATTGAGAATTTAGGGTTTAACCAAATTTGGGGGTTTTTCACCTCTATCATAGATATAGGTTTTAACAACAATTATATACATGTTTAAGAAAAGGATTAAGAAATTTCAAGCAAAAGTCTAGCTAAATGGTTTATTTATGTGAAATATGGGTTTAATCCAACAAGATCGTCAAATTAGCTCATAAGTCACAACAACACCATGAAATCTCTTCAAAATAAAGAAATACAAGGGTAAAGGTATCCCTACCTCAAGTTGTGGAGAGGAAAACACGGAAACCCAAAGCCAACGAAACCATTAATAGAAAGCCCTTGACAAGATCTACAATCTTTCTCAAAGGACCAAGATGGAAGGATGCCTCCATGTGAGTAGATCTAGAGATCTCAGTGAAAAAGGTGAGTTTCAAAGAGAGAGAGAGAGAGAGAGAGAGAGAGAGCGAGAGAGAAAGTGTAACACCCTCAAAATAATAGATAAAACCCATCACTTTAGACATGCATTGATATAAAAGAAATCAACCATTTCTATTCATCAGATCAGTTCTTACAGCAGTATTACATGTTAATAACAAAAGCAAATGCCCTATGGGCTTACAACTTTCCAAGTCAATACTTGGGTACACAAAAGAAGAGTACTAACTCTATACAAAATAAGCCCTTGGCTTGATATACATGTAATACAAACAAAATAATCAAAAAAAAGTCTTCAACTCCTATATCCATCCAAGCTATGTCGTTGGAGGTGGCATGCTACCTGTATCTGAAAATAATGTCCCATAAAGGGTGAGCCAACGCCCAGTAGAAATATGCTAAACACAGTATGAGCATTAACTAAGACATTAGCAATTGATAAATGTTTGACTCTCATAAATCAATTCATAACCCATTTCCATTGCATGACCATTATGTCCATGTTTCATTTCATTTTCCATTTCTTATCAAATTCTCAATTCACAACAGCGGCTCAGAACCTGGTCAACAATTTCCATGAGGCAGTGACTCATATTAAGCATTTCTCATTTCACAATAGATAAGCATACTAGCTATATCAACACTTCGATAGATGAGCATATAAGCTATATCAACATCTTAACAGATAAGCATACAATCTGTACCCACACTTCAACAGATAAGCATATGAGCTATATCAACACTTCCATAGATAAGCATATGAGCTATATCAACACATAAACTGACAAGCATATGAGCTGTATCAGCGGAGTCCATCCCCTATCTCCTCCTAGACAACATCCGATTTAGAGGTCCATCCCCTATCTTCCCCTAAACTATGGAGTACATCCCCTATCTCCTCGCACACACACAACGTACATACTCATAGGTCTTATACGCAATCAAGCAATACATAACGTTAATGTATTCTATCGACTGTCATACTCTATGACACATCCAATTGATTAGTTTTAGTTGGCCTAATCATAATGTATTGTCTACAACAATCATAGCTACCCTCCACCGGTAGCCCAAAGCAATTATTTCTAAACAGATAATAAAAGCTCCAACAGATAAAATATCAATGTTTTCAAAAGTGAGCGATTAATAAATCCAACTCCACCATTTCACAATATAATGAGCCAATTTCATTATGTCCAACTCAATTCCAAATACCGACAACCTTCCCAAATTAATTATACTAATTAACTTGCACAACAAATTAGGGTTTTCTACCCCATTTCCCAACAAGAACCCAATGGTCTATATATCAACAACCAACAACAATATCATTATTTTGAAACCCAAAATACACATTTAAGAATCAAAATAACAAAACCCTCTTTTAATATTTTGAAACCCTAGATCTCAAAATCAAACCATTTAACAAAATACCCAATAATCTAGGTCAAAACCCATAGTAGTGAGTAGGAATCCCTACCTCAAATGATGACACCCAACGAAGAAGATGAAGAAAAACGAAAATGCTCCAAATCACAAATTTCTCGGATCCAAAGATAGCCCTCGACAATCAACAACCTTTTTGTAAAGGCCAAAGGTGAGGAAACAACTCTTACTAGATCAATACCTAGAGAGAAGGCAAGGTTTTAGAGAGAGAAGGTTTCAAATGGCGTTTTTGAAAAGTAAGAGAGAGAGAGTGAGGTTGTAAAAAGTGATTTAGAAATGCCCAACTGCCTTCTGATATACGAAAGGTCCGCTCGAGCGGAAAACACAACACTCGAGCGTCAAGAACAAAAATCTGGGTCCGCTCGAGCGCAATAAGGCCCGCTTGAGCGCCAAGACACAAAAACAAAACACACCCGCTCGAGCGTGAAAACCAGTCCGCTCGAGCATAGACTTTCATCTCCCAAAACTTACACCAAGAATGCACTACTCGCTCGAGCGCCGACAATCCCGCTCGAGCGCAACCCGCTCGAGCGCATCAAACCCGCTCAAGCGTAGAAATCACACCTGCAGAAGTTTTGCAGGGCACAAAAATACTGGAAGTGTGCAATCTCCGCTCGAGTGCCAAACGACCCGCTCGAGCGGAACGACCAAAAACCTGGCAACAAGGATTTAGACTAAGGTTCGACCCACCTGCTCGAAACAAGCCCAACACATCCTAAAACTCAGACATAAGGAATTAAAGAATGACAACAAGGTATACAACCACCAACTCCACGGAACCAAAGTCCAGAATACAACAAATACAACAAGAGAAAACCGGGATCGCTATAACCTTCCCCCCTTAAAGAATTTCATCCCCGAAATTAAATATAGGTTTTCAAAAACAAGTTTTCTCCATTCCCCCACAATATTACAATATAATATTACACAATCCGACCCATTACCGGTCAATTCCATCTCTTTTCGAGAGGCGTTTCACATTATACATAACAACCTGCATTATCAACATGCATTCCTTAGAAATTACCAATTTCAACTCATTTTCCACAATTCCTTAACACATGCAACATTAATATCATGCTTACATTTTCACAATATACTTAACAAGCACAATGTTAAAACAAACTTCCATTTACCAAAACATTTACATTGTTTTACAACTTAAGACACATATAATGTTCTTAAAGTTCAATACTATTACAAAATTTCATTACATGATTACACATCAACGAACATGTTCGGATACTTCTCACGGACTTCCAACTCACGTTCCCAAGTGGCTTCCTCCACTCCGTGATGCTTCCACAAAACCTTTACCAAGGGAATGGTCTTGCCTCGCAAGACTTGATCCCGCTTGTCCAAGACCCGAACCGGTCTCTCCTCATACGAGGCATCCTCATCTACCTCCAAATCGGTCCAATCCAACACATGGGACGGATCCGGCTCGTACTTCCGAAGCATACTGACATGAAATACGTCGTGCACCTCAGACAACTGCAGTGGCAAAGCCAAACGATAAGCAACTTCCCCAATCCTCTCAAGGATCTCAAAGGGACCAATAAACCGAGGGGATAATTTCCTACTCTTTCCAAATCTCATCAAACCTCGCCTAGCTGATATTTTCAAGAGAACATGATCACCCGTCTCAAATGCTAAAGGCCTCCTCCTACGGTCGGCATAACTCTTTTGGCGACTCTGGGCTGTAACAAGTCTCCTACGGATAAGCTCAACTTTCTCCGTCGTCTCCCTAACCAACTCCGGACCCAACAAAGGTGCATCATCCACCTTGGCCCAACAAACTGGAGATCTACACGGTCGGTCATACAAGGCCTCAAACGGTGCCATACCGATACTAGCCTGGAAGCTGTTGTTGTAGGCAAACTCTACCAAGGGCAAGTGTCTCTCCCACATCCCACTAAAGTCAAGGACACAACCTCGAAGCATATCCTCAAGGATCTGAATAGTATGCTCAGACTGCCCGTCAGTCTGAGGATGGTACGCCGTACTAAAGGTCAACTTAGTGCCCAAGGCACTCTGCAAACTCTGTCATAACCTAGCAGTAAAATGAGGATCTCTATCTGAGATGATCGTCACTGGGACCCCGTGCAATCTCACTATGTCCCAAATATACAAGTCGGCGAGATGATCTACCGAATCTCTCATGCGCATAGGGATGAAGTGCGCCGACTTCGTCAACCGGTCTACCACCACCCAAATAGCATCACTACCCCGCTGAGTCCTCGGAAGACCTACAACGAAGTCCATAGTGACATGCTCCCACTTCCACTCGGCAATAGGCAAGGGTTGCAACAAACCCGCTGGCCTCTGATGCTCGGCCTTCACTTGCTGACAAGTAAGGCACTTCGATACGAAAATAGCCACATCTCTCTTCATAACCCGCCACCAAAAGTGATGACCCAAATCTCGATACATCTTAGTGCCTCCCGGATGTACCGCAAGGCGTGAATGGTGAAACTCTCGGAGTACCCCCTCTCGGCAAGACTACGGTACAAACAAACAGTCTCGGTATCTCACACTCTAGTCGAGGTACACCGTCAAACCCTTCTCAACCTTCCCACCGGAGATCTTCTCTCGGAGGGATTCTACCTCAAGGTCACCTCTCTGTGCATCTAGCACTCGAGTCACAAGTGTAGGTTGTGCAACAACAGAAAACAAGGCCGCAGCCTCAACAGACTCGCCCAGAAGCAAGTCGAACTTGCCAAGTGCACCCAACATCTCCCATTCCCGAATGGCTATACAAGCTACATCACTAATGGATTTCCTACTAAGGGCATCGGCCACAACATTGGCCTTCCCCGGGTGATAGTGCAACTCAAAGTCATAGTCCTCAATGAACTCCATCCACCTTCTCTGCCTCAAATTTAAGTCTCTCTGTGTAAACAGATACTTCAAACTCTTATGGTCCGAGAACACCTCGAACCTCTCACCATAAAGGTAGTGCCTCCAAATCTTCAAGGCAAAGATCACTGCTGCTAACTCTAGGTCATGTGTAGGGTAATTCTTCTCGTGTATTTTCAACTGACGTGAGCCATAAGCTACCACTTTCCCCTCTTGCATCAACACACAACCCAAACCCTCTCGTGAGGCATCACAATAAACCGCATAACCCAAACCTCTCTCCGGAATAATCAACACCGGAGCGGTGGTCAATCTAACCTTCAACTCTTGGAACGACTTTTCACAAGTCTCACTCCACACAAACTTGATCCCTTTCCGTGTCAATCTAGTCAACGGCGAAGCTAGCCTGGAGAAATCCTTCACAAACCGGCGGTAATACCCAGCTAACCCCAGAAAACTGCGGATCTCAAACACACTCTTAGGCTGTGCCCAATCTTGCACTGCCTCTACCTTGGATGTATCAACAGACACCCCTTCCCCGGATACCACATGGCCTAAGAATTTGACTTCCCCTAGCCAGAACTCACACTTCCCAAACTTGGCATACAGCCTATGGGCTCTAAGCAACTCAAGCACCACTCTCAAGTGTTCCTCGTGCTCCTCCTCTGAAGGTGAATAGATAAGAATGTCGTCCACAAAAACGACCACAAATCGATCTAAGAATTCCCGGAAGATCCGGTTCATCAAGTCCATAAAGACTGCTGGTGCATTGGTAAGCCCAAATGGCATCACCAGAAACTCATAATGGCCATACCGCGTACGGAATGCCGTCTTCGGAATATCCTCCTCCCTGACCCTCAACTGGTGGTAACCCGATCTCAAGTCTATCTTAGAGAAACAACGGGAACCCTTCAACTGGTCAAACAAATCATCTATACGGGGCATAGGGTACTTATTCTTGACCGTAGCCCGATTCAACTTCCGGTAGTCGATACAAAGTCTCAAGGCACCATCTTTCTTTTTAGCAAAGAGGGCCGGTGCTCCCCACGGTGAAACACTAGGGCGAACAAAACCCTTATCTAGCAATTCTTGGAGCTGAATCTTCAACTCACTCAACTCGGCTGGGGCAAAACAATAAGGTGCCATAGAAATCGGCGCCGTGCCGGGCACTAAATCAATAGAGAACTCTATCTCTCGGTGAGGTGGCAAACTAACGAGATCCTCGGGAAAAACATCCGAATACTCACAAACCACCCTCGGCAATACAATCTGGGTCTCATCACACTCACCACTCATAAAGCTAGCAAGTAGACCACTAAGCTCACTCCGCCCTCGCGGATCATACACCGGTGGCAACACACTACCAACCCGATCCCCCAAGAAATAGAAACACTCCCCGCTCAAGGTACAAACTGTGACCCTCTGGCGGTAGCAATCAATGATTGCTCGGTATGACGATAACCAGTCCATACCCAAAATAACATCAAAACCCTTTATGGGCATAGCAACAAAGGAAAAGGAAGCCTACGGTCGGCGACCTCTATATCACAACCTCCACATCCATGCTTGAAAATCAATTCACCCCTAACAGGTGATACTACCCAAATAGGAGACGCTAATAGTGCCAACTCCAACTCCAACACAGATGCAAATGCAGCAAATACAAAAGAATGAGATGCACCCGTATCAATCAACACACTAGCAACCGAGTTGCAAAACAGAAAGGTACCTCTCACAACTGATGGAGCCGGTACTAAGTCCTACGCGGTAACAGCATACACGCGCCCTGTAGGCCCCTAATCCACCTGCTCACCTCTAGGAGCAAAAGACTGCTGCGCAGACTAGGATGACGAAGCTCCCGGGTTGGCCCTCGAGGCCTGCACAGACTGAGCTGGCTGATAACTCTGCATCTGCCTAGAACTAGACGCTCCCGAAGTGGCACTCAACTGTGGGCAAAACCTCTTTAGGTGCCCCGGCTGACCACACTAATAACAGGACAAAGGCTGGCCCCTGCACTGACTCTGACCCTGAGGTCGAGTTGAAGAAGAAGCAGCTCGCTGACCCCCTCCTTTCTGCGGGCAAACCGAAGACTTGTGACCCAGCTGGCCACATGTGAAACAAGTCAAGCCTCCCTGACTACCTCTCCCAGAGCCTGCACTCGGCACTGGGAAGGTCGATCTAGCTAAACCACCCTGAGACTGCTGAGGGTTAGAACCCCTCTGTCTCCTACCATCACCCTGACCATCTTGGCTCCTCTTGGAGCCTCTCTGTCCTTCCTCCTCCTCTTGCATCATAATCTCCATATGAGCTGCAGCATCCACCAAATGTCTATACTCCCGGATAAACGACCCTCTAACCCTCAACTTGAGTCCACGCCTCAACTTCCACTCAAACTCAAAGCAATGGCGCTCCTCGGACGCCACAAGTTCAGGTGCAAACCTGGACAAACTGGTAAATGTAGCCTCAAACTCGGCCACTGACAAGCCCTGCTGTCTAAGCTGGCAAAACTGTTCCCTCAGCTTCTCCCTAGCAGCTGAAGACAAGAACTTTTCCTGGAAGGCATCTATAAAAGCCCCCCACGTACCACCAACACGGCCCTTCTCGTACTTCCACCATTGACCCGCATCTCTCTTAAGCTGGAAGGATGCCAAGGTCACCTTCAATGCTCCGTCCTCGATGCCAAGCATCTCGAATGTCTTACTCATCTGTTCCAACCACTCGTCCGGATTAGACCGGAAGAACTCCCTCTTCAAGAAAGAAGGCCCTGCCTCAACAGCCTGATTCTCAGCTCTGAGAATACCCAAAGCCCCTGCTATCTCTCGAGCCAAGGCGCCTATAGCCTGCTGATGTGCTGGCTCGGCCACATTGGCCTGACCAACTCCCTCCTGCATTGCCGAAACGTCATCTGGTAAAGGCACTTCCTACCTCCTAGGCCTACCATGCCTACCACCTCATCTTCGTCCTAACATCCTATTAAAGGTAACGAACACGTTAGCAAATTCATAAATGTGCCGAAGCTATAACACTCGCGTCCTAATGCACGGACAACTGTAATTCACTCCACGTAAGCACATAAACACATAAGCACTTAAAAATTTCATTCCCGGATAATGATAGTGCCGAGGTGTTACTAGAGTTCCGGTTAGAAACAGCATTGATCAAGTGCTTTTCCAACAAGAATCACAAAAACCCAAGGATCCAATCAATATCCTAGAAATCAAATCACATACCCAAGTAGTCACATAAGCACGTTATCACATAAGCATATAACATTACATCTAAGTCTCTAACAAGCGAGACAAACCCATTGTGATACTAATCACTTCCCACGTACCCAAAGTATTCGAACCCGGTATGCTCTGATACCAAGTTGTAACACCCTCAAAATAATACATAAAACCCATCACTTTAGACATGCATTGATATAAAAGAAATCAACCATTTCTATTCATCAGAGTAGTTCTTACAGCAGTATTACATGTTAACAACAAAAGCAAATGCCCTATGGGCTTACAGCATTCCAAGTCAACACTTGGGTACACAAAAGAAGAGTACTAACTCTATACAAAATAAGCCCTTGGCTTGATATACATGTAATACAAAAAAATAATCAAAAAAAAGTCTTCAACTCCTATATCCATCCAAGCTATGTCGTTGGAGGTGGCATGCTACCTGTACCTGAAAATAATGTCCCATAAAGGGTGAGCCAACGCCCAGTAGAAATATGCTAAACACAGTATGAGCATTAACTAAGACATTAACAATTGATAAATGTTTGACTCTCATAAATCAATTCATAACCCATTTCCATTGCATGACCACTATGTCCATGTTTCATTTCATTTTCCATTCCTTATCAAATTCCCAATTCACAACAGCGGCTCAGAACCTAGCCAACAATTTACATGAGGCAGTGACTCATATTAAGCATTTCTCATTTCACAATAGATAAGCATACTAGCTATATCAACACTTCGATAGATGAGCATATAAGCTATATCAACATCCCAACAGATAAGCATACAAGCTGTACCCATACTTCAACAGATAAGCATATGAGCTATATCAACACTTCCATAGATAGGCATATGAGCTATATCAACACATTAACTGACAAGCATATGAGCTGTATCAGCGGAGTCCATCCCCTATCTCCTCCCAGACAATATTCGGTATAGAGGTCCATCTCCTATCTTCCCCTAAACCGTGGAATACATCCCCTATCTCCTCGCACACACACAACATACATACTCATAGGTCTTATACGCAATCAAGCAATACATAACGTTAATGTATTATATCGACCGTCATACTCTATGATACATCCAATTGATTAGTTTTAGTTTGCCTAATCATCATGCATTGTCTACAACAATCATGGCTACCCTCCACCGGTAGCCCAAAGCAATTATTTCTAAACAGATAATAAAAGCTCCAACAGATAAAATATCAATGTTTTCAAAAGTGAGCGATTAATAAATCCAACTCCACCATTTCACAATATAATGAGCCAATTTCATTATTTCCAAATCAATTCCAAATACCGACAACCTTCCCAAATTAATTATACCAATTAACTTGCACAACAAATTAGGGTTTTCTACCCCATTTCCCAACAAGAACCCAATGGTCTACATATCAACAACCAACAACAATATCATTATTTTGAAACCCAAAATACACATTTAAGAATCAAAATAACAAAACCCTCTTTTAATATTTTGAAACCCTAGATCTCAAAATCAAACCATTTAACAAAATGCCCAATAATCTAGGTCAAACCCATAGTAGTGAGTAGGAATCCCTACCTCAAATGATGACACCCAACGAAGAAGATGAAGAAAAACGAAAATGCTCCAAATCACAAATTTCTCGGATCCAAAGATAGCCCTCGACGATCAACGACCTTTTTGTAAAGGCCAAAGGTGAGGAAACAACTCTTACTAGATCAATACCTAGAGAGAAGGCAAGGTTTTAGAGAGAGAAGGTCTCAAATGGCGTTTTTGAAAAGTAAAAGAGAAAGTGAGGTTGTAAAAAGTGATTTAGAAATGCCCAACTGCCTACTGATATACGACAGGTCCGCACGAGTGGAAAACACAACGCTCGAGTGTTAAGAACAAAAATCTAGGTCTGCTCGAGCGCAATAAGGCCCGCTTGAGCGCCAAGACACAAAGACAAAACACACCCGCTCGAGCGTCAAAACCAATCCGCTCGAGCGTAGATTTTCATCTCCCAGAACTTACACCAAGAATGCACTACCCGCTCGAGTGCCGACAATCCCGCTCGAGCGCATCAAACCGCTCGAGCGTAGAAATCACACCTGCAGAAGTTTTGCAGGGCACAAAAATACTGGGAGTGTGCAATCTCCGCTCGAGCGCCAGACGACCTGCTCGAGCGGAACGACCAAAAACCTGGCAACAAGGATTTAGACCAAGGTTCGACCCACCTGCTCGAAACAAGCCCAACACATCCTAAAACTTAGACATAAGGAATTAAAGGATGACAACAAGGTATACAACCACCAACTCCATGGAACCAAAATCCGGAATACAACAAATACAACAAGAGAAAACCGGGATCGCTAGAGAAAGAAAGAAGAAAAAGTGAATGAGAAAAGTGTATTTGGGGCATATTTATAGTGGTAGAATAATAGCCCTAAAGTCAAAGGAAAGAATAAGTCAAACCCCTGAAAGTTGAGCCCCAAAACTGAACCAAAAATCTGAAAATTTACTTACAGGGGTCGACCCTTCAGACAGAGGTGTTGACCTTCAAGAAGAAAAGCTGAAACCCTAATGTGTGCAGAGGACAAGGTGTCGACACCTCCTAGACTGGTGTCAACATTAAATTTCAACAAGCAAATCCCAGATTCTACAATAGACAAGGGTCGACACCTCCCAGACTAGTGTCGACCCCATAGGCCGACCAAAAAAGGCAAGTGTCGACACCACCAAGGGCTGGTGTCAACACTAAATTTCAGTAGCGATATAGAAAGACAACAGCAAGATGGTGTCGACACCTCCAAGGCTGGTGTCGGCCCTAGAATAATTTTTCCAAATTTCTATAGAACTTTTCAACATAAACAAGTGCGAACGAACAATTCCAAGAAGTGTAAATCGAATTTTACTCCTCTAAAACCAATATACAACAACTTCAAGGACTCCCAAAAAGAAAATAAAGGGAATAAATACACCTTCCAATAGATTCAAACATCCAAGTGTTACAGATTTTATTTCAATTTCACCCTTCGCATTTAATATAATTTTAATTATACAAATTATGAATATTATATATTAAACAAAACAATAAACAACAATTTAATAGAAAGAACTATTCATAAAATATCTCATTTTTTTTTTCAAACAATGCTGCATATATTAAAACTCTTACTCCCCCCCCCCTCCCAAAAAAAAAAAAAAAACTCTTACGAAAAATGTAAACATGGATGGATGTTTAAATATTATTTTTTAACTAATTATTATATTTGGTTTGTTGTATTTTTGTAAGTTTTCCAATAAGATTGTTAGTATATATAGAATTGTTCTTTTTTATTATATGAAATTATAAATACTATTAATTATTTTCAAAAGCAACTATTTTAGTTTAATTTTAGATAAGTTACAAATATACTCCTGATATTTGATTAAAATACGAATTGTCTCATGTGATTCTGGAAATTACATCATGTCCTTTAAAGTTTATAATTTCATAATAAATGACTCCTTTTATTAATAACCTTTTATTAATAAATTATCAAGTCAATTAACAGTTTTTCATTATGTCAAAAATTTATTTCAATTAAAAATTTAGATAATTTTATTATTGTACAAGAGAACAGTTAGAATTTTTTTTAGTTAATTCTACTAAATAAAGAATTTTGACAAGGGGTATTTGTAGTTTTTAAATCACAAGGGCAATCTTTATTTTAAACAAACCGCAGAGAGCGTAAAAAAATAGAGAGAAGAGTTAACAATTTTTTTAAGTGACTTTTCAGCTTTTAAACTAAGTTACTTGTAAACCATTCAAAAAGGCATTTTATTAAAGTTTATCAATAAAATTATAGAAAATAATATTTTGGTGAATTCAAAGAATTATATATATAGTGGATTTCTAAACAAAAAATATATATATATCTATCTATATGAAAAACTTTATACTACAAAAGTTAAAAAGGAAAATTTTAAAGATTTAGAGAAAAATAAAATAAAATAAAATAAGTCCACTAAAAATTTGTTTGGTTTCAGTTTTCAGAAAATTCTACTTTTTTATTTTTCATATTTTAATGTTTTCAATGAATTTTTTTAATACTCTAATCATTTTTTTAAAAATTTTTAGACACACCTAACATAAATACACTTAAAAAGTATAATATTTGTAAAAAAAATCTTTAAAAAATACACTAAATACCAAAAAATACAAAATATTTATTAATTTTTTTTAAATATTTTTTTCTCAAATATTTTAGTATTCAGATACATCTAAGTAAGGTACATCTAAAAAAGTAAAAAAATTACTTAAAATTTTAAAAATATTCACTAAAAACAAAAAAACACGAAAAACAAAAAAACTTAGTTTTCAGAAAATTGAAACCGAACACACTGTGCTTTTTTTTTTTTCTTTTTTTGTAGTTTATCAAATATATATATATATATTAGATCTTTCTACCCCAGACGAAATTAAACTGTCCAAAATTTTAACACATTTCAAAAAAAAAAATTAAAAAGAAAAAGAAGGAAAAATAAAAAACTTTTTAAAATTGATTACAAACTCACCATTAAATTTAAAAATAAAAAATAAAAAAAGTTTGTAAAAACGTTAATGGCAAACTTTACCTTATTTATTTATTTTCCCTTGTATAATCATTTACTATAATCTAATTCGGACAACCATTTGAATTATCTGAACTCCATCCTTAACCATAGTTGAGTTAGATAGTCCTTAAGTATCTTTATCTACAGTTAAAATAAGCTTGTTAGGCATTTTAGCCAATCACAATACATTTTGGGCCCTCTAACGGGCTGGTTGAAAGGCTAACTACTTTACCATCTATCTTACCCACGGGCTGGTTGAGCCACTCTTCAAGTTGTATTGAAACCCTTTTCCCGCGGAATCGTTTCCCACAAAGTCTGCAACTCCATCGTTTCCCACAAGTTTGCAACTCCATTGTTTCACATCTTTGCAGCTCTCTTCCTTATACGGGTATGTATACTTCTCAATCTATCTATTCTTTCTCTTCATGGTCGGCAAAACCCTGTCGCACTCATCACTCCCTCTTTAACGCACCTACTTGCGAAACCCTATTTCCCCATCTCTGCAACTCCCTCAATCTATACCAGCAAACCCTATCTTCTGACATCTTCTATATGTGAAACTCTCTTCCCAAACCTCTCTACAACCCCCCTATTTCCCTCCTTGTGATCCCCTATCAATTGGATTAATTTATGAAATCATTTATTACACATGTGAATTGTGGATCTCATTTGCACACTAACTGTATTTTTCCCTTTAAACCTGTGAAACCCTTCTGTCACTAATTTTTTTTACATCATTCTATTCAAACTATGCACGGTTCAGTGTCATGTAAAGGTTTTTCTTAGTGCAATTTGATCATAAAGGTTAGCATAGTCTGTGTTTAGCATTGCATTTCATATGGGCATGCTTTGAGTATTCGCTTTTTAGGAATTTGGAGACATTTTCTAAGTTGTGATTGTTCTTGATGTGAAAGTTTATGTTTTTTTTTTTTTTGTTAATTAATTTGATCTTGTAACTGGGATTAGAAGAAACTTTATGGATTTTTGTGGAGTAGAGAAATGTAGCCCAAGCATGAATGTGATAATGGAAATGTGAATGTGATAATGCTTCTTCCATAAAAATATTATTTATTTGTAGAAATGCAAAGATTGTTGCCCTCTTTTGAATATAGATAGAGACGGGGCAAAGCAAGGGCCTGTAGAGTGTAGAGTCTTATTTCAAAGAACCCCACCTAAAACATTTTTGCTAATTTTAATATGTATTATGAAGGATATACTAAAATTTGTCTATTATTACCACTAATTAAAAATCATTCATTATCGCCCATACTATGGTGACAATTTCCTATCTAGTTCAAGTTCCAAATATTCTTGTCATACTCCTTTTACTTGTGCTCATGTCGTATGGTTGATTGGTGTTAGATTGACGATATTACTATTAAAATTGTTGAAATTTTGGAGTTCGACTTGTCTTTAAAGTTGATTTTCATTAGAGTGAATGATTTTATGATTGTTATAATGGTTATTGGACTTGTTATGTCACGACCCAAACCCGCCCCTAAAAGTTTAGCATTGTAACCGGCTAGTAATCCGTGATTACCAAAGGCCTAATTGTACAAATCAAACAAACGGGGCTAGCGGAAGCTAAGACATAAGAAAGTAAAACGTTCAACGAGCTGTGTACTCAGATAAGACAACATGCATTACTATAGAGATATATATATATATATATATACATGCATATGTACATCAGGGTATCATAAGTTTTTGAAAATACAAATAGAAGAGGGAAGACATTCCCATCAACAACGGATGTAACATCAGGGACAACCATCTATAACATGTGAGTGATTTCAAAAAGGTACTCGCTGGACCACCTACACACTTCAGCAAATAGGAACCTTGTCGTGAGGCACAAAAGGTAGCTTGACCAAAACGGAGACGAGATTGCCGCCATTATGTCCCCTCCTGAACTGGACCACCTACATATATATACATATCAAATGTGAGCTAGAGCCCAGTGAATAACAACAGTGTAAAGAGGTATCGAATGATGTCTTTACTGAAAAGCAAAACCATAAACTTAACAGATTCTTATTTCATACAGGGACATAAATGTTTACGTGGTACATCCCATAGCAAACTAGTTCAAGCGATCTTGAAGACCGAACAGGTGGTTGTGAAGATCGGTAATCAGATGTGATGGCCATTGATATAATAAATACGAGTTCCACGAAATGGAACTAACAGAGACCTCTGTAACAATGTAAACAGGTGCTAAGGATGCCACGAAATATAGTGTAAGAACATAGGATAATCATTCATTAAACATAAAGATATGCATGTTTAGGATAGGGAAAAGATAAAGCAGGAAAGATACTTAAGTTAAACATATCTTTACAACAGTGTTACTCACAGTTGGCTTCGCGAAACACGTAGCTAGGACGCGACTCTTGACCTACATAGGCATACATAAGCATAACACATTCATTCACCGTGTAACCAACTAGTTGTTCTATAACTTATGGATTGGTTGGTGTAATTGTTCCTTATTCTCTTTAATGTCCGTGTAATGCACATGATCGTCAAATATATGTGAAAATCATGCAAACAGAGGCCCGAAAGATGAATAAATGAAGTAGAAAATTGACACTAGGTCTGCAAAACAACCGCACGTGCAGAGCCCCTTGGCCGCACGTGCGGGACTCTCACCGCACGTGCGCTAGATGGTGCAATTATTTCAGAATGCAAGGTGCCTCCGCCCCTATTTTCCACACATGCGGGCCTCCTTGCTGCAAGAGCACAACAACTTCTCGTATGTGCAGTCCTTCCTGTTGCACGTGCGGTTCTGGGTGTTCCAGAATAAAAAATTATGCTCTGTTTTGAGCTTCAATTTTCCAAAAAGACAAACCCAATTTTGAACACCCCAAGGCTCAAAACTAACTCAAAACATGGTAGATGAGCAGATTCTAAGGCCAAATTACAATTACTTACAATCATGGCTTTCAAGTCTCAATATTAAAACTTGCAATGGGGGAAGACACAAGAAGTATGCATGTGAAAGTTATATACTTCAAAAAGCCATAGAAATGCCTTCATGAGAAAGTGAATACCTAGGGAAGATGACATATATAACAAGGTTTCAAGCTATCTCCTACAAATTCCCCTCTTTGGGGTTTTAACCTCAATCCTCACCACACAACTTTCTTAAAAACTAGAAGTCCATGATTTCAAGTATAAAAACAACTTAGATTCAAGAAATGGAAAAGGATTCTTACCTCAAGGGTTAACAGGTGAAGATTTGCCCTAATCTTTCTTTTCTCCTCCTTGTTCTCCAAAGCTCTAGAACTCCCCTTCTCTCCCAGGTTATATTTCTCACTCTCTTCCTTGATTTCATTTAAGTTCAAGCATATATATATAAATATCTAACTTACTTGACTTGGCTTAATTTAAAGTACAACCCCTGCAATTAAACTATTTCTTATTATAACCTAGGTTAACTTAACCCTACTTTATCTGATCATTTGAATTAGACTCTAACCGCCCAGTCCATTAGTTAATTTGTAACCTTACAATTTAACGAATCAGACAGATCTTTCATAAATTAACGTATTTGTCAAGCAGGACATATATGGCGCATAATTAGCACACAGATAAACATCAAAGTCACATAGAAATACCCAATGAGGGCAAACCACGAAATTAATAGTTAAATAGAGAAGCGGGTGTTACAGTCTCTCCTCCTTAAGACGTTTGGTCCTCCAAACTCAATTACCTTCTTCCATGAAGAATATAGGGTCTAATGGGAAGAGGTCAGGGTATTTCTCTTACATATTTGCTTCTATTTCCCAGGTTGCATACAAGCCACTGTGGTTTTGCCAATCCACCTTTACTAGCAGGATTTCTTTATTTCTCAACTGCTTGATACGGCGGTTTACAATCCGAATGGGTTGTTCTTCTTATGTATAGTCATTACTTACAAGTATCTAAGTAGGTTCAATAACCTGTTGAGGGTCTAGAACGGATTCTCCTAACATGGAAACATGAAATGTGTTATGCATATGTTCCATATTCGGAGGTAGAGCTACCCGGTACGCCATTGGATTAACTTTCTCAATGATCTCATACGGTTGGTGTACCGAGGTGCTAACTTACCTTTAGCTCCAAAACGAGTGTGTCCTTTCATTGGTGTAACCTTGATAAAGACATGATTGCCCACCTCATATTCTCTTTCCCGTCTACGTACATCAGCATAGCTCTTCTGTCGACTTTGTGCTGTTTTCAACCATTGCTGGATCAATTTCACTTTCTCAGTTGTTTCTTGCACAAGTGCAGGGCCCAATAATGGTCTATCTCCAACCTTAGCCCAACAAATCAGCGACCGACATTTCCTGCCATACAGAGCTTCGTATGGTGCCATGCCAATACTTGAATGATAGTTACTGTTGTATGCAAATTGAACCAAAGGTAAATGTGTCCCCTAATTCCCTTGAAAATTCAGTACACACATACGTAACATATCTTCTAATGTTTGTATTGTCCTTTCTGATTGACCATCTGTCTGTGGATGACAGGCACTGCTCAATCTCAATTCAATTACTAATGCCCTTTATAGACTCTGCCAAATCTCGAAGTAAACTTTGAATCCCTATCATATACGATCGACATGGGCACTCTATGCAACTTCACAATTTCATTCATATACAATTTAGCTAGCTTATCCACGTTATAAGTCATTTTGACGGGTAAGAAATGAGCAGATTTTGTTAGTCGATCAACAATTACCCAAATTGAATCCATACCTCTGCTAGAGCAAGGCAATCCAACGACGAAGTCCATTGTAATATGTTTCCATTTCCACTCTGGTATCAGTAAAAACTAAAGTAACCCTATACGTCGTTGATGTTTGGCTTTAACTTGCTAGCATTGTAAACATTTGGACACAAATTTTTGCGATTTCTCTTTTCATTCCTGGCCACTAGAAATTTCTCTTTAAGTCTTGGTACATTTTTGTATTTCTTGGATTGATGGAGAACTTTGAACTGTGAGCTTCTTGCAGAATCCACCTTTTCAAATCATTATCATTTGATACACACAACCTTCCCTGAAATTTGAGTATATCATTCTGAAAACTGAAACCTAATCTAGGTTGGGAATCTCGTTCATCCACTACCTTCTTTAGGAACTCATCTTGCAATTGTTTTTCTTTGATCTTTTCAAGGATTGCTGGTTTATGTAGTAATGTTTTCTATCCGGTGAGTAAGCAAGCTAAGGTTCCCATTGATCTCCGGCTGAGAGCATCGGCCACCATGTCAGCTCTTCGAGGATGGTACAAAATTGCAGATCATAATCTTTAATTAACTCCAACCATCTACGTTGTCTCATATTCAGCTCCTTCTAGGTAAAAAAGTATTTAAGACTTTTGTGATCCGTGTACACTTCACATGTTGCCCTATAAAGATAATGGCGCCAAATTTTTAACGCAAAAACTACTGTAGCTAGTTCCAAATAATGAGTTGGGTAACTCAGTCTTCTCGTGCGGTCTTAACTGACGAGAAGCATAGGCAATTACTTTTCCATTCTGCATCAATACGAACCCCAAGCCTTTATAAGAGGCATCACTGTAAATGGTAAAGCCATCTGTGCCGGAAGGTAAGGTAAGAATCGGTGCTATCACAAGTCTTGTCTTCAATTCTTGAAAAGCTGATTCTCTCTGTTCAGTCCACTCAAAAGGTGCCCCCTTTGCGTCAACTGACTAAGTAGCAAGGCAATTCTTGAGAAGTCTTTCACAAATCTGCAGTAGTACCTGGCTAAACCTAAGAAATGCCATCTGTCGTTATCACATGTCCCAAAAACATCACATTGTAAAGCCAAAACTCACACTTCGTCAATTTCGCATATAATTTCTTCTCCCTCAACGTTTGTAGAGTGAGTCTCAAATGGCATTCACGTTCTTCTTTGCTTTTAGAATAAATTAGAATATCATCGATAAAGAAAACAATGAATTCGTCAAGGAACGACTTGAAAACTCTGTTTATTAAATCCATAAAAGCAACTAGGCATTAGTAACCCCGAAAGGCATAAAAAGGAATTCATAATGACTGTATCTTGTTCGAAAAGCAGTCTTCTCCACATCTTTAGCTTTAACTTTTAATTGGTGATACCCAGATCGCAAATCAATTTTCAAAAATACCAGCTCCCCTTGTAGTTGGTCAAACAAATCATCAATGCGTGGCAACGAGTACTTATTCTTTACTGTCACCTTGTTTAACTCTCGATAATCAATGCAAAGCCTTAAGGTTCCATCCTTTTTTTTGACAAATAACACTGGAGCTCTCCACAGAGACGTACTAGGCCTGATAAATTGCTTGTCTAATAATTCTTGCAACTGAGTTTTCAATTCTTTCAACTCAGTAGTCGACATCCGGTATGAGGTTTTGGAAATTGGCTGTGTACCCGGTACTATCTCTATAGTAAATTCAATTTCTCGATCAATCAAATTTCCCCACAAATCATCTAGAAACATGTCTGGAAACTCTTCTTACTACAGGAATGCTACTCACTTTTAGTTTAGCAATAGTTGGCACCGTTAGCACAGAACATAAAAATCCTCTACAACCTTTATTAATCAACTTATTCGCTTTCATGGAAGAAATTAAATATAGGGAAGATACAACACCAACTCCATGAAATGTAAATTCAAGTGATTCAGGTAATTAGAACACAACTTGTTTAGTCAAACAGTAAATAGTAGCACAATGTTTTGCTAACTAGTCCATCCCCAAGATTACATCGAAATATGCAATAGCTAAAGGCAACAGATCAACTTACAAACTCATGCCTTCAATGATGATCTCACATGCAGGATACATAGATGCACAGGTCATAGCTTCTCCAGTTGGAGAGGTTACAACTAATAGATATTTCACTGGTTCCAAGGGTCTAGTTAATTTTGGAGCAAACGTATAAGACACAAAGGAATGTGTAGACCCCGTATCAATCAAAACATAAGCATTTTGAAAACAAATAGAAAGGGTACCTGACACAACTGTTTCTGTATTATGCACATCACCCGATACTAATGTAAAAACCCGTCCTTGCTTTAGCGTTTCCTTTCTCATAGTTGCTTTCAAATTCACCCTTGGTGTTGACACTGATGCCGTTGAGCTTGCCTTATGTCACGCCCCGTATTTTATTATTCGGATAACATTACCAATATTCATTAATCAAGTCCATTTACAAATGTCAATTCATCATTTGATGAAATGATGAATAATTAAATATACATATTCTCTCTCGTGATACAACAATGACATTTTCATACAAATAAAAGAAATGCCCTGAGGCTTACAATAAAAGAGATGACACTACTCTTTACAAAAAAAATAGCACTCATCCAAACAAACAAATGAAGTAGTACAATCCATCACTACATTACACTTATGAAATGGTAAAACCCATTGTTTGATCTTCAAATCCAAAAAGCATTCCCTGTATACATGTACAGGTAGGGGGTGAGCAACCACTAGCACACCAAACAATCTCATATTAAAACATTAGAAGATATGCGAGTACCAAAATAGTCATACATATACGTGAAATCATATCAAGTCAAAACCATATTATTCTATTACATAATCTCTTAAACCTAATTTATTTTAATTAATCACAACTAATTAATTTAAATAAATAAACATGCTTCAAAAGCAACATGACATCCTTTTCAATTCATTCAATTACCCATTTGTCAATGGAATCAAATAGTTAAACAATTCATAATGACATTTAACAAAGCATCAATACATTTTATACAATCTTATGAGATGAATGCATATGTCATGTCATGCTCAAAATATTTTTCTCATCTTTTGAAAATCTTATGCACAATGCCAGTTTGAAAACATATTAATCCAACAATTTCAATAACATTCCAAGGTGGTAAATACGACTCAGGTAATCCCTAAGCTGGTGTCTGCAAGTAGACTATACAAGTACTACCAATTTGTCATTTTTACTAGTATTAACTGGAACGCTCAACACTTGTAATCTGTCATTTTTACCAGTATTAACTGGAAGGCTCGACACCTATCATCTACACCACCTTTCAAGACTTACCACCATATTTACCCCAAAATCATTTCATGAAAACCCGTGTCCCAACATTCCTTTCTCAATGCAAAGTTTTCAAATCAAATTTCAAAGCTCATCATTATCAAATGAATTGATATGCCAATGCAATGGTTAATAATACAATGCAATATTTCTTCCACTTTCAATACTTCCACACAATAGTCCCATTGTGATCAAAATTCTCATTTCTCATTTCAATATAATTTCTCAAGATGAATATAAATACTTTTATTCCAATTCATCCATGGGACAACAAAATTCCCACACTTAAAGTAATCTCAACCATTCAGTCACTTCAAGACTATATCAACATTTTTAACAACAATTTCCAAAACTTCAACAATTCTCATATTCCATGAAAGCCATCATTTATATGTAAACAAACAAAAAAAATTTCAAATATCATTTATTTTGACACACAAAATAAATATAATAACATCTTCAAAGTTTGTCAACATCTTTCTCAAAAACCTCCAATTCCTAGGTTTTCTCACCAAAACCGCTCATCTTCATTTATTGAAAGAAAGTCACCAAAAACATCTCTCTTCAATCCTCATAGTTCAAAACCCTCAATTTCTATTTTAAAAGGAACAAGAAAGTAAACCCACTTTCAAAAAAAAAAAAAAAAAATCTCATCTTCTTGAATCAACAATCAATTTTCAAAACAAATCAAAGGATGATTTGAAAATCATCTAGATCTTGCAAAAATATATATATAACTATACTTCAACATAACCATTTTTCATGCCAAGTTATTTAAATAGGTAATATTTTTACCAAATTCTCTACCAATAACAATTTTACAACTTTTTCTAAAACTACTTAACCAACATGATATTTACATAAAAAATTATGAAATATGCCCAATAGTAACATTTTCAAGGTTATGAGTTTGAAAGTCCACATTTCACATTTTTATTTTCATAAACATTCACACAACTTAATCATCAACATATCATCTTTTATAAAATATCATGAATATAACACTTTTAGAGTTTTTAATCCGAAAACAACTCTATAATCCCAACTTAAGCTTTTACTCAATATTCATCAACATAAATTTTTTTTTTCTCAAAAATAAATTCCAAATCAAAGATAAAAAAAATATTTCAACTTAATATTTCTCAAAATAAATCATCTAATCATAATATGATGTAGATACAATCCATACAACTATTAAAATTAAATTTTCAAATTTTTAGCAACAAAATTTCAACACAAGGTGGTCTTCCCAAATCAACCTAAATTACCACTTTTCTTAACATTCTAACATATAATTATTCTTCCAAAAATTACCTAACAAAATCTAAAAATCTGGAAAAAATATATATATATATATATATATGCAATACCTGTTATAATGATATATTTTCTCAAAATAACCCTAACATAGCTTTAATGTAAAAATATGAAGAAAGTCCCTACCTCAAATATGAAGAAAAGCTAATCCAAAAATGCAAACTTCACCCGATCATGAATCCGAAAACACCATTGCGAAGATCACGACGAGCTCTCCAACTTTCATTTACAACACTTTTCCAAAATCTCACTCTAAGGACAACCATTTGAAGCTCAAAGATTGAGCAACAATGGAGGAAGAGGGAGAGAGAGAGAGAGAGAGAGACGGTGAGGTAAAAGAGAACAGAGCTCTATGTTCAAAATAAAAAAGGAAAAGTAAAAGTGGAAGAAAAGAATAGCACGCAAGCAAGGTCAACCTCACGTGGGTTGTCACCCACCACACAATTGTATTATTTAAAATTTGTAATAATATCTCAAAATTTTATAATATAAAATATAAAATGATATAATTTTTTCACTACAAAATATAATATTTTGTACATCACAAAATATAATATTTTGCTCACTACGAAATATACACATTTTCTTTCTTTATAAAATATATAATTTTTCACCATATGGTACACACCATAAAATCAACTATCAAATATTTATTATAACCCCTATATAATAAAAAATAACAACTCCCAAGGTGGTTACTACCAATCACATAATTAAAAAGGATCAAACAGTTAAACATGAGTCACTAAACAAACTCAAATTAAATTAAATCTAAGTCATGGGTCCCACCCATAAGCCAAACATGGTCCAATTATATACCAAGATTGACCCAACAAATTTATCCAAATCATGATCTAAACATTCAAAATTAAATAACAAAATTCTACTATAAATTAAATTGAACACCAATCAGTCCGTGAATTTTCATAAAATAAATACTCATCATTTAATTCTGAAATTTTTATCCAACGTGCTAGACTCATATGGGAACAACATATAAAACGTTCATAATTTTCTGAGATCAGAAACTATTTAAAAAAAATATAAAACCAAACTGTTTTTGCACAGAATTTACACAGCAATCAAATTCGAAAATTTGCTCAATTAAATTATGCACTGGCTATTTACAAAAATAAAAAATAAAATAAAAAAAATTGGGGTCATTACACCTTAGGCTAACTTGTGCTTGGGACACTAATGGACAATCTTTGATCATATGGCCTATTTTCCCCGCACTGGAAACATGCGCCAAAAATGCTGCGGCAAACTCTTTTATGTCTTTTCCCACACTCCGAGTAGATGGGTGCATCATTCCCTTGGCTTGAACTAGTAGATGATCCCGTACTTTGTCTCTTGTTCGGTAGAGTGTCGAAGTTGTTCCGACCCTTCTTGAAATTGGATCCCGGTCTCTTACCCTTCCATTCGGTTACTAGTGTCTATGCTTGTTTTAGTGCAGCGACGTTCGCCTCAACCATAATGGCACCATCCAAAACATCAACATATTTTTCTAGCTTGAGTACATTGATTCGGTCAAGAACCTCAACATCTAGGCCGCCTTCAAAATTTCTAGCTTTCTGGTAATCGGTATCTATCATATGTAGCGCATACCGTGCAAGCTCAATGAATTTGGCTTCATACTCTACCACTGACATAGTGCCCTGCTTCAACTGCTCAAATTCGGTTACTTTCCGATCTCTTACACATTGCGGAAAATATTTTTCATAAAAGGCCTCGTTAAACTGTGCCGAAGTCATGGTAGTCTGCTGATCACGAACAAGCATCCACCACCTTCTCACTTCCTCTTGCAAAGTGAAAGTTGCCAAAAACACCTTTTGCTTCTCAGTACATGGAAATACTTCGAATAACTTTTCAATCTCTAATATCTAGGCTTTAGCTTTCAGCGGTTCAAGACCCCCTAGAAAAGTAGGCGATTTCAGTTTGTTAAACTTCTGTGTCAGAGTAATAATGTCACAGTTGTTGGGTGGCTTCACTAGGATTAGTGGTGGAGGAGGAGGTAGAAATGGCTATCTCTATTGTTGTCTTAAAGGTTCTTTCAGCAACTCTACCATTCGCTCTAACCGATCCATTCTCGCATCAGAAGACTCAGATGTATCTGTAGGTCTTGTCTCTTCCATTGGTCTATATGGAAACAGAGTAATAATAAACATAGGACACATAGATTTCACACTTACATTGATACCACATAAGTACACACACACTCACACATACAAATAAAATGCCTTAATTTCTTTTCTAGGACATCCTATAGCTCATTTGGACGCTTGCGTGCGGGATAACTCATGCTCTGATACCTCTCTGTAATGACCCAAACCCGTCCCTAAAAGTTTAGCATCGTAACTGGCCAGTAATCCATGACTACAAAAGGCCTAACTATACGAACCAAACAAACAAGACTAGTAGAAGCTAAGACATAAGACAGTAAAACATCCAACAAGCTATGAACTCGCATGAGACAACATGCATTACTATAGATATATATATATATACAAATGTACATCAAGGTATTATAAGTTTGTCAAAATACAACTAGAAGAGGGAAGACATTCCCATCAACAACAGATATAACACCAGCAACAACCAGCCATAACACGTGAGTGATTTCAAAAGGGTACTCGCTGGACCACCTACACGCTTCAACAGATAGGAACCTTTCCGTGAGGCACAAAAGGTAGCTTGACCAAAATAGAGGTGAGATCGCCGCCATTATGTCCCCTCTTGAACTGGACCACCTACAGTTATAAACATATCAAATGTGAGCTAAAGCCCAGTGAATGACAACAGTGTAAAGAGATTCTGAATGATGTCCTTACTGAAAAGCAAAACCATAGACTTAACAGATTCTTATTTCACGTAGGGACATAAATGTTTACATGGTACATTCCATGGCAAACTAGTTCAGGCGGTCTTGAATACCGAACAGGCGATCGTGAAGATCGGTAATCAGATGTGATGGCCATCGATATAATAAACAGGAGTTCCATGAAATGGAACTAACAGAGATCTTTGTAACAATGTAAACAGGTGCTAAGGATGCCACGAAATACAGTGTAAGAACATAGGATCATCATTCATTAAACATAAACATAAGCATGATTAGAATAAGGAAAAGATAAAGTAGGAAAGATACTTAAGTTAAACATATCTTTACAACTGTGTTACTCACAGTTCGCTACACGACTCTTGACCTACATATGAATACATAAGCATAACACATTCATTCACCATGTAATCAACTAGTTGTTCTATAATTTATGGATTGGCTGGTCTAATTGTTCCTTATTCTCTTTAATGTCCGTGTAATGCACATGATCGTCAAATATATGCGAAAATCATGCAAACAGAGGCCCGAAAGATAAAGAAATGAAGCAAAAAATTGACACTAGATCTGCGAAACAGCCGCACGTGTGAGACTCTCACCATACGTGCACCGGATGGTGTAATTATTTCATAATGCAAGGTGCCTCCACCCCTATTTTCCGCACGTACGGGCCTCCTTACCGCAAGTGTGCCACAACTTCCTGCACGTGCGGTCCTCCTTGCTGCAAGTGCAGTTCTAGGTGTTCCAGAATCGAAAATTCTACTCTGTTTTGAGCTTAAATTTTTCAGAAAAACAAACCCAATTTTGAACAACCTAAGGCTCAAAACTGACTCAAAACATGGTAGATGAGCAAATTCTAAGGCCAAATTACAATTACTTACAATCATGGCTTTCAAGTCTCAATATTAAAACTTGCAATAGCGAAGACACAAGAATTATGCATGTGAAAGTTATATACTTCAAAAAGCCATAGAAATGCCTTCGTAAGCAAGTGAATACCTAGGGAAGATGACATATATAACAAGGTTTCAAGCTATCTCCTACCAATTCCCCTTTCTTGGGTTTTAACCTCAACCCTTACCACACAACCTTCTTCAAAACTAGAAGTCCATGATTTCAAGCATAAAAACAACTTAGATTCAAGAAATGGAAAAGGATTCTTACCATCGAGGGTTAATAGGTGAAGATTTTCCCTAATCTTTCTCTTCTTCTCCTTGTTCTCCAAAGCGTAGAACTCTCCTTCTCTCTTATGTTATATCTCTCTCTCTCTCTCCTCATTGATTTCATTTAAGTTCAAACATATATATATATATATATATAACTTACTTGACTTGGATTAATTTAAAGTGCAATCCCTGCAATTAAACTATTTCTTACTATAACCTAGGTTAACTTAACCCTACTTTATCTGATTAAGGTGAATTAGACTCTAACCACCTAGTCCATTAGTTAATTTGTAACATTACAATTTAACGAATCAGACAAGTCTTTCATAAATTAATGTATCTGTCAAACATGACATATATGGCACATAATTAGCACACAGATAAACATCAAAGTCACACAGAAATACCCAATAAGGGTATACCACAAAATTAACAGTTAAATAGGGAAGCGGGTGTTACATGTTATATGTCTCATGCTTATATATGATTGATTTTTTAAAAAAACATAATTAATGCCTAATTTGATATAATTCTAATCTAATAATATATGACCATGTATATGTCACCTTTGTTTCACATGTCAAGTCCTTCAATGTGGAAGGGGATTGTCTAGATGATTTTGAACATTAGCCAACTCTCTTTGGAGTTTTAGGTTGAAGTATGGGATTAGGCATTGGAACCATCATTTTGTATGAGATTAGGCAAATTTCTTGTACTATTTTGTATGTGTTTTTTTAGATGGCACCATTGACTTATCCTCCATAAATCTATGGGAAGTGGAAAGCTTGCATCTACTTTTTGCAGTCAATTTCGTATTGTGATATGGAAGCCAAAATTCATATAGTTGAGCTAATACATGTCATTATTATTGATAGGTCCCTTTCTATTGAATTATTGCATGCCGATTCTTGTGAAATGGAAAATTACCCAATTCATTTATTTTGCTATTGTTTCTTTAGAACCCACTCCACACACAATATATATATATACAACATATTTTTGTACTTCAACTATTACTTTAAGATCTCAGTTCATTCCGTAACGCCCCCAAAATAATTACAATAATTCAACTCCAAACGCTGGTACAATGTGATATAAATAAAATAAGAAGCTTTCATTCATCAGAGTTAATGTACAAAAGATGACACATGCGATATACATTCATAAATCGTTCATCCTGAATCTACAGCACGTGTTACACGGCGAAATAAAGAATGGAAGCTAAACAGATATTCATATGCCTTAATGGGTTACATCTTTCCAAGACCGTGCTTGGTTACAATAAAATGAGTCATAAGCTCAAACAAATAAAGCCATAGGCTTGTACAAAAGATAAATACAAAGTAAACAAAAGTGAGCCTTCAGCTCCATAATCCTCCTAAGCTAAGTCCTTGGTGGAGGCATATCACCAGCACCTGAAAATGGTTTTTCCAAAGTAGGGTGAGCCAGAGCCTAGTAGAAACAATCTAACACAATATATGAATTTTAACAAAGATATGAATATGATGTGCATATAAATGCCTATAACAGAAATCATTTATAGCTCTTTTGCAAACCATGCCATTCCAAGTTTTATATCGCAATTCATGCTATCTTAATCTCCTTTTTATCTTAATTAATTTTATCTCAATTCATGAGCTATTTCCTTTTATTACAAACAACTAGACCGAGGATACAATTCAAAGGTTCTTAAATCAATATGATCGTCATACAAGCACTTCCATTTGCCATTTTACAAAAATTTTGTTCGCTAGAATCGGCACCCATGTACACACAACGTTTTCGGGATTTTCACCCTGGACACACAGGCCAACTTAATTCAATGGAGTCCATCCCCGTTCTCCTCCCAAACATGGAGTACATCCATTTTCTCCTCCCAAATATCATACATATACAATGTATTAAAATACAGTCACGTTCAATGACAACCAATAAGAGATTAGTTTCAATTCACATAATTCTCATGCAATTTCTACAACAATCATGGCTATCCTCCACCGATAGTCCAAAACATATATTTCTAAACAAATATGTAATCTCTAAAATAGATAAATTAACCAAGTTTCCATAGGTGAGAGGTAATACATATCCAACTCCACCATTTATATAAACATTCATCTAATTTCATATTTCCAATACCAATTTCATTATTGAAACAAAATAATTATTTGAAACATTTTAGGGCAAAACCCCATTCTCTCCCAATCCCAACTCATGTGTCAAAATCAACAAATTCAATGCAACACATCCTCATATCTATACCCACAACCATTTTCAATACCTTCATTTGAAAACACCTCTTTTAATTTTAAACCAAAACCCTAGGTTTGTCTAAAATTCTCTAAATCCCAACATTTCTTACACAATCAACCAATAACTAAGTTAAAAATCATAGGAGAGTGGAGAAAGTCCCTATCTCAAGCTTAGAAGACCAAAGCAACAATGGAGGAACTTCAAAGATGCCAAAACCAAATCTTGTTCGGACCAAAACAGAGCTCTCGAGGCGCTCTACGTTTTTAACAAAGGCACACGGGTAGAGAAACCAACGGATGTAGGTGAAAATGTATAGAGAAGGTAGGTTTTACAGAGACAGGCTCTAGATCTAAGCATTTTGAGAGAGAGAGAGAGAGAGAGAGAGAGAGAGATGTGAAAAAGTGATGTAAAATGTCACTTTTACGGATTGAAATATGCATAGTCCGCTCGAGCGCAAGAAGTGACACTCGAGTGTTAGACACAATAAGTTGTTCCACTCGAGTGTAAGAAGTGACGCTTGAGCGCTAAATGCACATTCCTAGTAGTTTTGCAGACAATAAACCAACGCTCGAGTGCAAGAAAGGTCGCTCGAGCTGAGCTTGCTCGAGCGCAGAATACACTCTTCCAGTAGTTTTGTAAAATTGCAAAAATACTGATAGTTCACAAAGCCCACTCAAGTGCAAGAAGTGCCACTCGAGTGGAGGAGCAGAATTTTGGACAACAAGAGTTTGGAAACCAAGCAACCAACCTGTCCCAAATACAACCACAACAATCCTAAAGCCAAATTTAAGGAGATGCAAGGGAAGTAAGATATAAACAACACAGAACCAAGAAACTCGAGTCCAAGATGAAAAAGGGTCGGGTTAAAATCAGAATCGCTATACATTTTATTTCAATAGCCATGTACTCTTTTCCTGATTGATTCTCTTTAGAAAGCAAACACTATGTTGAAATGTTTTCAATGAAATGTTTGAGTTTTGCTTTAAACTTTTTCTCTTGGGGAATATTTTGTTCTTCAAATCTGCTTTTGTTGGGGGTGCTGCAATTATTGCCACTGATAATGACAATATCACCACCACTACTACTTGTACTTGTACTAGTACTAGAATCATGATTATATAATTGTCAATTATTGCTGCTGAATTTGATTTTGTATTCAAAATTCATATATAATTGTCAATTGTGAAACATTTCTAGGCAATCCTGAAGAAAAAGTATTCCAAGTCGATTCAAATAAATCAGTGCAACACAACTTATTGGAGTGATTTGCCACAAATAGAAAGGAACCCAAAACATAATATCTGATAAAGCGTTAAACCCATCAACATCTAGGAAATACACTAAGAAATAGCAGAGTATAAAGAGTTAGTTTTATTAATTTTTTTTTTATTTTATGTACTCACTGCCATCGATATCATTGAGTTTCCATCTACTAGCACCTCAGAACTGACCCACGATTCTGAACCGCAACTTGTGGTCTGAAACATGTTCAAGTTCCATCTATTGCCACCATACTCTCATTAGTTGTGATAGTTATATCGAATCTGATATATTTTTTAATATAACAAATTCACATGCTTATAAACATTACCATAATGTTTCAATTTGCAATTCTAATAATTGAAAAAATGTTTACCATATTATATATAGATGAATCATCAACAAAATAGTGCATATTACACCAACCTAATGAATGATGGGACTGACTATGAATTTGTGGATGAACCTCTTCACCAAGGGAATCAATCTTCCCCAATCACTCCTCAAATTGAACCACCAAGAAATCACAACGAGGTGGGAACTTCACTACAGAAGAAGACAGCATGATCATATTGGCCTGGCTTAACATTAGCTTAGATTCGGTGCAAGGGAATGAACAAAAATCAAAGGCATATTGGTTAAGAGTGTGGGAATATGTCCACCAGTTCAAAACATTTTCATCTAGTCCTAGTCAAACTTCTTTGATGAATCATTGGTCAGCCACTCAACTTGCCACAAATAAGTTTAGTGGGTGCTTCGCCCAAATCCAAAGGTTGAATCAAAGTGAAAATACTAAAACAGACAAGGTATTAATGCCATTGAGATTTTTATACTTATTACCGTTGGAATTGTCTGATCTCACGATAATTAGTATTCTTTTTATCTATTATTCAGATTCATGCTACGAAGAAATTATACAAAGAGTTGTACAAATCGTCATTTCCATGTGAACATTGTTGGCATGAGTTAAGAGATCAACCAAAATGGCGAGAGGAATATAGCATGAAGAAACAAAAAACAAAAAAAGTGGTAACTCCCGGCACTTGTTCTCCTTGTACATCGGATTCAATCAATTTAGAAGACAATGATGCCTCACATAATGATAATGTAGACTTGGAAAGACCAGCGGGTGGGAAGACTGAAAAGGAACGTTTAAATAAAAGAAAGAATAAAGATCGTGGAAATGAAGGAGGGTTGCCTATTTTAATATTATTAGAGGATTTAAAGGAATATAGAAAGAAAATGAATGACAAGAAAATAGAGATGTATGAAAGGTTGTATCTTCAAGAGCAAGAAAAGATTGATAATGAAAAAAAAGAGGACGTGAATGGAACAAGAAAAGATTGATAATGAGAAAGAGAATATGTGAATGGAACAATTGAAGGAGGAAGAGCGAATAATGTCAATAGATAGGAGTGCTCTGCCTCCATTGAAAAAAGAATATGTTCATCGCCGCCAAATGGAAATTCTCCAAACAAAGATTTAGTTATTGGAACTAACCAAAAAAGATTTAGTTATTGGAACTATGTTTTTGACTTTATTTATTGTTGGATTTGATTCTCCATTGTAGGCAGAACTATGTTTTTCATGTAGTTTATGTTGGAACTAGTTATTATATGTTAAAACTATTTTGGAACTGCCTATTGTTGAATGCTTGAACTAGTAGTAATTTAATTACTAAGTAGAATTCTTGTTGAATGCTTGCTAAAGTACTCCATAGCTAAATATAATTGTTTGTTGTATGTTGGATTGAAGTGCTACTTATTTACAGGTCATTTCTATTAGTTGAAGAATTAAATACAGATTGTGTAAGTTGCTGGTGTTTTGATTTTGGAAGTTGTCTGATATGTTCTATAAATTTGACTTTGCAAAAAATTGAAGTTGTCTGATATTGCTCATAATAGTGTAATGAATATGATTATTGATGACTCTGATTCTGATAGTGAATTGGAGATATTTGCAATAAATGCTTCAGAAGAAGAGAAACTAAATAATGAGAGACGATTGAGATTACATCGTGGTTCCATTCAAGGTCATGCAGTTATTTATCGTAATCAAATTCATGGCCACAAGAAACTTTATCAAGATTACTTCTCTGAAACTCCTACATATCCTCCCAATTTATTCAGGAGGAGGTTCTGAATGAGTCGATGTCTCTTTCTTCATATTTTGTCTATGGTGGAAGCATATGATCCTTATTTTGCCCAGAAACAAGATGCTGTTAGAGTTCTTGGTCTGTCTTCCCTTCAAAAGATGACAGCTACTATGAGGATGCTCGCTTATGAAGTAGAGACATATTCTGTAGATGATTATGTGAGGATTGGAGAAAGCATTGCCATAGAAAGTCTACAAAGGTTTGTTGAGGCAGTGGTTGCAATTTTTTCAGATGTGTACTTGAGGACACCAAACAAAGATGACATTGCTAAATTACTACTTGTAACGCCCCAAATTTCTAGCCCAAATGATAATACAACAATCATGGCTCTTTCAAGGAAAACCGAATATAAATCTCCAAACTTACATTACATGATACAATAGTTCTTCATGCAATAATACATTAATCCAACAACAAGTAAATAAACAAATAAATACCCCCAAGGGTTTACAAGTTTCCAATGCTTGAGCCTGGTTACACAAAACAGTTATTCAAACCCACACAAACACAGCCCTTGGCTTACACACAGAGTCACAGCAAAATAAGAGCATTGTACTCCCAACACGTACTCCTACGCCCCTAGTTGGGTGGGATCACCATATCTTTTCCTGCACAAAAATCCCGTAGGGTGAGCATAAAGCCCAGTAGGAAATTCTTAACAAAGTATATACATTTTATACAAGTCTCAAGAGATGAAATGCACATGCCATGCTATGCCCTTTTTGAAGATAAATCACATTTTCATCTTTTGAAAACCATCATGGTCAATGATATCATGTAATTTCAATTGTTCAAAACTTAACAATTTATTTCAAGGGTGGTAAATATGACTTTGGTAATCCCTATGTCGGTGTCTGCAAGTAGACTATACGAGTACTACCAAATTGTCATTTTTACCAGTATTAACCAGAAGGCTCGACACCTATCCGCGTGGGTTTTCGGTCTTTCACCTCGGACTCTCAGGCCAACTCATTCAATATCATCTATACCACCTATCAAGACTTACCAACGTATTTACCCCAAAACCATTCCATAAAAACTTGTTTCTCAACATTCTTTTCTCAATTCAAGTTTTCAAATCAACTTTCAAAGTTTAATGTAATCAAATGAATTGATATGCCAATTTCACAAGATGAATAGAAATATTTTTATTCCAATTCATCATCCAAGGAATAACACAATTCCCTTTTCTCAAGTATCCTCAACAATTAGTTATTTCAAAACTGTTTCAACGTTTTGAACAAAAATTTCCAAAATGAACAGCAATCCTCATATTCCTTGAAATTCATCATTCATATAAATGTAAATAAGAATTTTTCCAAACATCCATTTATTTTGACACACAAAATAAATATAACAACATCATTCATGGATTTTCAGTCTTCTAAAAAAAATTCCCAAATTCTAGGTTTTCTCACAAAAACTATACAACTCAAATCTTTTGAAAGAAAACTTTTCAAAATCATTTTTTCTTGAATCAACGAAGATCAAAACCCATAAGATCACTTTAAAAGAACAAGTGACAAACCCACTTTCAAAATCGTTCAACATCTTGAATCAACAATTAATTTTCAAAGCTATCGAAAGTTGATTTCGAAAATCATATAGATCTTGCATATATATATATATATATATATAACTCTAAGAAAATCCCTACCTCAAGTTTTGAAGAAGAAATAAGATGAAACCCCCAAAATCAACAGTGTCGAAACTCGATCTTCACCGCACACAACGAAGCCCTCGAGAAGTTAACCAACTTTGATGAAGAACCTATGGCAGAACTCTAATGGATCTTGAGAAATCAAGATTTTGATCTAATTTGGTGTAGGGAAATGTAGAGAGAAGGGAGAGGAAAGGGTTTTTAAAGAGAGATATACAAAAGTGATCTGAAATATCGATTCACGAACTGATATAACATGGTCTGCTCAAGCGTGGAAAGCCCCGCTCGAGCGTCATATACACTTTCCCAGTACTTTTGTAGGCAGGCCAAACTTCTGAAACCAAACATTCTCCGCTCGAGCGCATAAACGACCGCTCGAGCGGACAAGCAACTTCTAATGCATTTTGCATTTTTCCTTCGGGGGCGCTACCCCTCAACCCCGCCAGGGTGCTGCCCTAGAACCCGTTAAGGGGCACTGCCCCCTGGACCCCCGCGAGCTAACTGGGCAGCTCGATCCCCACTAGGGCGCTACCCTTGGACCCGCCAAGGGGCGCTGCCCCCTAGACCCCCGCGAGCTGACCGGGAAGCTCGATCCCCGACATACTCAGCGAAGTGGCAAAACTGGGATCGTTACAACCTTCCCCCCTTAAAGAATTTCGTCCCCGAAATTTCAAATCAAACTACCCAAACAAAGGGTTTCTAGTGATCAAAACCACGCTATTTCATTTTCAAATCACAATACTAACTCTCAACCAAATTCCACCATTTCCACCATGGTTATCTCATTAACAACAACCTCCCAAATACGCATAAACATGAAATTTCGCAGAAGGTAATGGCAGCTTTAAAACAACAACGCACATATCAACATGTGGTTAACAACTTTAAATACGTTTCCCTCAACACTAGGGAATATTACAAAGAAAAGTAACTTAAGCATTTTCAAATAAATCCGGATATTTGGAGCAGACTTCCGCCTCCCGTTCCCACGTCGCTTCTTCAACCCCATGGTGTCTCCACAACACCTTTACCAATGGTATAGTTTTGCCCTATAGCACTTGCTCTCGGGTATCTAATATTTGAACTGGTCGTTCTTCGTAAGAGGCATCCTCATTTACCTCCAAGTCAGCCCAATCAAACACATGAGAAGGGTTGGGTTCATACTTCCTAAGCATAGCTACATGAAATACGTTGTGAACTCTCGAACGTTGTGACGGTAAAGCTAATCGGTATGCCACTTCCCCAATTCGCTCTAAGATCTCAAAAGGCCCAATGAATCGTGGAGATAATTTCCCACTCTTACCAAATCTCATCAAACCCCGCCTTGGTGAGATTTTTAGAAACACATGGTCACCAACTTCAAAAGATAAAGGTTGTCTCCTCTTATAGGCATAACTCTTTTGTCGGCTTTGGGCCATAGCTAACCTCTTCCGAATGAGAATAACTTTTTCGGTTGTCTCTCTAACAATTTCTAGACCCAATAACGGTGCATCACCCACTTCGGCCCAACAAATCGGTGATCTACAAGATCGGCCATACAAGGCCTCAAATGGTGCCATCCCAATACTAGCTTGGTAACTATTGTTGTAAGCAAACTCAATCAATGGTAAGTGCCTTTCCTAAGCCCCCTTAAAATCAAGGACACAAGCTCTAAGCATGTCCTCCAAAATCTGAATGGTACGTTCCGGCTGTCCATCGGTTTAAGGATGATAAGCGGTGCTAAGAGTCAACTTAGTTCCCAACGCTTCTTGAAGGCTTTGCCATAACCGGGCAGTAAAACGAGGATTCCTATTTGACACAATAGTCACAGGGACTCCATGAAGTTTAACTATCTCTCTAATGTACAACTCTGCCAAGCGTTCAACTGAGTCGCTGGTGCACATCGGAATGAAATGGGTAGACTTAGTCAACCTATCAACAATCACCCAAACGGTGTCATTGCCTTGTTGTGTTCTAGGAAGCCCAACTACAAAAATCCATAGTAACACGCTCCCATTTCCACTCGGCTATTGGTAAGGTTTGTAACAAACCTGTTGGTCTTTGGTGTTCGGCCTTCACTTGTTGACAAGTAAGGCACTTCGATACAAATAAATCGACATCTCGTTTGATACCCCTCCACCAAAACTGACGACTAAGATCATGATACATTTTAGTGCCTCCCGGGTGTACCGCAAGGCGTGAGCGATGGAACTCTCGAAGTACTTCCTTTCTACAAGATTCTGCTACAAACAAACGGTCTAGGTAACGTACACTTAGATCCGAGTGAACGTTCAAACCTTTCTCTTCCTTCCCATTGGAAATCTTAACAAGGATTGATTCCACATCACGGTCTCCTCGTTGTGCCTCTATGACCTTACTAACCAAGGCAGGTTGAGCATTCAAAGTAAACAAGGTAGCACTCTCTCCAAACTCACCCAAGTGCAAATCAAACTTGCCAATAACATCTAGCATATCCCATTCCCGAATGGCCACACTTGCCAAACTACTCACAGATTTTCAACTCAAAGCATCGGCCACCACATTGGCCTTCCCTGGATGATAGTGTAACTCAAAGTCATAATCCCCCATAAATTCCATCCACCTCCATTGTCGTAAATTCAAGTCTTTGAGAAAACAAATACTTTAGACTCTTATGATCGGAGAAGACTTCAAACTTCTCACCGTACAAGTAATGCCTCCAAATTTTAAAGCAAAAATTACTGTTGCTAATTCTAGATCATGGGTGGGGTAATTTTTCCCATGAGTTTTCAATTGTCGTGAACCGTAGGCCACAACTTTTCCCTCTTGCATCAAGACACAACCAAGTCCATCCTCGGATGCATCACAATAGGCAATGTAATTCAAACCCCTTTCCAGAATTATCAAAACCGATGCGGTAGTCAATCTAGTTTTAAGCTCTTGGAATGACTTTTCACAAGCCTCATTCCACACAAATTTGATACCCTTTCTAGTCAACCTAGTCAAAAGTGCAGCTAGTCTAGAGAAGTCTCTTACAAAACGTTGATAATAGCCCGCTAATCCTAAGAAACTCTAGATTTCAAAAACATTCTTGGGTTGTTCCCAATCCTGTACGGCATCTATCTTTGAGGAGTCCACAGTCACTTCCTCTCTAGACACTACATACCCCAAAAACTTCACCTCTATTAACCAAAACTCGCATTTTTCAAATTTGGCATTCAATTGGTGCTCACTAAGTAAACCCAACACTACTGTAGCTCGACTTTTTCATGCCCCCTTTTCGGAGAGCTCGAATTGGTCCTATAGTTCGGACTCCTGTCATGGTTCTGAATCTAGTCTCACAAAGTGCAATGTGAAACTGATAAACACCAAGGAGTCCAATCTGACAAATGATTTTGGAAAATCATATTTTGAATCAAATAATGCCAAAACTGGACTGCTTTGCCAGATTACAGAGTCGCCACCTAAATATTTTGTTTTTGGGAAATTTAGGAAACCCTAACTCGTGCCAAAGGCCATGTATCCGTCATCACCAAAGTTGCCTCGGCTCGGAAACTTGGGTATGAGAGGGGAAGGTCCTGAAATGAGCAACCCCACTCGCCCGATCAAAGATCGGCCTCTACTATCATAATATGATGTTTTATAAACCTCATGTGTTCTTATTCCGGTTATTAGCTCACTTTACTATGTGACGTACATAAGCTAGTATAGACTAAGTCGCAAGACTTGGAACGAATTCAACTCATGTTTGCTTTCGAGAATGGTTTGAAGTTGTCACCCTCAAGTAGGGCAAGGCGCGGATTTTCGACCTCAAGTGGGCTTAAAACATGATTTTTCCACTTCGCAAAGTGGGCTTAAAACTCTCATTTGTTGAATTGTTCCAATTCAAACAATCAAGCCTCTATCCACAAGCATTCATGCAGTTTATCAAGTAAGCACATAGCCTCGTGGCAAGCATGCGAAACATGGCGTCACTCACACTCATGCAAGTATGCTAAAGCATAAAGACTCACTGAGTACTCCAAGCCAAAACAACTAGTTAGAAAAATGCATGATTCCTAACTATGTTAAGATGCCTAATGCAACACATGCAACAATGCAATTAATAGGCTTGACTACCTAATCATGGTATTTGCAACACTTGATAACATGCTTCAAAACACGTATTCAAAGAAGTGTATTTGAAATTGCGATGCAGTTTGAATGATGCGCCGAGCCTTGGTGCATGCAATATAAATGAATTATGCAAACATGCGAGCATAATGTATGCTAATTGAAAATGTCCCTAAACTAACCATCAAAAGCGGTTAAATAAAAATGAGAAAGATGTGGGGTTGGAAGACATACACACACACACGATTATCACAACATTGCACCCTCGCGAAGGAGGGTCCGAATGAATAAGCTAAGCTACACTAAGCTAAGCTAATTATTACAAAACGAAACTAATTAACTATTCTAGTTAACTAATTTTTACAACACAATTGAATAACTAGCTAGCTAAGCTAATTAAAATACAACACTTGAATGATTACCTACGCTAATTAACTAGTAAAGCGATTTAAACGGCCTCGAGGGATGAGGGATGCATGCATGCACCCGAAAATACCCTTGCCTTGCCATCAGAGGCCTCTGTTTGCACTCATTTGATCTCTGAAAATTGCACCAACTTCTAGATTGCCTCTACTTCAACACAGGAACACACTTGCACAAAAATTCACTGGTGGCCGATCCGCCACAAAAAGTAGCTGTCGGCCACCTTAACTAGCCGGTCGGCTAGTTTAAGTGGCCGGTCGGCCACCTTCATTTCTGGACTTCGACTTTTGCTGCAACATAGAGCAACAGAGGCAAAACGAAGCATTTTCAAGGAATGTGTATACTGCTACACTCCTTATCATCTCTCAAGCTCAAAGGAGTGTAGCTCTTGGCTCTCAAGCCATCAACCAAGCATTTTCAATGCATGATGGTTTGAGAACCAAGATTGTACAAAGTCACTGAATGCAAAAATAAGACTCGAGGAACCACCACCCTATCATGCATGATCAAGGGTGATAGGGACCAAGAAAAGTGGCACGTTTTCATCACTTTGAGTATGAAACGTCCCATTTTTCTTGTGTTTGGATTAACGTCTGATCCAAACACATGCAATGCAACACAACATGCTTATCTTGTTCATGTTTTACCTGTCATGTTTTATTTACACATTTTACATTACTGAGTAGTCCTTTAACCGATTAAGTCCAAAGTGAGAGTCCTCTAATGAGAGAGGGGTCAACCAAAGGATGATTTAAGACATGAGAGAGATCATGCCATTGGTTAGTAGAAACCCTCAAAAGAGGATTAAAACCATTAAGCACAAGTCTCGATCTCAAGCTTAAACACAACCTTAAGACTAACCAACCCTCAAAGAAAATGAAAAAATGAAGAAATGAGGGAGGTTGTAGATAGTTCAATGCTGACATGGCATGTAAAATGACACTAAATCATGCAAGCAACACATGCACAACATGTTTAAAAGCCAAAACCACCAAACTAGTGAAGATCACTACACTATAGGCATGCAATACAAAGGTCAACTAACCAAACCAACTCTGGACAGAGTTAAAATATGCGAAAACAGTGGCTAAAACATGCTGAGATTAAGGCATGAAATGCTAGAAAAGCATGCTCACATGTTCGCTTGCAAACAAAACTCAAGACACAACTCTGAAAAGCAATGAAAGAGTGAAATAAATGAATATGTGACAGAGCTATATACACTGAAATTACATGTAAAAAGGCACTACAACATGCAATCATTCCAAGCAAAACATGTTTAGAGGCCTAAAATGCCAAGCTAGTGAAGCCATTTGCACTACAACTATGCAAAACAAGGCTCACATTACCAAAGCAACCCAAAACAGAGCTAAATCATGCCAAATTAGAGGTAAACACATGCTGGAAATAAGTTAAGTTAAGCTACAAAAACATGCTACCATGTGATGCTAACTAGGCATGCAATTAAGACACAAGGAGGGGAGGCTAACCCCTCCAATTTTGGACTTCAAAACATGTTTTCCACCACTGAAATATCTCTGAATTTTAGTGGTTTAAAGGCCCAAAAATTTTGATTTTAAAGCCTTGAAAGATGGCACAAAAAGCTATACAAGCTAAGGAACAAAAGGAAGAGACAACCCCCTAACACAAAATAGGCTCAAACCACCATTTTTAGGACTAAAAAAAAGAGATTTTTACAGTTGAAAACCAGCTCGAAAATATTGTCAAAAGATGGCAAAACAAGTATGGAAATTAAGCTAGCAAAGAGAAGTTTCTACCTCTTGAAGGGAAGACACCACTTAAGCAACAATCTGAGCTTAAACCACCTTCTAGAGCTCAAAGGAAGCTCCAAGTGAGCTTTAAGCAACCTCAGCCCAAAGATGAACCACTTTGATCAAGGATGTCTAGGCAAAGGAGAAGTGTATCTCCACTTGTATGCACAAAAGGGCAAGAGAGAGAGAGGATTTTTAGAAAGTGAGGCCGCCAAACTTTGCTAACCTTGAAATATGAGAGATATGGCCTCTGTATATCGGAAAAAGAGAGCCTTGGTTGAAAATATCTGAATACAGGACAGCTGGCACAGTGTAGAACAACTGGAGGAGAAATATCTGCAAATTCTGAGCTTTCTGGACACCTGTGGCCGACCGGCCACCATTGGTGGCCAACCAGCCACTAATGGTGGCCAACAAGGGTCACTTCTGGCCAACCTATGGCCGGAAAACTCCATTTGTGGCCGGCACACTCCAGTGGCCGACGGCAAAAACTGGTTCCTAGCCCTGACTTCAAACAGGCATAACTCCTTCATCTGGACTCCTTTGCAGGTCATTCTTGATCCTAAACTGAAGCCCTGTAAGTCTTCTTTCCAATGGTGGAAGCCACATAAAAATTCGAAGTGTTCTAAGAGATATGCCTTTTTTACTGAAGACTGCTTAGTTTCGGTCCAACCGGACTGATGCCTAACTTCAACCAGCCATATCTTCCTCATCTGAACACGGCTTTAAGAGATTCCTTAGCGCAAACTAAAGCCCCGGAAGCACACTTTCCAACGGTGGTAGCCTCATAGCTGAAATCCAAGTGTGCAAACGGATAGGCCTGATTTAGCAAGGGCTGCTCGACTCTCTCTTAACGGTTCATGCCCAACTTCTTCCCCCAACTAGGTTTCTTCCCTCTCCTCCCATTTTCTTCAACTCCAAACCTCTAAATAAGGTGTTTTAGAAGATTTTTCAAAGAGTTCACCTCTCCTTCATGCATTTCCACTTTGTCCTTGCTTGGTTTACCGAAAAGCGCAACATTTAACGAAATGCGAGCCTTGGAACATCGTAGAAACTTCTTTCAAAAATGTTTTGAAAGAGAGGCTTTTAAGGTCTAAAATCATTTTGGTCAAAAGGCTTTAGTCCAAAAAGGGGTGTGAGGTTTCAGATTTGACGCTCTCCTTGCCGAAGAAATCGAACCCTTTGCACAAGATAGCCTGCACCATCAAGTAAGCCATCAGTAGCACCCAAGTCTTAAGGGCGGTCAAAAATGGGGTATCTACAACTACCCTGTAGACCGCCTGGAACTCCATTCCCCGCGCGAGGGCGCAAATCGTAGTTCTTAGCTACTATAGTTCGGACTCATGTCACGGTTGTAAATCTAATCTCACAAAGTGTAATGTAAGACTGATAAATCACCAAAGAGTCCAAATCTGATAAATCGTTTTGGAAAATTGATTTTAATCAAAAAGCACCAAACATGGACTGCTTTGCCAGATTTCAGAGTCGCCACCTAAATATTTTATTTTGGGGGAATTTAGGAAACCCTGACTCGTGTCTAAGGCCATGTGTCCGTCATCACCAAAGTTGCCTCAGCTCGGGAACTTGGGTACGAGAGGGGAAAGTCATGCAATGAGCACCCCCGCTCGCCCGATCAAAGATCGGCCTTTACTAATATGATATGTTGTTTTGAAAACACATATATTCTTATTCCGATTTATTAGCTAGCTTACTATGTGATGCGCACAACATACAAGTATAGACTCAATCACGCGGATTGGAACAAAACAATTCATGTTTGTTTTTGAAAGTGGTTTGAAGGTGCTACTCGCAAGTAGGCTAAGACGCGGATTTGCCACCCTCAAGTGGGCTTAGAAAAATATGATTTTGCCACTTCAAGTGGGCTTTAAAACTCACAATCATCGAGTTGTTCCAATTCAGGCAATTAAACCTCCATCCACAGGCATTCAAGTAGTCATAGCAGTTAAGCACATACCCTTATGGCAAGCATGCTAAACATGGCAACACTTACACGCATACAAGGATGCTAATGCGTAAAAGCTTACCTAGTACTTCAAGCCAAAACAGAAGCTATGTTAGAAATTGATGCATGATCCTAGTTATGTTAATAATGCCTAATGCAACACATGCAAAATGCAACTAAGATAGGCTCTGCTATTCTAAGATGTCATGTGAATGCAACTAGATAACACGTATTCAAATTGGTATTGAAATACAATGCAATTTGTATAATGCGCCGAGCCCGGTGCATGCAAGACAGATGAATGAATGCAAACATGCGAGCATTAGGATGCTAATTGAAAATGACCCTAAACTAACCATCGAAAGCAGTTAAGTAAAAGGGAGAAAGAAATGGGGGTTGGAAGACATGCATCGCACACAAGCACACTTATTACAACAGCAGTGCCCTCTCGACGGAGGGTCCGAATAATAAGCTAACTAGCTAATCTAAGCTAATTAAACTAATTATTACAAAACAAAACTAATTAACTAATCCTAGTTAACTAATTATTACAAAACAAATGAATGGCTAAACGCATTAACTAATTAAGTACAAAACCATAAAACTAGCTAACTAAGCAAAGTAGCTAAGTAAAGCATTACGAAGAGGTCCTCGGAGCGAGGGGTGCATGCATGCTTGGTCGCCTCACTCGGAAATCCATCGCTATGCCCCAACTTGCCTCTGTTTGCATTTGATTTCAGAACACTGCCAGAGCCTCCAGATAGCTTCTACTCCATCATAGAGGCTGCCAAGAAGGCGGCCGACCACCTTTTGGTGGCGTAGACCACCTGCCGACCACCCAAACTTGTTGTAGACCATAAAAAGTGGTCGGCCAGCCACTTTTTCTGGTCTGCCGACCAGAAAATCCTGCCAAGCTCCATTTTGCTGCAACAGAGAACAAAAAGGGGCACAATAGTGTATTTGCAAGATATGTGTGCACGACCACCCTCCCTATCATTTCTTAAGCTCAAGGGGGTGTGGTTCTCGACTCTCAGGCCACCAACCAAGCATCGCAATGCACGATGGCCGAGGAGCCAAGTTTGCACATTTCAATGTCGATGAATGCACAAACGACAAATAAGAACGTTAACGACTATCATGCTTGATCAAGAGGCTCGGCGATAGAGAAATGAGGCACATTTCATCACTTGAAGTATGAAACGTCCCTCATTTCTCGTGTTTGGATTAACACCCTACCCAAACACAATGCAACACAACACAAGCATGACCAACCTATCAATGCTAATGCCATGCAAACACAATGCAAGGTAACAACATGCAATGCTATGTAACAACATGCAAATAATATGCTCTTCTATGAGTGCTAGAATGGCATGCTCAAGTTCCTATCATGCAAACAATGCATGCATGGCAAACTTAAAAGCTAAGGCCTCAAGGCAAATGAAGAGCATCATACATGAAGCATGCAAGACAATACTCAAATGGCCAAACCAAACATGGACAGACCTGAGATACTTCAAAATAGTGGCAAAAACTCAACAAAACCTAGGCACAAAGAGCAAGGAATGCACATTCAACTCATGGCTTGCAAGTAAGGCATAAAGGCACAATTTTCAAACACATTGAAGAGTGACATGCATAAGAATATGGCAATGCTACATGCTCTGAAATGAAGTGTTAAATGATGCCAAATCATCCAAACAACACAAATGAGGCATACTAGAAGGCCTAGAGCATAAGGCTATTTAAGAGCAATACATAAGGAGCATGCAATACAAAGCTTAAACTACTAAACCAGCTCTGGACAGAGCTTAACCATGCCAAGTTAAGGGTCAAGAACATGCTAAAATGAAGCTCAAGAGCTTAGGCAAACATGCATACACATTGACTCACAAACAAGGCATGAAGACATAACTTTCAAACACCTTGAAGGAGTGGAAAATGTGAGAGTGTGGCAATGAAATGCTCTAAAATCATGTGAGAATTGCGGCTATATCATGCAAACATCACATTCCAAGCATGATAGAGACTTAGAAACTCAAAGCTAATGAGCAAGATTGCACCATGGCTATACAAAGCAAGGCATGGATGACCCAAAACACTTAAAACAGAGCTTAAGCATGGCAAAACATGGACAAAATCATGCTGGAGTGTAGTCAAAATAGGCTAGAATGATGGTCCAAAGTATAGAGCATGTTAGGCTAGCAATGTAGAATTACACTATAAGCGTATGAAGCACTCAAGAGACAACCAAACCAGTCAAAAATAGAGTCATATCAGGTCCAAAAAGTCACAAAAACAAGCTTAAACAAAGCCACAAAGGAGTGTAAAAACATGCTCATGTGACAGGCGCTCTATGCATACAAACAAGACAAGAGGAGAGGGGACCACCCCCTCTCATTTTAGGCCTCAAAACCACATTTTTACCACTGAAAATCGACTAGATTTCAGTGGTTAAAAGGCCAAGACAAGGTGATCTCAAGAAGACCAGGTGGTCTGCAAGAAGACCAAGTGGTCGGCAAGGGGGAGAGGTGGTCAGCACCAAGAAAGCAAGGTGGTGGCATGGCTGCTGACCACTTTTGGTGGTCCAAAGACCACCAAGACTAGTTGGCCGACCAGAAAACTGGTTGGCGGGGTAGAAAAGTGGTTTATGGGGAGAGAAATTGGTCTACAACCCTTATTCCACCCTCCAAGCAAGGAAAACAAGGTTTGTGCCAAAAACAAACCAAAAAGATGAAAGACAAGAGTCCACGAGTCGAGGCGCGCAGTCGGAAGCCTCGAAAACTAGTCTACGGACACCAAAAGTGGTCTGCGAGGGAAAAGTGGTCTATAACAACAAAAAGTGGTCTCCAAGACCTCTGTGTCCCTCTAGACCAGGGCAACAAGGCATGGTTCGAAAACCAGGCCAAAAGGAGAACGATAAGCGGTCCTGAGACAAGGTGCGCGGCCAAAGGCTCCGGAAACCGGAAAGTAGCCTACAAGAGGGAAAAGTGGTCTAAGACCACAAAAAGTGGTCTACAGACCTCTCTCTCCCTCCAGGCAAGGGAAAACAAGGCATGGTCTACAAACCAAGCCAAAACACAAAGAGTTCAGAGGCCCGAAGGCAAGGCACTCAACCGAAAACCCCAGAAACTCAAAACGAGCACAAACATGCACAATCATCGAGCGCTCAAACGATGACGTCTGAGTCTTAAGGTCGGTCAAAAATGGGGTGTCTGCAGTCGCCCCTCTTTGACAGAACTCGAAAGTCGAGAAGCGACGGGAGTGAATGTCAAAGCCCAGAGACGACCCATTTTTGCCAAGGCCGAAGACTTAGACAAACAGGCAAGATAACAAAGAAATGCGCCCGCAGGCGGGGGCAAGTGGCAATTGACATACACAATGCCGAACATAACTTATGATCATGCAAACAGGATTGATCTCACCCGGAGTTCCTCTGACTAAGCTACACATACAACAATTGTCTGGTTGTGCTAGCTTCAAACGAACCGTACATACAATATCGTGCCAGCACAAAAAGAAACTTTGACAGATACAATATAGTAGAAACACATGTAGGTAGAATGCGCATAATAATGCAAGTGAAAAGTGTGTGACAACGCAAGTGAAGAGGTACATGACAATGCAAGTGAAACGTGCGTGACAACGCAAGTAAAGTGTGCATGACAATGCAAGTAGAACGTGTGTGAGAATGCAAGTAAAGTGTGCATAACAATGCAAGTAGAACGTGTGTGACAATGCAAGTGAAGAGGTGCATAACAATGCAAGTAGAACGTGCATGACAACGCAAGTGAAGAAGTGCATAACAATGCAAGTGAAACGTAAGTGACAACGCAAGTGAAGAGGTGCATAACAATGCAAGTGAAACGTGCATGACAACGCAAGTAATGTGTGCATAACAATGCAAGTGAAACGTGCGTGACAACGCAAGTAAAGTGTGCATAACAATGCGAGCAGAACGTGCGTGACAATGCAAATGAAGAAGTGCATAACAATGCAAGTAGAACGTGTGTGGCAACACAAGTGAAGAAGTGCATAACAATGCAAGTGAAACGTACGTGACAACGCAAGTGAAGAGGTGCATAACAATACAAGCAGAACGTGCGTGACAACGCAAGTAAAGTGTGCATAACAATGCGAGTGGAACGTGTGTGACAACACACGTGAAGAAGTGCATACCAATGCAAGTAGAACGTGCATGACAACGCAAGTGAAGAAGTGCATAGCAATGCAAGTGAAACGTGCGTGACAATGCAAGTGAAGAGGTGCATAACAATGCAAGTGAAACGTGCGTGACAACGCAAGTAATGAGGTGCATGACAATGCAACTAATGAGCATAACAATGTGAGATAGTTGTGCATGACAATACGACGAATGGTGTTCAAAACAATGCGAGAGAAGTGAGCATAACAATGTAATGAGTGGTGTGCATAACAAAAGCATGTTTGAGGCAAAATGCCGAATAAGGAAATACAAGCCTTAACGAGAGCAAATCAACCGTGACCTCCGATTTACCTCTCGGAGGGGTCACAATGTACTCAAAAAAGATACACCTTGCTCTTGACGAGTGACGATGAGCCACGCATCGAAGACTTGAATCGAAGTTCCCGCGGGGACAATTTGAGCCGGAATAGTATACTTTCCTTGCACTTTCTTGAGGGCCGAGGACTCCAATCATCACAAAAACACACATGGAGGACAATGGGGCTCTGGAGACCATCCAGGAGGGCTGCCTACCACCCAGATCAGCTGTCGACCAGTTGTTGACCACTTAAGCGGTCGGTCAGCTAGAAAAACTGGTCGGCCGACCAGTTTACACAACTTTGGGGTAGTTTGGTCTTTTAGCCTCGGTTCTATAAGTGTACACCTCCAAAACACATTTCACTCACACCTCTAGTGCCGAAATTGGCTCCCCTTCCTTCATTGACCCTTTTCCCTCTCAGATCTGAGCTTTGCACGTGTTTTCCAACGCCCTACGCGAAGTTGATTCGCGAAAAACTTTTGATTCTCTTCGTTTTGAACCGATTAGAATTTGTTTTCGGAGCTTCTTTCCCCATTTTCACCATTTGAGGTATGTTTCTCTTGAAGTTTAGCATCTTTTCCCGGGCTTTGACTTTCTTTGACTTTTTCTCTTCGCGAGAGTTGACTTTTGTTGACTTTTTGCAATTTTGGCTCATTTTGCTCATTTTTGCTCATTTTCCACCTTTTTTTTTTCCCAGACAGCTGACCATGGGCCACACGGTGGGGGCTCCCTAAGAGCAGAGGACGAGCCTGATGTCATGTCATTGCCTCCGAGGATTCGACCTTTCAACCCGGAGAGGTACCACCCTCAGAAGCACATCCTACCCCCGAGCACCTTTCATCGTTTCACAGATTTTGCGCGACGGGCACCCGCAGACTTGCTGCTACGGGAGCCGGAGTCCCACTTATCATATCACGCGCACGAGGTGCGTACTTCACTTTTACATTTTCTGCGATGTATTTTGCATTTCTTGCACACTTCATGCTTTCGCTATGTATTATATCTACTCGTTCTGAACACATTTACATACACAACGCTTCTGCTTGTTCTGAACATAACTCATGACACAGCATCTTGTGCATTTGGCACACAGCTCATACATAACACTCTGCTTACTCGGTACACAGCTCACAAAACAACATTCTATTCATTTGGCATGCAGCTCACAACACGGCATTCTATTCATTTTGCACACAGCTCATACACGATACTCTGTTAATTTGGCACACATCTCTCAACACAGTATTCTGCTCATTTGTCACACAGCTCATACACAACACTCTGTTCATTTGGCACGCAGCTCACAACACAGTATTCCGTTCGTTTGGTATGCAGCTCACAACACAACACTCTGTTCATTCGGCACACAACTCACAACATAGCATTCTATTCATTTGGCACACAGCTCACAACACAATACTCTGTTCATTTGGCACGCAACTCATAACACAGTATTCTGGGCACACAGCTCACAACACAGTATTCCGTTCATTTGCCACACAGCTTACAACACAGTATTCTAGGCACACAGCTCACAGCACAACATTCTATTCATTTTGCACGTAGCTCACAACACAACACTTTGTTCATTTGGCATGCAGCTCACAGCACAGAATTTTGTTCATTTAGCACACAGCTCACAACACAACACTTTATTCATTTGGCACGCAGCTCACAACACAGTATTCAGGGCACACAACTTATAACATAGTATTCTGTTCATTCTAAAACTGAATACATCTGTTCATTCTGAACACAGGTATCTTCCTGTTTCACCCGCGGATATGGGTCGATCATTGCGAGGGAGTGGTACATGGAGCTCCCAGATGCTGTTGGACAGATTGTAGATGAGGCGGGGTTCGGCCCATTTTGTGTGGGGTTGTCGCGTCTTCAAGCGAGCATGACCCTCATGGGTGCACTTGTAGAGAGATGGTGGGACACCGCCAACTCCTTCCATTTCTCTGCTACCGGGGACATGACGATGACCCCGTACGACTTTTCGATACTGACGGGCCTCGACATGGCAGGCCGGCCGATCCCATACGATACCAATATGGGTGAGTGGGAGGCAGCTTGGACTTATCTACTCGTAGCCCATCCGTCGAACGACAGATCATCAGGCAGGGTTAGGTACACCTGGTTTGCCGAGCAGTACAGGAGGACCATGCCCGAGACTGTTAAGGCCATAGAGCAGTATGCCCGGGGATTTCTGATGTTCCTTCTCGAGACCAGATTGTTCTCTGATCGGGGGAACACGGTCGGGCTATATTTTCTCAGTGCTCTAGTAGACCTACCACAGGTCCGGCACTTGATTGGGGTGGCGATGGCTTCGCTACCCTTTACTATTATATGAGCGTGACCTCTCGCGGGCGGAAGAACACAGTAGGTGGCTACTGGAGAGCCTGGGAGGTACATTCTTCCCTCTTGGTTTTCATTTCTGCTTTTCATTATTTGTACACTGCACACTGCACACATTGCACACATTACATTCTGTACTCTGCATTCTGCACTCAGTATTCTGCATTTTCTGTACATTTTGTGTTCTGACTGCCACTGTCTTGCCTTTCACAGCTGTGGGTTTGTGCCTACTTCCCGACGCTCGCCCCCTGATCCGGAGGTGGAGGCACCACTTGATGTGCCATACTCGCGTAGATTCGAGGGTGGGTGCCGGCCCAGGCCCTGGGAGACATTGCCATATCTCCGGCAGTATTTTGATACAGTGCAGGCGACCGAGGTAATCCAAAACTCTCAGTTCTTCATGCTTTCAGCTTTGATTCATCTTGCATATTTATGACAACTGATTAATTCATGCATTTGTTATTCGCAGGTCACCTGGCAGCCTTGGATAGCCATGCCAGGGTATTCGTGGTTCCAGTTCGCTGAGGCATGGGGCGCCTCCCGGTATAGAATTTTGTTTGAAGGACCAGTCGATAGAGCCTGGTTTCTCGGGGAGCGCTTCATGCGCCAGACGATAGGCAATCCCGCTCAGGAGATCCCCTTACCACCTCCACTGGACATGCGATCCACGGAGAGTCTCACTCCCCAAGACGTTGATGACCTTATGTTAGGTTCTAACGCAATCTTCTTCCTAGAGGAAGGGGAGTACACAACATACGTTCACACATACCTAATGTCTCCACTGATAGGTGTCTGTACCCCCGTGAGGAGAGCTCCTGACATGCCTTCTTCGAGCCGCGCCCAAGCTGCAGACATTCCTTCGACTAGCGGAGTCAGTACATTGAGGGGTAGGAGTAGGGGAATGCCCCCGAGTAGGCAGTGTGCCGGATGGCTAGATCCTCCGACCGAGCTGACAGGCTGGCGGTATGGGACACCATACCAGATTCCGCTAGAGCCTCCATTGCCAGATCATCGATATGTTAGTGACCCTGACTCACCATTGGTATGCTCCACGGTTTTCATTTATCATTCAGATATTTAGACATTCATTCATTCACTGATGACTTGAACTTGCATCTGCAGCCTCCCAGAGAATATACTGAGGGGTTGCTCGAGGTGGTGGCCTCACTCGAGAGTATGGTCTTGCGGAAGGAGACGTTGCTGTATGCCTCCGGCATTCTGGTACTTTTCAATTTCCTTGTATTTATCATACTTCTGATGACATACAAAAACTAAACATTTCACTACATTGATTCACCGCATGTGTAGAGCACATCTAACACATCACATTCACATACTATATCTGCATGCGCACGTTACATACACCATACTTGCATCTGCATCTGATATATATACTCTGGTTGATGTAATCAAACTCCCTTTTCAGGTCAAATCGCTATAGCCCGGGCCATCCAGGCCTTCTCGAGCAGCTGGCAGAGGGATCCTGGCTCGTGGTCGAGGGAGACGTAGAGCACCTGCCAGACAAGATGACGAGTCCAGTGAGGAGGAGGAGTTAGCACACCCTTAGTCAGAGACATCTGCGGGCAAAGATGATGATACTGGTTCCAGTTCTATGGGCGGAGGCGACGCCGAGGAGGATTCCGAGGATGGCGGCTCTGATTTAGACGGGGGTGCCGGCGGCGGTGGTGCAGAGGCTGCTCAGCCGAAGAGGGTGAAGAGGACCTCTCGATCTTGAGTCAGATAGCACCGATGCAGATGTTTTCCTTTTGCTTTATTTCTCTTTTTGCTAGTAGTTATAGCACATTGTACAGCCTTAGGAAGTTTTATTTTCTTTAAAACTTGTACCTTTTGTAAAGAGAAAACATGATGGAATGAAAACGGCCTTTTGTTCAAAAAGTGTTGTATTTGTATTCTGAGCATCGCATCTCACCATTTTACACAAAAATGAGATTGAATTGAAATTAAACATCGTGTATTACCAAGTAGGTAGTGAACCAACGTAACAAACTAAACAACTTAACTCAATAAGCAACAACAAGACCTTAACAAGTTTACAACTCGATAAGCAATGAGCAACAACTCAATAATCAAAGAGTAACAACTCGATAAGCAAAAACTTAACAACTCGATAAGCAAATGCATATTGGATAAACAACGCAACAGTACGCATCCAAAACAGAGGTAAACTCAGACCTTCAGCATCCTTAACACATAGGAAGGCTAGGAACTCCCTGTTGGAAGTAAGAAGTGGCTGCAGACCACTTTTTGCTCATGGCCGACCACCAAAGAAGGCTACCGACCACTTTTTTTTGGTTTGCAGACCAGAAAATGTAGTTGGCCGACTAGAAAAAGTGGTTGGCCGACCAGAAAAAGTGGCCGGCCGACCAGTTGGCCTGGGGACCTCCAGATTTTTGCCACATGTCCTTTAAACAGTGCCTTATCCTCCATAAAGGTTCTAGCTTTGGAGTTCCCTCATTCTAACTCAGTTTTGCACCAAATGGAGGCATTTCTTGTCCAAAATCTCACAAATTGGATTGCTAATTTGGATGGCTCGGAAAAGCTGAATTTTCGGGGCTTCGGAATAAATACACTACTCACGCTGAGCCGCACCCCGCTGCATTTTCCATTCCTCCATGCCGCGGTAAGATGTTGGAATCCAATAACTCATGTCTTTAGCTTTGGCGGACAAGAGATGTGTCCCACTTTCGAAGACTTCCAAGCTTTAATGAAATCCGAGCGCGATGAAGAAATATTGCCCCAATTCCGCTTCGGCCACGTCCAAGCCTTAGGACGGATGTGCGGGCTCACTTTGCATGACGCTCGGTCATTGACTCGCGACGGAGTACTGGACATCCCCAGCTTGATTCGTCGGTTTTCTAATGCCGGTGACCGCGACGATCATCATTGACAGGGCTTTCGGCGACATGCGCTTTGCTTGTGCATGTTGTCCCATTTCTTGCTTGCCCCAGGCTTCGGAGGATCTAGCATCCGTTTGATTGAGGTTGTCCAAGGCTTAAAAGAGGGCAAGAACTGCATCGCCATGATGCTAGCTGAGACATTGATGGGTTTGGACGCTTTCCATCGCTGAGAGACGACTAGATTCGCGGGGAGTCCACTACTGCTGCAGATAATGCTTCCCACCCTATCTCACATATATTTCTCACATCACTCGGCCCTCAAGCTCAGTTTTTTTTTCCTCTCAAAACCCTTTTCTCACTTTTCTCTCAACGTACACCTCTCTATTCTTTAATCTCTAATTTTTCATTCCTTCCCAGATATGGTTGATGGATAAGTTGAAGGTTGTGGACTCATGCCCAGCATATTCAGCTTGCGGCTATTTCTTCCGGTGACATCTAGTCGATGCCCCTGATGAGGGATGGTGGTGCGAATGGATGTGTAGTTTGTCTGCTGCCAGCATTGCTTGGTGCTGCCCCTGGCTCAATTTACCGGCAATGAGCTATAACATGACTCGCTAGCCCGGGATTCAGTTGATCGACTTGACACAATGGGAGCTATAACATGACTCCCATTGCGATTCTAGCGCCAATTTGGACATGATCAGACTTGCCCAGAGGAATGGATAGAGTACCCTACTGCATTTCCAGTCCGAGGCGCACAGCTAGCTCGGTATGCCACAGCATGGAGGACGAGAGAGCTTCTGGCCCCCGCTACCACTTTCAGTTGCAGCCTCTCTAATGAGTGCATAGCTTGGCTTGATGAACAGGCGCAGGTTGGGCCTACTTTGGCATCAGAGGCTTCCACAAGCTCTGGGAGGGGGCGCAGGAACACCTAACTTGACTATGCCCCGATTTTATTGCTTTATCAGTACTTTCAAGTTTTCTTTGTGAATGTAATAAAAAACAACTTCAATTTATATTCAAGAGTAGGAGAACTTTATACTAAAATCAATGTAATTGAAGGTTGTGGGTACTGAAAATTTTTCATTTGGTCCAAAAATGGTCTAAGTTGTAAAAAGATTAATTTGAGAAAAATCAACTTTTATTAAAACTTTTCAAAACCATTTTCGATATGGATCACAACTGGACACGCCCGAGATCTATCACTGAGATGTACAACCCCAAATCCCATCAACTGGAAAGTTGCTCCTAGTCTAAATGGCACTGCACTGGAGATCACAACCGAGCTCTTGAATGAAGAATAGACGAAGATGACCAACATGATCACATGGACAAAGTTGATCGGGGAAGTGTTTATGGCTGGACTTCAGAATGAAGTTGCCTACGTATCCCAAAGATGGGAATCAAACCTTATGTAGTTCGGCTAAGGTTCACTCGTGTATTAACACTCTCCTTTTGTGCTCTAACTTTTGCCAAGGCCGCCCTTTCTAGGTTTTCTACCTTGCAAGCTCAGTTTTTATAATTTCAAATTTTTCATGCTCTAACTTTTCCTAGGTCGCCCTTTCGGGTTTGGGACCTAGCGAGCCACTCAGGGATAGTATTTCGTCAACTTGTCCATGTTGATCGGCTGGGAGAACTCTAGGCCATCTAAGTCCATCAGAACGACAGCTCCGCCCGACCAGATAGGCTTGATGATGTAAGGGCCAGTCCAATTGGGTCTGAACTTGCCCCTAGGGTCATGGATGGGAGCTCGTTTGTCTTTGAGCACTAGATCCCCTCTTTCAAATTCCTGGACTTAACTTTCTTATTGAAAGCCCTGGAAATTCTTCGTTGACAACCCTGGACGTGATACAGTGCTTTCAGCCTTCTTTCATCAAAGAGCATGAGTTCTTCGAACCTGCTTTGCTGCCAATCTACCTCAGCTATCTGACACTCAGCCAATACCCGTAATGACGAAACCTCAACTTCGATAGGCAGAACAGCCTCCATCCCATAAACCAAGGAATACGGAGTTGCCCCAGTAGAAGTTCGAATCGAAGTTCGGTAGCCCCAAAGAGCAAATGGTAGCTTATCTGGCCAGTCCCTGTAGGTTTCCACCATCTTCTGCAGAATGTGCTTGATGTTCTTATTGGCGGCCTCAACAGCTCCGTTGCTTTGCAGCCGATATGTAGATGACTTATGAAAAGCCACGTTGTATTTCTCCAACAAGTCGATCACCTCCTTTTTGAAGTGGGAACCATTATCCGAAATAATCTCATTTGGGACCCCATAGCGACAGATAATGTTGTTTCTAATGAACTTCGCAACATGCGATGCCTAGTGGGTTGAGGCCTAGTTCCAAGGCGGCTTCTAGTCCAACAATACATGCCTCATACTCTGCCTCATTGTTCGACACTTTGAATCGGAGTTTGAATGCTAGACCAATACGGGAATTGTCAGGTGCTATCAACAAAACCCCTATCCCATACCTGTATTAGTTTGACGCTCCGTCAAAGTACATCGTCCAAGTCTCTTCTTCGACATGCAAAATGGCCTCGTCTGGGAACAGATACTCAACTACTTCATCCCCTTCCACTGGGTGATCGGCTAGGAACTCTACTACCACCCTCCCTTTCACTGATTTGCATATCATGTACTTCAGATCGAATTCGAAAATCAGAAGCAACCAACGGGCTAGCCTACTCGTAAGTGCCGGTTTCTCGAAAAGATATTTGATGGGATCTAATCTCGAAACCAGTATTACAGAGTGAGCTAAAAGGTAGTGCCTTAGCTTCCTAGTAGCCCATACCAAGGCCAAACAAGCCTTCTTCAGCGGAGTGTAGCGGGTCTCGTAATCCAGCATTTTCTTGCTCAGGTAGTAGATAGCCTTCTCCACTTTGTCCTCAGACTCCTGTGCAAGCATGTAGCCCATTGTAGTTTCAGTCACTGACAGGTACAGAATCAACGGTTTCCCCGGCTCAGGCGATGACAACACAGGTGGGTTCTGTAAATATTGCTTGATCTGCTCGAAAGCAATTTGGCATCGGTCGTCCCATTGGAACTTCTTTCCTTTCTTCAGGAGACCAAAGAGTGGTCCACAAGTCAAGGTTAATTTTGCAATAAACCGTCTTATGAATTGCACTTTACCCAGAAAGCCTCGCATCTCCTTTTCAGTCCTTGGTGGTGGCATTTCTAAGATGGCCTTGATTTTAGAAGGATCGACGTTGATACCTCTCTGTGTGATCAAGAACCCCAGCATTTTCCCTGTTGTAACACCAAATGTACATTTCTGAGGATTCAGCTGCAACCGATACTCTCTAATCCTTTGGAAAAAATTTTGCAAGGCGGTGTAGTGGCCCTCTCTCTCCTTGGACTTGACAATCATGTCGTCCACATACACCTCAACCTCTTTATGGATCATATCATGCAAAATTGTGGTCGCAGCCCGTTGATATGTAGCCCCAACATTCTTCAGCCCAAATGGCATCACCCTATAACAATAGGTTCCCCACGGGGTGGTGAAAGCAGTCTTCTCCCTATCTTCGGGTTCCATCAAAGTTTGATTGTAGCCTGAAAACCCATCCATGAACGAGAGCAGCGCATGCCCAGCAGTGAAGTCCACTAATTCGTCAATATGTGCCAGAGGAAAGTCGTCCTTCGGACTGGCTTTGTTCAAATCCCTGAAGTCCACACATACCCGAATTCTGCTGTCCTTTTTCGGCACTGGAATTATATTGACCAACCAAGTAGGGTATTCAGAAACCAGCAGGAACCTTGCGTCAATTTGGTTGGTGACCTCTTCTTTGATCTTCAGAGCCCAGTCTGGGAGGATCCTTCGGAGCTGCTGCTTAACAGGTCGGGCCTCTGGGTCAAGAGGGATCCGGTGCTGTACAATCTCAGGATCGATTCCAAGCATGTCTTCGTAGGACCACATGAAAACCTCTTTGAAATCTTTTAATAAAGCGACTAAGCACTCACTCTCCTCTGAAGACAACGTGGACCTGATCTGGACCAGCCGCAGGTCCTTCTCAGTACCAACATTAATTGTGCTGATTTCATCAACCAACGGTTTTACAAACCTCTCCTGCTCTTGATCAATCAAACGTTGTAAAACTGGAGGAATTTCTTCCTCGTCGTTTTTATTAAAATTTTGAAAGTCTTGATTAATGCAATAAATTAAGGGCACAGAAAAGTACTCAGAAACCACAATCGTACCATTCTCATTAAGAAGATCCAGTCCTCCTGATTTCTCTGTTACAATAGACTCAAAGGAAAAAGAAAAAGATGACCTAGACAAGACAGTGGCATCCGGGTTGTCACCTCCAAGAATACCGGACTCGGACTCAGACTCAGACAAGCTGGAACCTGATTCCGACTCCACAGACTCGGTGGAATCAGATTCCGGCTCACTACCTGACCTAGTGCTGCTCGATAAAAAGCCCTCCTCGTATTGCCAGACGGGGGAGGGTGCGATAGATGCATCCAGAATGTTTGAAAATGGGCCCACAGCCGCTTCATTCCCAATCATGGACACCGAGAAGTTATCCCCCAAGCACTTTTGTACGATCTGAGGATCTGCGAGGAGACAAGCCAGCGCTACCCCCATTTCAGTTTCTGTGCTCTTGGAATCCTCCTCCTTGCACTACTCAGGCTCAGCTGGTGGGTCTGTCTGCTCTTCGGCAACATCATCCCCAGACAATTGCAAGTCAAAGAAAATCTCAAATCCCCGGCAAGCGCCGCCTCTCTGCATTTAGCCATGGCTCTAGGAAGCCGCAGAATGGGAAGTCCTTCCCCTCTCGGACAAAGCATCCGTTCAGGGTACCTTGGATAGGTCGGTGCATCAACTCATAATGCTTCCCAGCCTGCTTTGCTCTAGCTCTTCCGGCCATCTCTTTTCCTTTCCTCACGCAGTCTTCCTTGGTAGGCAGATAACCTAAGCCAATGGTATATGGGTTGTGCGGCACTTCGGCCGATGCTGCAACGCCTTTCAGGCCACTTCGCCCTAATCCCATCCCGGGGATGTGTTGGAGCTTGTTCATAAGGTAGACAGACTATGCGCTGACGTATAGCCCCTCATCAATAGCTAGGATATTCTGTACAACCCGGGCCTCAGCTAGGGTAAATCCTGACAAAAACACATCCTCCGCGCCATGCTCAATCTCTAGAACTGGTGTAGAAACCTCTGGCGGCGGATGGATTGAAGAATTTCCAAAAATGATTGCCACCCCCTTCCCGTGGGGGTACTTCAGCATTTGGTGCAAGGAGGAAGAGATGGCTTTCACATGGTGCAGCCACGGCCGCCCCAAGAGTAGGTTGAAGGTTGCGGGAACGTCCAAGACATGAAACTCAATGTCCCATTGCCCCGGACAAACTTAAGTCCGAATCTGTACAGTCCCCATCATCTCTCGACTGGTATTGTCATACGCCTGTATCACCTAGGCAGTATGCACAAAATCCACGGGCTTCAAACCGATAGCATATGCCGTTCTCGACGAACACATGTTGAAAGCAAATCCTGTGTCAACAAGGACCACCAGCACCCATTTCTATTTACACTCTACAGAGATATAGAGCGGTTTATTATGATTTGAGCCCTCAGGCGGCAGTTCCTTGTCAATGAAGGTCAAGGTCGGGGAAGCTCCTCCCGGGAAAACCAACCCTACCAACTGCTCGGGTATGGTATCAATTGAAAGTTTTGCCTTGTCCATGGCAGAAAGGACAGCTTGTCTATGAACTCTTGAGGCCATAAGCAGTCCCCAGATGGAAATGTCTGCTTGGATTTTCTTAAGCTGTTTCAGTACAACCTCCTCCTCGAGCAGTTTTTCTTTCTGCCTCTCCGCTTCTTTGTCTTTTCCAGACGCCTCTGGTTGATCTAAGTGTGGGAGCTTGAAATACCGCTCACTTCTAGTCATGTGGTCCACCTCTTCAACATACCAAGTATCATTCGGTTGGTTTCTCCCCAATTTTCATTAGTGTGGGCAAGATGTTAGTCGTCATCTTCCCACCACATCCCGTCGGCAACCGACAGGCAGCTATCTGGTTCCATTGCAACTACTCCTGTGCTCACAGCACGTTCCGTCCCCGTAGGGGCTTTGGCCTTTATAGCCCTCTCCAGATCTTTGATCTTTTCCTACCCAAACTACTTCAGTGCAGCCTGCTATTCAGTATCTTCCATATTCAAATTGCCTGGGTCTTGACTAAAATTCTTAACACTAGTGCTCTCCGGCGATTTCTTCTGATTCTCGGCCATTCTGGCCACTACTGATATCCCAGCTCCTGATTGCCTCTGTTCTGGCTGAAGTTCTTCGACAACATCCGGCTGGTCACTAAGCCACCCAGTATTCTCTGTTGACCTATCCAAGTCGAACCAGTTGATGTCCACATTCCCTGTGTCCTGCTCTTCAAAGAACTGCAGATTTGCAATGCCCTTTTCCAGCTCTGTTAGGTTATCTAACCCCTAACCAAGTCTATTCTCCTGAACCATACTGATCTCTGCCCCAACTGGAAACTCTATCCTCGGCCTAGCTTGGTCTGTTGATGTGATATAACCACTTGGTTTTACTTAAGCTCGCAGACCCCTCAAGCTCTGAATCATCATTCCCCTCTGCCCCCAAAGTCGACCTAATTCCATCTTCGATAGTCACCACCACCGGTTCAGGTTGGGTTAGGGAGGTGCTCAACATGCGCAAGTCCATGCTGTCCGGAATGAACACCTCAGGCTTGGGTAGGTAAGAGGGTGTGATATATATGCTAAGGTCGTATGACATAACCCCAGTTTAGATCAGGTTGATGCGTTTAGGTGGTGGAGCTTGGTTATGTGGTGGGAGTGGGTTAGTTGTGATGTTTGGTTTCTCTGGAAGTGCGATCACCCTATTGTCAACGAGATCCTGGATCTCGTGACGCAGTCTAAAGCACTGGTCGGTGTCGTGACCATGCTGTTGGTGAAAGGCACAATATTTGGCTGGGTTATGGAAAGCAGGAAGTTTGTCTGGTAATGGCCGCGGCTCCAGGGGCTTCAAATGCTCTTTCCTAATCAGAACCCCCAGAGCTTTGGACATGGGCATATATAGTGAGGTGAAGGTTCTCTGGCCTCGGGGTGCATATCTGGCTATTTGTGAGCTGGTACCAGACACACTGGTGAATGGTGTGGCTGTAAGTGTTTTTGGAGGGGTGGTGGTGACCATGCTCACATCGGAAGTTCTAGTAGCTGTAGCACTGCTCGTGCCTACATTGGAACTGCGGGTAAATGCCCTCTTGGGCTGCTTTCTCTCGTGGTCAATCAAACCCTGCTTCATGGCATCCTCAATCTATACCCCAATCTCGTGTAAATCCGCAAAGGTGGGAAGCGGTAAGACGATCATCTTTTGCATTAGTTTGGGTTGGAGATTGCGCACAATCATCCGTATCTAATCCTTGTCGACTGGCCTGGTGGTCATCATAGAAGCTTTGGCTCTCCAACGGGTTACAAAGTCTGAGAAGCCCTCTTTTGGCTCTTGTCTCGTTATCTCAAGATCACGAGTTGTGATCTCGATCTGCGTGTTATAGGAGTATTGAGCTACAAAGGCCTCAGCCATTTCCTCCCAACTTCTCTTGACAGAGTCCTCCAACTTTACATACCAAATAGCCGTAACACCCGACAGGGTCTGGCCAAAGAGGGAAAGCTTTTGTAGTCTGGAGTGGCCCATCGGCCTTCGGATTTCCGAGAACAATCTCAGGTGTACCATGGGATTCCCAGAACCGTCAAATCGGTCTACGTGGGGCATCTTAAAAAGGGTGTTTCTGGTATGACATCCCTTTTCCCAGCTTGCCCCCTGATTTAGAATGCTCTCATCTTGAGTGACAAAAAGTGTCATCCACAGTCGTTGCAACCACTGCGAACACTTGCTGTTTGTTCTGTCCTTCAGCCTTCAAAGCCTCAATAGCCCACTGAAGATGTTCATAGGGACTAATGCCTGCCCTACTTTGTTCTTATCACTTGCCTCTACTTTGCCAAGGGATTGGGTCGCTACATCAGAGCGGAGCCCAGTTGTTGTCGACATGTCATTGCCCAAACCTGAGATAGTTTTAGGTTAGCCATTTTCAATTGCAACACGACCCAAGATTGGAGAGCCTTTTGGCTTGAAATTTCTGGCATGTGATGTGGTCGATGACGGAGCCAATATCCCAAAGGCTAGATCTGCCACAATTCTCTGAAGATCTTCGATCATTCTCATCAGCTCAGAAGTAGTGGGTTCACGGGTTTGAGGTGATTGGGTTCCAGTGCATCCATCATGCACAAGTCTGTGCTTTCTGGAATAAACACTTCAGGCTTGGGCAGATGGGTTGGGGTGATGTATATGCTGGGGTTATAGGTGGACGGGAGTGTATGGATTAGATTGAGAAGGGGAGGTGATGAGTCAGTACTAGCCCAAGGTCCTTTTGGTGGAGCTATGGTCTCTTCATCAATAAGATCCTGAATCTTATGACGGAGACGGATGCAACGGTTCGTACCATGACCGTGTTGTTGATGATAGGCACAGTATTTAGCTGGGTCATATCTTGGTGGAAGAGGATTTGGAAGGGGTTGAGGTTCTCGGAGCTCTAGGCACCCTTCTTCTCGCAGCATTTTCAAAGCTTGAGAGAGACTCATGTAAAGAGGATGGAAATTTTGGGCTTGGGGCCAAGTTGAGGTGGTTGGTTTTTGGCCATTGAGGGGAGTGGTGATAGTGTCTACTTCTGAGCATTTCGCAACTATGCTACCATCAGTAGTAGCATTGGAACTGCAAACAACGTTCTTCTTCAAAGGCTCATTATCTTCCACAAAAATCCCTTGTCTGATGTCCTCGATTTGAACCCCCATTTCATGAAGGTCAGGAAAGGTAAACAGAGGTAGAACGATCATCCTCTGCAGCAACTTGCCATGCAGATTCTGAACAATCATCCTGATCTGATCTTTGTCGGAAGGCCTTGTAGTCACCATCGAGGCCTTTGCTCTCCATCTCGTCACTAACTTTGAGAAACCCTTATTTGGCTCTTGGTGGGTGACTTCGAGATCACGAGTTGTGACCTCGATCTGTGTGTTATAGGAGTATTGAGCAATAAAGGCCTCAGCGATCTCTTCCCAGTTCTGTTTCACAGAGTTCTCCAATTTAGCATACCAGATTACGACTATCCCAAACATGGTTCGGCTAAAGAGAGACAACTTATGGGCTGGGGTCAAAACCATTGGCCTTAGGATATCAGAAAATAGGCAGAGATGCACCATTGGGTCTCCAGAGCCATCGAAGCGGTCAATATGCGGCATTTTAAGCTGCTCCGATAAGGTAACTGTAAATTCAGTATACCCGTCCCCTAAATCCAATATGGAGTTCACTCCTTGTGCTCGTTTGAATAACTTCTCCAGTTGATTAACCTTAAGTGCAGTTGGGTCAATCTCAAATTCAAATGGAGCTTCGCTTTGATAGATAGGAGCTTTCGAGGCCTGTTCTGGGATTGGCTCCGCCAGATTGCCCTAAGTCTCTTGGACACTAGCAGTATGGGCAGTTGCTCCGGGTGTCGGGTTACCCGTGAGAGGTGCATGAGATACAGAAGCTGCGGCCGGTTGTAGCTGTTTTTGTTGTAGCCAGGTTATCATTTCAGCCTGATGAGCCGTGACTTCAGCCTAACGGACTGCGTCCTACTACAGTGCTTCGATTGTCTGTTGCAGGTGCTGTATCTATTCTTTCACACTGGCTGGGGGATATTGAGCCATGGGAATGGATGATTGATCTCGTGCTAAGCTAAATGCAGACAACTATTCCCAGACTAGAGTAGACCCGGGTGCACTGAGGTGTGACTACTGTAGAAATTACATTGGTGAATTCTGCCTGAACCTCCTTCGTCTTGTAACCGGTGGGGGTGAGGTAAACACAGGTTACTTCTTAACCAATTCCGACCTGACGAAGTCTATCGATACAAGTCCAGAGTACCCGGGGGATAACGGAGCCTTCTGAAGCTATGGTTCTAGGACTACCTTGCAAAAGAGAAAATAGGCAACATCTCAGCCCAATTTCACCAGAACAGATATGAGCATAGCTGAATGGTTGTGCTCTCTACTGAATTCTGCACCACAAACTGATACCAACTTGGCAACTGATATGCACATTCTTGTACAGTTTCACTGTAAAGTACATACCAGTTAAATGAGAGCCAAAACACTCCTATGATGGGGTAGGGTTTCCATGTCCTAATTTCGTTAGGAGCTAGGGTTTCACTACACAAGCAAGAGATTTCAAACAAACCTATATTCAAGTGAGCAACCTGTCCTAGTTTGGAATAGTCTCTAAGGCTTCCGATATGCAACTAGGTTGATTGGTCAAAAAGGGTACCTCAGCAAGACTACCTAATATACCTCTCGCTCCTAACACGGAGAAGTGAAATGAGGATCAAATGGTACAACGGTAGTCCAGATCGAAGGTTTGTGTTCCCATTGTGGTAGAGCCCGCAACCGGTCAGCCTTATGGTACGCTTTTCCAAGCGAGCCTCCAACAAACCGCTCAGGAATAGCAGATGGCAAACACTTTGACTTAGGTACGCTGATGCAAATGCAAATGCAAAGAAACACATAAGTATAGATAAAACAACATATCATGAGTTTGAGTCAAGCTCTCTAAATCCCCAGCAGAGTCGCCAGAAACTATAGCTCAACTTTCTTCGCACCCCCTTTCGGAGAGCTCGAATTGGTCCTATAGTTCAGAGTCCTGTCACGGTTCTGAATCTAGTCTCACAAAGTGCAATGTGAAACTGATAAACACCAAAGAGTCCAATCTGTCAAATCATCTTGGAAAATCAGATTTTGAATCAAATAATGCCAAAACTGGACTGCTTTGCCAGATTACAGAGTCGCCACCTAAATATTTTATTTTTAGGAAATTTAGGAAACCCTGACTCGTGCCAACGGCCACGTGTCCATCATCACCAAAGTTGCCTCGGCTCGGGAACTTAGGTACGAGAGGGAAAGGTCTTGAAATGAGAACCCCCGCTCGGTCGATCAAAGATCGGCCTCTACTATCATGACATGATGTTTTGTAAACCTCATGTGTTCTTATTCCGGTTGTTAGCTAACTTTACTATGTGACGTACACAAGCTAGTATAGACTAAGTCGCAAGACTTGGAACGAATTCAACTCAAGTTTGCTTTCGAAAATGGTTTGAAGTTGCCACCCTCAAGTGGGCTAAAGCGTAGATTTGCCACCTCAAATGGGCTTAAAATATGATTTTGCCACTTCGCAAAGTGAGCTGAAAACTCTTATTCATCGAATTGTTCTAATTCAAACAATCAAGCCTTCATCCACAAGCATTCATGCAGTTTATCGAGTAAGCACATAGCCTCATGGCAAGCGTGAAAAACATGCCATCACTCACACTCATGCAAGTATGCTAAAGCGTAAAGACTCACCGAGTACTCCAAGCCAAAACAAAAACTACTTAGAAAAATGCATGATTCTTAACTATGTTAAGATGCCCAATGCAATACATGCAATAACGCAATTAATAGGCTCGGCTACCTAATCATGGTATTTGCAACACTTGATAACATGCTTCAAAACACATATTCAAATAAGTGTATTTGAAATTGCGATGCAGTTTGAATAATGCGCCAAGCCTCGATGCATGCAATACAAATGAATGATGCAAACATGCGAGCATAAGGTATGCTAATTGAAAATGTCCCTAAACTAACCATCGAAAGCGGTTAACTAAAAGGGAGAAAGACATGGGGTTGGTAGACATACACACACACGCACGCTTATTACAACATTGCGCCCTCGTGAAGAAGGGTCCGAATGAATAAGCTAAGCTACACTAAGCTAAGCTAAGCTAATTATTACAAAACGAAACTAATTAAATTTTCTAGTTAACTAATTATTACAACACAATTGAATAACTAGCTACGCTAAGCTAATTAAAATACAACACTTGAATGATTAGTTACGTTAATTAACTAGTAAAGCGATTTAAACGGCCTTGAGGGACGAGGGATGCATGCATGCACCCGAAAATACCCTTGCATTGCCATCAAATGCCTCTGTTTGCACTCATTTGATCTCTGAAAATTGCACCAACTTCCAGATTGCCTCTACTCCAACACAGGAACACACTTGCACAAAAATTCACTGGTGGCTAGTCGGTCACAAAAAGTCGCTGTCGGCCACCTTAACTGGCCAATCGGCTAGTTTAAGTGGCCGGTCGGCTACTTCAAGTGGCTGGTTGGCCGCCCTCATTTCTGGACTTCTACTTTTGCTGCAACATAGAGTAACAGAGGTAAAACAAAGCATTTTCAAGGAATATGTGTACTGCTACACTCCTTATCGTCTCTCAAGCTCAAAGAAGTGTAGCTTTTGGCTCTCAAGCCATCAACCAAGCATTTTCAATGCATGATGGTTTGAGAACCAAGCTTGTACAGAGTCAATGAATGCACAAATAAGACTCGAAGAACCACCACCCTATCATGCATGATCAAGGGTGATAGTGACCAAGAAAAGTGGCACATTTTCATCACTTTGAGTATGAAACGTCCCATTTTTCTTGTGTTTGGATTAACATCTGATCCAAACACATGCAATGCAACACAACATGCTTTTCTTATTCATGTTTTACTTGTCATGTTTTATTTACACATTTTACATTACCGATTAGTCATTTAACCGATTAAGTCCAAAATGAGAGTCCTCTATGAGAGAGGGATCAACCAAAGGATGATTTAAGACATGAGAGAGATCATAGCGTTGGTTAGTAGAAACCCTCAAAAGAGGATTAAAACTATTAAGCACAAGTCTCAATCTCAAGCTTAAACACAACCTTAAGACTAACCAACCCTCAAAGCAAATGAAAAAATGAAGAAATGAGGGAGGTTGCAGATATTTCAGTGCTGACATGGCATGTAAAATGACACTAAATCATGCAAGCAACACATGCACAACATGTTTAAAGCTAAAAGCACCAAACTAGTGAAGATCACTACACTATAGGCATGCAATACAAAGCTCAACTAACCAAACCAGCTCTGGACAGAGTTAAAATATGCCAAACATGCTGAGATTAAGGCACGAAATGCTAGAAAAGCATGCTCACATGTTAGCTTGCAAACAAAACTCAAGACACAACTCTCAAAAGCAATGAAAGAGTGAAATAAATGAGCATGTGACAGAGCTCTATACACTAAAATTACATGTAAAAAGACACTACAATATGCAATCATTCCAAGCAAAACATGTTTAAAGGCCTAAAATGCCAAGCTAGTGAAGCCATTTGCACTATAACTATGCAAAACAAGGCTCACATGACCAAAGAAACCCAAAACAGAGCTAAATCATGTCAAATCAGAGGCAAACACATGCTGGAAATAAGCTAAGTTAAGCTTCAAAAACATACTACCATGTTATGCTAACTAGGCATGCAAGTAAGACACAAGGAGGGAAGGCTAACCCCTCCAATTTTGGACTTCAAAGCATGTTTTTCACCACTGAAATAACTCTGGATTTTAGTGATTTAAAGGCTCAAAAAGTTTGATTTGAAAGCCTTGAAAGATGGCACAAAAAGCTATACAAGCTAAGAAAAAAAGGGAGAGACAACCCCCTAACACAAAATAGGCTCAAACCACCATTTTTAGGACTGCAAAATAGAGGTTTTTACAGTTGAAAACTAGCTCAAAAATTGTGTCAAAAGATGGCAAAACAAGTATGGAAATTAAGCTAGCAAAGAGAAGTTTCTGCCTCTTGAAGGAAAGACACCACTTAAGCAACAATTTGAGCTTAAACCACCTTCTAGAGCTCAAAGGAAGCTCCAAGAGAGCTTCAAGCAACCTTAGCCCAAAGATGAACCACTTTGATCAAGGATGTCTAGGCAAAGGAGAAGTGTATCTCCACTTGTATGCACAAAAGGGCAAGAGAGAGAGAATCTAGAGAGAGAATTGTAGAGAGAGAGGATTTTTAGAGAGAGAGAGGCTCCCAAACTTTGCTAACCTTACAATATGAGAGATATGGCCTCTATGTATAGGAAAAAGAGTGCCTTGGTCGAAAATATCTAAATATGGCAGTATAGAACAGCTGGAGGAGAAATATTTGCAAATTCTGAGCTTTCTGGACACTTGTGGCCGACCGGCCACTAATGGTGGCCGACAAGGGTCACTTCTGGCCGACCTATGGCCGACAAACTCCATTTGTGGCCGGCACACTCCCCCAGTGGCCGACAGCAAAAACTAGTTCTTGGTCCTGACTTCAAATAGGCATAACTCCTTTATCGGGACTCCTTTACAGGTCATTCTTGAGCCTAAACTGAAGCCTTGGAAGTATTCTTACCAATGGTGGAAGTCTCACATCAAAATTAGAAGTGTGCTAAGAGATATGCCTTTTTTTATTAAAGACTGCTCAGTTTCGGTCCAATCGGATTGATGCCTAACTCCAACTAGCCATATCTCCCTCATCCGGACTCGGCTTTAAGAGATTCTTGAGTGAAAAATGAAGCCCCGGAAGTCCACTTTCCAACGGCGGTGACCTCATAGCTGAAATCCAACTGTGCAAACGGATAGGCCTGATTTAGGAAGGGCTGCTCAACTCTCTCTTAACGGTTCAAGCCCAACTTCTTCCCCCAACTAGGTTTCTTCCCTCTCCTCCCATTTTCTTCAACTTCAAACATCTAAATAAGGTGTTTTGGAAGATTTTTCAAAGAGTTCACCTCTCCTTCATGCATTTCCACTTTTTCTTTGCTTGGTTTATCGAAAAGCGCAACATTTAACGAAATGCAAGCCTCAGAACATTTTGAAAGATAGGGTTTTAAGGTCTAAAATCATTTTGGTCAAAAGGCTTTAGTCCAAAAAGGGGTGTGAGGTTTGGGATTTGACGCTCTCCTTGCCGAAGAAATCGAACCCTTTGCACATGATAGCTTGCACCATCAAGTAAGCAATCAGCAGCGCCCAAGTCTTAAGGGCAGTCAAAAATGGGGTATCTACAACTACTCGTAAGTGAGCCTTGTGTTCCTCTTCAGAGGTTGAATAAATCAAGATGTCATCCACAAAGACGACCACAAAATGGTCCAAGTATTCGTGAAAAATTTTGTTCATCAAATCCATAAAGGAAGCCGGTGCATTGGTTAACCCAAAGGCAATACAAGGAATTCATAGTGGCCGTAACGAGTACGAAAGGCCGTCTTCTGAATGTCCTCCTCCCGTGCTCTCAACTGATGGTAGCCCGACCTCAAAGTTATTTTTGGAAAGCAACAAGACCCTCTAAGTTGGTTAAACAAATCATCTATTCTGAGTAGAGGATACTTGTTCTTAACTGTAACTCTATTCAACTTGCGGTAATCAATACACAACCACAATGACCCATCCTTCTTCTTCGCAAAGAGAGCCAGTGCTCCCCAAGGCGATGTACAAGGGTGAATGAAGCCCTCGTCTAAAAGTTCTTGCAGTTGAATCTTCAACTCATGCAATTTAGCAGGTGCAAATCTATATGATGACATGAAAATCGGTGCCGTGCTAGGCACTAATTCAATGGAGAACTCGAACTCCCAGTGAGGTAGTAAACTAGTAAGATCTTCTGGACAGACATCCGGGGTATTCACAAACTACCCTTGGTAACTCAACACGAGCCCCGTCACTCTCACTATCTAAGAGAGTTGCAAGAAGGCCACTAAGCTTGCTCCTGCTACGAGGGTCAACAACTAGCGACAAGGCTCTATCAACTTGGATCCCTTGAAAATAGAAACGATCACCACCCGAAATGCACACCGTAACTCTCTGATGGTAACAGTCAATCACAGCTTGATAAGAACACAACCACTCTATGCCTAAAATGACATCAAAACTCAACATATCTAGCAACACAAAAGCAAACGGAAGTCGACGCCCGGCAACTTCTATTTCATAATCACAACAACCCCGGTCTAAATCAACTGTACCCCTAATAGGTGACTCTATTCTGAGTGGAGGCACTAACCGTGCTACCTCTAACCCCAATGCAGAAGCAAATGCAGTAGATATAAATGAATGAGACGCACCCGTGTCTATCAATACATTATCCAAAGAATTACACACAACAAAAATACCTTTCACAACTGAGGATTCTGGCAACTACTCTGGCACGGTAATAGCATACACGTGCCATTATGGCCCCTAATTAACTTGCTCCCCTCTCAGAGCATAGGCATGTTGTACTGATTGAGCTGAAGCGGCTCCCTGATTGACTCACGCGGCTTGGACTGATTGAGCCTGCTGGTGGCTCTGAGTCTACCTCGACCCTGATGCGCCAGATGTGCCTCCCAACTGTGGGCAAGTTCTCTTCATATGCCCCAGCTGACCACACTGATAACAATTAAATCCTTGACCATTATTTTGAGACTGAGACTGACTTTGAGATCGATTAGGTGGTGGTAACATTAACTGCCCTCCTCCATTCTGTGGGCATAAGAAGGCTTTGTGACCCAGTTGGCCACACTTGAAACACGAGAAGCTACTTGATGCACTTTTTCCCGAACCTGCACTAGGCAAAGGAAAAGTGGACCTAGACTGTTGTGGTTGGGACTGGGATGGATAGGTGTTCCTACTCTTCTTGTTCTTCCTATAGTCTCCTTGAGACTCTTGGCCCCTAGACCTCGAACTTCGAAGCCTCTCCTCCTCGGCTTGTATAGAAATTTCTACGTGTGTCGCCGTCTCCAAAAGACGGTTATATTCCTGAATCATATTTCCGACAAGCTTGAACATAATTTTTGTTTTCAATTTCTTTTTAAATTCAATGCAACGGCGCTCTTCCGTTGCCACCAACTCTGGTGCAAATCTGGACAAACTAGAGAAGACCACCTCAAACTCTGCCACGGTCATGTCGAGTTGTTTGAGGTCTTTAAACTCTTGCCTCAATCTCTCCCTAGCAGTGGAGGTATGTACTTATCTTGGAAAGCAACCGCAAGGGCTTCCTATGTCGGCTCCACTCTACCCTTGGCATATTTCCACCATTGACCTGCGTCTCCCTTAAGGTAGTAAATTGCTAGAGTCACTCTTAGTTCACTATCTTCAATGTGAAGCATCTCAAATGTCTTCACAGTTTGTTCGAGCCACTCATCCGCTTTCTTGGGCTGGGGGCCACCATGGAATTCATCCAGTTTGGCCTGCAAGAACTCTCTAGTAAGGAAATTCGCCCTTGACTCCACAATGTTCTCTCGGGGTTGATTCTCCACCCTCAACAAGTTCATAGACTCTCTTAAAGCCCCTGCCATTTCTCGAGCTAGGGCCTCCATTGCGGTTTGACCCACTTGTCCCGAGATTCCCGCCTGCTCCACTTGTTCGGCCACATTAGCTTGGCTGGACTCTTCCTCTTACACTAGAACCTTATGGGCCGATACCTCATGCACACCTCGGCGAGCCCTACCATGCCTCCCGGCTCTACCACCACGGACTTGACCCCTTCCTGACATCCTAATAAAGGACACAAGAGAAATAATTTAGCACATTAACTCAAATGTGCTCATAACTTGACTCACACGTTCGATTACAAAATTCTATATATTTCTCTACCATATACACAATTCAATTTCACTCCACATAAGCACTTCGTCCTGTAAACACATACGGACTATTCTTCTACGATGAAATCCGTCCTACGAAAAACCAAGAATTCTTAGTAGAATGAGTATTGATCAAGTACCCTTGTAATAAGACCTCAAGGAATTTAACAGGCGCAAACAACATCCCAAATGTCCAATCACATACCAATTTAGTCACATAAGCATGTTATTACATAGTCACAAAATGCATAACACTTCCTAAGCATGCTAAACGAACCCATTGTGGTTAAACAACCACTTCCCACGTGTTCCAAGTATTCAAACCCGATAGTGCTGATACCAAGTTGTAACGCCCCAAATTTCTAGCCTAAATGATAATACAACAATCATGGCTCTTTCAAAGAAAACTGAATATAAATCTCCAAACTTACATTACATGATACAATAATTCTTCATGCAACAATACATTAATCCAACAACAAATAAATAAACAAATAAATACCCCCAAGGGTTTACAAGTTTCCAAGGCTTAAGTCTGGTTACACAAAACAGTTATTCAAACCCACGCAAACACAGCCCTTGGCTCACACACAGAGTCACAGCAAAATAAGAACATTGTACTCCCAACACAAATACTCACACACCCCTAGTTGGGTGAGATCACCACATCTTTTCCTGCACAAAAATCCCGTAGGGTGAGCATAAGCCCAGTAGGAAATTCTTAACAAAATATATACATTTTATACAAGTCTCAAGAGATGAAATGTACATGCCATGCTATGCCCTTTTTGAAGATAAATTACATTTTTATCATTTGAAAACCATCATGCGCAATGATATTATGCAATTTCAATTGTTCAAAACTTAGCAATTTATTTCAAGGGCGGTAAATACGACTCTGGTAATCCCTAGGTCGGTGTTTGCAAGTAGACTATACAAGTACTATCAAATTGCCATTTTTACCAGTATTAATCAGAAGGCTTGACACCTATCCGCGCGGGTTTTTGGTCTTTCACCCCGGACTCTCAGGTCAACTTATTCAATATCATCTACACCACCTATCAAGACTTACCAACGTATTTATCTATCATTCCATGAAAACTTGTTTCTCAACATTCTTTTATCAATGCAAGTTTTCAAATCAACTTTCAAAGTTTAATGTAATCAAATGCCAATTTCACAAGATGAATATAAATACTTTTATTCCAATTCATCATCCAAGGAATTACACAATTCCATTTTCTCAAGTATCCTCAACAATTAGTTATTTCAAAACTATTTCAACATTTTGAAAAAAAATTTCCAAAATGAACAACAATCCTCATATTCCTTAAAATTCATCATTTATATAAATAAAAATATGAAATTTTCCAAACATCCATTTATTTTGACACACAAAATAAATATAATAATATTATTTATGGATTTTCAATCTTCTAAAAAAAATTCCCAAATTCTAGGTTTTCTCACCAAAACTATACAACTCAAATTTTTTGAAAGAAAATTTTTCAAAATCATCTTTTCTTCAATCAGCGAAAATCAAAACCCATAAGATCACTTTAAAAGAATAAGAGACAAACCCACTTTCAAAATCGCTCAACATCTTGAATCAACAATCAATTTTCAAAGCTATAGAAAGATGATTTTGAAAATCATATAGATCTTGCAAAAATATATATATAACTCTAAGAAAATCCCTACCTCAAGTTTTAAAGAAGAAATGAGATGAAACCCCTAAAATCAACGGTGTCGAAACTCAATCTTCATCGCACACAACGAAGCCCTCAAGAAGTTAACCAACTTTGATGGAGAACCTATGGCAAAACTCTAATGGATCTTGAGAAATCAAGGTTTTGATCCAATTTGGCGTAGGGAAATATAGAAAGAATGGAGAGAAAAGGGTTTTAAAAGAGAGATATACAAAAGTGATTTGAAATATCATATTCACAAATTGATATAACATGGTCTGCTCGAGCGTGAAAAGCCCCGTTCAAGCGTCAAATACACTTTTCTAGTACTTTTGCAGACAGGTCAAACTTCTGAAACCAAACATTCTCCGTTCGAGCGCATAAACGGCCGCTCGAGCGGAAAAGCAACTTCTAATACATTTTGCATTTTTGCTTCGAGGTGTTGCCCCTGAAGCCCGCCAGGGCGTTGCCCTCGGATCCGCCAAGGGGCGCTGCCCCTAGACCCCCGCGAACTGACTAGGCAGCTTGATCCCTGCTAGGGCGCTGCCCTTGGACCTGCCAAGGGGCGCTGCCTCCTGAACCCCCGCGAGCTGACCAGGTAGCTCGATCCCCGACATACTTAGCGAAGTGGCAAAATTGGGATCGCTAAACTAGCGGTGGGAAAAAATCGTGGGTTTCCTGGAATGTTGGGAAGCATTCACTGTATGCATTGGAAGTAGAAGAATTGTCTTACTGCATGGAAATGTATGTATTGTGGTCACATCCATGAACTAACTATTATTTTAGAAGCGGTGGCTTCCTATGATCTATGGATATGGAATGCATATTTTGGATTACCGGGATCTCATAACGACATCAATGTGCTAGAACATTCTTCTATACTTTCTTTCCTTGCTGAAGGGCATGCTCCTCAAGTTAATTACTCAATCAGTGGAAATAACTATACAATGGGATATTATCTTGCTGATGGTAGATATCATCAATGGTCAACATTTGTTAAAACAATCCCATCTCCATGAGGCAATAAGCAAATACATTTTCCTAAAACTCAAGGGTCAGCAAGAAAGGATGTTGAACGAGCGTTTGGAGTGCTCTAAGCACATTTTGCAATTGTACGAGGACCTGCACGTTTTCGGAAAGTTGAAACCCTTAAAGTTATTATGAAGGCATGTATAATATTGCATAACATGATTGTTGAGGGTGAGCAAAATGAACAAACTATAGACTGTAATTATGATGCAATCGATGAAAGTCTTCCTCCAGCCGTGTTGCACGAGTGCATACCCGAACTTTATGAATTCATTCAAAATCATGATCACATCAGTGATAGACAAATTCATTCTAAACTCCAAGTAGACCTAGTTGAGCATTTGTGGCACCTCCACGGAGATTTGTAACAACTTGAATTAGAAATAATTTATTTATTTTGAAGTTTATTCCTAACTTTGCTATTTATGATTTTTTTTTCTTATTTTATTCATTGATCTTTGTAAAGTTTTTGATTAGTTAATTTGCATTCTTTCGGTTCTTAATTTGATAAATTACAATTATTGAAGAACTTTCGACGTATTATTTTTTTTTTAAAAAATCTTTATTGTTTTCTTCTATTCTTCCCCACCCTTCCCTTTAAAGATGGTTCCACAAAATTCATATGTTGGTATCTATTCACATACTATACATTTTATAAAAAAAAATTAAATATTAGTTAAAAATTATTTCTTATAATATTTTTAAAACTAATATTAAAAAACATTATTTTTATAAATATTATCACAAATGTCACATTGGCAACCATATTAGCATTTGGTGCGTATGTGACATTATATGAAAAATACAGTAATATATATATATATATATATATAGCATTTTTTATTTTGAAAATTGGTTAAATTAGTTTGAATGACTAGTTAAAATAAAGAGTATGGTTAGAAAACACAATAACTAAACTAATTAGATAAAATAAAGTCTGTACTTTTTTATATTTTAGCTAGTGAAAAATAAAAAGTGTGATGTGGTTGGAGTTGCTCTTACCGAAAATTGTAGCGAGGTTGTGACTTGTTATTGGCGAATCGTAAATCAGCTTATTCACGAGACATTCGTGAATAAGGCCTATTTTGAAAAGTTGATTAAAAGTCACTTTTTAATTTTTAACTCACTTCCTTCTTTTATAAAATTGTCAAAAAATAATTTTTAACTTTCTTCTCAAAACACTCGATTTTCTCTCATTTTGCTATGCTGACGGATCAATGATTCTAGAAGCATACGTTGCTAAGGTGACGTGACAAAGTAAATGACTTTTCTCAACCAAACATATATATATGCTGACGGATCAATGATTCTAGAAGCATACGTTGCTAAGTTGACGTAACAAAGTGATGACTTTTCTCAACCAAATATATATATATATATATATGAAAAACTTCACACTACAAAAGTTAAAAAGGAACATTTTAAAGATTTAGAAGAGAAAAATAAATAAATAAATAACATAAAGGAAAAACTACCGCTTCAAAAAAATAAAAAATAAAAAGCATTTTTTTTTTGGAGTTTTTAAAATGTATATATATATATATATATATTAGATCTTTCTACACTAGACGATTCTAAACTGTCCAAAATTTTAACACATTTGAAAAAAAATATATCAAAAACAAAAAGAATGAAAAAAATAAAACTTTTTCAAATTGATTGCAAACTCACCATTAAAATTTAAAAATAAAAAATAAAAAAAAAAGTCTGTAAAACAGTTAAAGGCAAACTTCACCTTATTTATTTATTTTTTTCCCCTTGTATAATCAGTTACTATAACCTGATTCGGAGAACCATAAATTTGTTCTGAATTATCTGAACTCTATCCTTAACCATAGTTGAGTTGGATAGTCCTTAAGTATCTTTATCTGCGGTCTTACCAAAAATTGTAGCGAGGTGGTGACTTGTTATTGGTGAACCGTAAGTCAGCTTATGCTGATGGATCAATGATTCTAGAAGCATACGTTGCCAAGGTGACGTAACAAAGTGATGACTTTTCAAATTACATACAATAAACCATGAGGTTCTTTCCTTGAAATCTATATATAAGGATATGCAACCTCAGGGAGTGAACAAGGCAAAGAATCCTAGTCCTAGTTTTATATATATTGATCTTTAAAGTTTTCGTGTGTGTGAAACAATGTCTAGTCACGACCACAAGAAAAAAATTGAAAATACGATTGAGAACGCATTCGACAAGGCACACAAGCTCGTTGACACTGTGACCTATCCTTTAGGCCTGTTGATGCAGTCATTCATGGTACTGCTAGAGGGGTCAGGAATTGGCTCTTAGATGAACACCCTGGAGATCGCCCCTGCAACAACAACAACAACAACAACAACAACAACAACAACAACAAGTGTCCTCCAAACCCACCCAATCACAACTGTAACCCAAGTCCGCAACCTACGAATCACAACGACTTCAGTGGAAACACGGGCGACAATTCCAACAACTTCAGTGGAAACAATGCAGACGTGGCCAACAATTCCCAGATCAACGTTGGCAGCGGCAAGTAGCACCGCCCGCGTGCTATATGTATCTACTCACATTTTGAATGTCGGAGAAATTACAACCCTATATATAAATAATCTCTGACGTTATTATGTGAGAAAAGTATAATAATGGGGGTTTGTTTGCTGTTTATGCATGTCATCTTATGTTGCTTGAGGACCACTGCTACCACTACTACCTTGGTTATTGTATGACCAATACTTGATTGGAAATACAAACTGAGTTGTTCAGATCTTGGTAGTTGTTGCATCTTCAGTTTAAATGTTTAAAACATGTTATGTTATGTTATTATTATTATTATTAAGGCTCCTTTGTAATTTGGGGTTGAAGTACTTTATCCCTTATGATTCAGATATAGTTCAGAAGTTCTCATATATTTTTGGATTAAAGTACTACGGTTATTACACACACCATTGTTTAGAGTGGGTTTTGTTTTCTAAAAAATTATAATAAAATGAAATTTATACAACAAAAAGATAATTTTACCCCCATTTTCTCCAAACCTAAAATTAGATTAATATGTTAATTAAGATAAATGAAAATGTAATTAAGAATTTATTTACAATATAATTAAATAAAATATAAAATATATAATAAAAAATAATTAAGAATTGATCTAAAATGTGATTAAATTAAAATTAGATTAACATGTTAGAAATTATGATAAATAATTAAGAATTTAGAATTAATTGTGATCTAAACTATAAGCAAATTAAAAATAGATTAAAAAGTTATTAATTACAATAAATAGTTAAATATTTAAGATTAATTGTGATCTAAATTAAAATTAAATTAGAATAAAAAGAAAAAATTAAGAATTACAATAAATAAATAAGAATTTATAATTAATTGTGATTTAATTGACTTCTAATACTAGACATTATAAATAATGTATATAATAGATGAGAGAGAAAGAAAATAACAAAAAAATATAGAGTTTAAGCGTATTATAGTCATTTCATATTAATAATTAACGGTGTTAATGGTTACATTTTTGTCCAAACACGGAGGAATATGGCTATTTTTAAAAGATAACGAGGTAAAGTACTATCAAACCATATTACAGGGAAGTAACAATTACAATTCTGCTACGTAGCTCGACTTTTGTGTGGCTCAAGTGGCCCGACTTTTAACTTTTCTACCTCTCTCTCTCTTTCCGTTCCCTCCTTCCTCAGTTTTTTTCTCTTCTTCTCCTTCTCCTTCTTCCTCTGTTTATCTCTCTTTCTCTCTCTCTGTTCATCTCATTCAAGATTTGCATTATCGTCGTTCTCCACCGTCCACCATTCCATCAGTAGATCAAAACCCATGGTGCAAATGAACCGCATCAGCACAACCACAAAAGTATCTACGTTCATTAAGAATTTACAATCACCAAAACCTAAACTCAAAGCACTGATCTTTCATTCAAAAATCCATAAAAATTAAAAAATTATTGCAAAAGAATCCCAAATGTCAAACCCAATTAATGGGAAGAAAAAGCCAAGTGATCTAGTTTTGCGATTGTGTAGATCTGTTGAGTTTATAATGCAAATTGAACCCTTGATTCAAACAAATAAATCAAGAAATGAACAAATCAATGAAGATAGAGAGTTCAAGAGAGAGAATGTTTGTCTTACCTTGGGAATGTCTGACCAAGAGTTTTCCAAATCTCTGCGAGCTAACTCCACCATTCCTCTGTCTTCTTCTTCTCTTTTCCTCCTCTTTCTCTCCTTCTTCTTCTGTCTGTTTCAGAGAGAAAATAGAGGGGAAAAAAAAAAAAAAAAAAAACCTGTCCAAAATGACGTTGTTTTGAGTAGTCGAGTCATTCGATCCAACGTGTTTCAAGCTACGAAACATTATTCTAACAATTATTAATGGAAGAAGATTCCAATCCAACATAATGTTTATGGATTAATAGTTCAATTCAGGTTGCAATGTTATTGGTTCTGTCACTGTAATAAATTAAAATTTTATAGACAAAATTACTTTTTAGAATTGAATATTTTTGTTATCAAAAGTGTCATAATTATATTTTTTAGCAATAAAATAATATATTTAGTGATGAATTACTATCTTTTCTAGACCAAAATTGCTAAAAAATAAGATATTTAATGATGAATTACTATCTTTTCTAGACCAAAATTTTTCTCTAAAAAAATAATTTTTTTTTAGAAACAAATTATTTGGTCCCTAAAAGTGCATTTATTTGCAACATTTTTAAAATTTTGTTGCTAAAAGTTTCCTTTTTAATTTTTTGAGATTACCATTTACTGACTATTCTCGTGACAGCAAAAATTGATCTTCAAATATTTTATACAACAAAATTTTTATTTTTAGAAACAAAAAATTTTAATATTTAAAACTCCTATTTATTATAGTACGTGTTGGTAAATATGGATTGATAGGTGATTAACCGTACCAATCTAAGAACCAAACCTATATATGTTTTTGAAGCAATTCCAAATCCGTGGGATGTATAAAAAGAAAATCGAAAAGTAGAAGAAGAAGAAGAAGAAGAAGAAGAAGCCAGAGATCAAAGTGACTCTATGCTTTAAACTGTGACTTTATTTGCACCAGAGCATAGCCTCTATTTCCGACTCCATGTTTTTGAAACAAGCGTTTTAAATAAATAATTAATAATTAATTTTAAAATTAAATACCAAAGAAAATTAAATTAATTAAATTATAATTATTTTTATCAAAATTTTAATTATGTTCTTTTTCTTACCATTAATGCTATGTCTTAAGTTCTCGATAACAAATACATGAATCTTTAAATTATAAAATTACACTTTTTTTTTATTTTTATTTTTAGGAACAAAAACTACACCCCTTATAAAATATAAATATATTATTATTTTCTAAGGATTTCATAATTTTAGTTGATGATATAATAAACTATTTGTGCATATATATATAATAATTACTCCTTTTTTCTGTTTAAATCAAAAAATTGAATAATAAAATAAAAATAACAAACAATGAATCATTTTGTCCTTTCTGAAATCAGCATTTACTTACTAAGTACAATTTGTAGATTTTCTCACACTCACTAGCTTTGACAACTCACATTGAGCCTTTTTCTTGTTCTCATCTCTCACCCACCTCACGACTTTTATGACCACAATTATCTAACCTTTCTCTTGCTAAATATCTTAACTTCTCTTTGTCAGTTGCCATTGCTTTTGCCTTGTCACCACTATTTTGCTAAACCCTTAAACTTACTTATATTTATATATTAAATATTGAATTTGGATAATCTACTTTTTTAATATTTTTAAATTACATAATGTTAGAATTATCATATTTGAATATTATATGACGTGATATCTTACATGGTATTAATTACATCATTTGATAGGCTCTACATGATATATGAATAGTGTCATCTAAAGCATGATCGCAATTATGGTCAGCATAAATTATTAAAATTTTATTTTGAATATTCTTTTTAAAGATTTCAAATATAAAAAACTAAAATTTAATCAAGAAAAGGTATATATGTAGGGGTTTAAATTTGGCCCGACTTGGCCCATGTCGGGCCTCGCGGGCTCTCGCCAAAAATCAAGCCGGGCCGGCCCACGGGCCAAAAAATTAGGCCCAAGCCCATGGGGTGTCCGAGCCTTGGGCGGACCGGCGGGTCGGGCCAGTGGGCTTGAGCCGGGGCACGGGCTTTAGGCGGGCTTGGGTGGACCTAAACAAATTTTTTTTATTTTTTTTAATTTTTCCACGAAAAATTTATTATTTTCACTAAAAATAACACTAGAGCTCAGGCAGGCCGAGCCTCAAGTCGGGCTTTGAGTGGGCCGATGGGTTGGGTCAGGCGGCCTGGACCCACGGTCTAGGTTAGGCTTCAAAACAATGGCCCAAAGCCTTGGGCTAGGCTTGGGCCCAGGCCTAAACGGGTCGGGCCCACCCTGGGTTGTGGGTGAGCTTCGGGCCGCCCACAGGTCGTGGGCCATTTTTACATTCCTATATATGTATAGATTCTTTCTAGAATATTTTTCTTATGAAAATTTCATTTATATCATAGAATTTTTATAGTAAAAAATTATGGTTTTTTCCTCATATTCTTCTTAAACTTTATATTTGAACTATAAAATCTATCAATTATTGCTTAAATTAGATTTGGCTTACATGTAAACTTTTCATCTAATATATTTTTTAAAATTTTAAATTAGATACGTTTGGATGGGTTAATAATTTTATGCGACGTGTATTTATTAATTTTTATAAATTGAAATTAATATTTTGAAGCTCTTAAGACATTTTGGACAAAAAGTTATCCTGAGTTAATATATAGATAATAATAGATTTGGAAAAATTATAAAACATTTACCCATAAATCCCATACGAGAGAACGTTGATTCATATAGTCCTAAGAGTTTTCTTATAAACCAATTAGTTCTTTTTGTTTAAAAAAGTTCTATTTATTTGATTTGGTGCCATTTTAGTTTAAGTAAATGCCCTTTTGTGATTTATTTTTTCAATTTTTTTGATTTGTTTTTGGGATGGGAATGGAAATGTGATGCGTGGAAGATTCTTTTCGCAAGGATTGGTGGCTGAAGTGTTGGTTGTCGAGCATAAAAATCTACATTTCTATTAGTGTGGTGTTTTGGTGTTACATTGGAGTGTTACATTAGAGTGCTACGTTTGGAAAAAGTATACTAATAAGTTTTTATTTGTTATATTGATTGGAGTGTTATATTTGAAAAAAAAATACACTAAGGAGTTTTTTTGGAATGTTTTGTTGTTACGTTTAACAAAGGTACAGCAAAGTGTTTTTTAGTGTGTTACATTGGGGTATTACATTTAGAAAAAGTATACTAAAGAGTGTTTGTGTATTACATTAATTGAAGTATTACGTTTGAAAAAAGTTCACTAAGGAGTTTTTTTTTTTTAAATATTACATTGTTACATTTGAAAAAAGTATACTAAGGAGTTTTTTAGTATGTTATATTGGAGTGTTATGTTTAGGAAAAACGCACAAAGAAGTTTTTGTGTGGTATATTGATTGGAGTGTTACGTTTGAGAAAAATAAACTAAGGAGTTGTTTTTTTTTTTTTTTTTTCAGAATGTTACATTGTTACGTTTGAGAAAAATACATTGAAGTTTTTTAGTGTGTTACATTAGAGTGTTACATTTGAAAAAAGTATAATAAAGAGTTTTTTTTTTCGGTGCTATGTTTAGTGATTTAAACATTATGAGAAAAGTCATATTTGTCTCTCAACACTTAACACACTCGCGTTTATGCTTAGCCCTTTATGTAATTCAAACCAGAAAAAAAGGAAAGAGAGAGAGAGAGAGAGAGAGAGAGAGGAGCAAACAACTTATAAGATCATTATTTGAGATTTATTGGCGTTTCACCCAAAAATTATCACTCACAAATAATAATTATAGTTTAATTTGTCAATAAAAAACAAAGTGATAATTTCATAATATGTATGGTTTCTATTATAGAAATTATAGTCAAATTTATAGCGATCCCGGTTTCCCTTTTCTTTAATTGTTGTATATGGACTTAGGTTCCAGGGAGTTGGTTGTTGTGTATACCTTGTTTACGTCCTTTACTCTTTGTATTTGAGTCTTGGGTTGTGTTGGGCAGGTTTGAAACAGGTTGGTTGAGCTTAGAAACCAAAACTAGTTGCCCAGGTTTTGACTAGTCCGCTCGAGTGAAGCTTTTGACGCTCGAGCGGGAAAATCACCCATCCAGTATCTCCTCTATAGTATTGTACACTCGAGCGGCGGTTTGGACGCTCGAATGAGAGTTTGTGTGTGATGCTCGAGCGGGGACTTGGTTCTACAAAAGTACTGGGAGCGTGTATCTGGCGCTCGAGTGACGGTTTGGACGCTCGAGCGGGAGTCTGTGAGTGACGCTTGAGCAAGGGTTTCCACGCTCGAGCGGGGCGACTTTTATATAAAGCCGAGATCCGGATTTTTGGATCACTTTTTCACAACCTTTTCTCTTTCTTACTTTTCCAAAACTCCATTGTTGAGCCTCTCTCTCTAGAACCTTGCCTTCTCCCTAGGTATTGATCAAGTAGGAGTTGTTTTTTCACCTTTGGCCTTTACAAAAAAGTTGTTGATCGTCGAGGGCTATCTTTTGATCCAAGAATCTCGGGATTTCAAGCACTTTCATTTTCTTCATCTTCTTCGTTGGGTGTCAACTTTTGAGGTAGGGATTCCTACTCACATTTATGGGTTTTAACCTAGATTTTGAGCTTGTTGTTTAAATGGTTGATTTTGGGACTTAGGGTTTCAAAATGTGCTAAGAGGGTTTTGTGATTTTGGGCTCATAATATGTATTTTGGGTTTCAAAATAAGGATAGTGATGTTGGTTGCCGATTTATAGGCCATTGGGTCAATATTGGGAAATGGGGTAGAAAACCCTAAATTGTTGTGCAAATTAATCGGTGTAATTAATTTGGGAATATTGTTGTTATTTGAAATTGAGTTGGAAATAATGAAATTGGCTCATTATATTGTAAAATGGTGGAGTTGGATTTATTAATCGCTCACTTTCGAAAACATTGATATTATATCTGTTGGAGCTTTTATTATCTGTTTAGAAATAATTGCTTGGGCTACCCGTGGAGGGTAGTTTTGATTGTTGTAGACAATGCATGATGATTAGGCAAACTAAAACTAACCAATTGGATATGTCATAGAGTATGACGGTTGATAGAATACATTAATGTCATGTATTATTTGATTGTGTATATGACCTATGTGTATATACATTGCGTGTGTGGGAGGAGATAGGGGATGTACTCCACGGTTTAGGGGAAGATAGGGGATGGACCTCTAAACCAGATATTGTTTGGGAGGAGATAGGGGATGGACTCCACTGATACAGCTCATATGCTTGTCAGTTATTGTGTTGATATAGCTCATATGCTTATCTTTGGAAGTGTAGATACAGCTTGTATGCGTATCTGTTGAGATGTTGATACAACTAGTATGTTTATCATTTGTAGAATGGGAAACGTTTAATATGAGTCATTATCTCATGTAAATTGTTGGCCAGGTTCTGGGCCGTTGTTGTGAATTGTGAATTTGATAAGAAATGGAAAATGGAATGGAACATGAACATAGTAGTCATGTAATGGAAATGAGTTATGAATTGATTTATAGAAATCGAACATTTATCAATTGCTAATGTCTTAGTTACTGCTCATACTGTGTTTAGCATATCTCTACTGGGCGTTGGCTCACCCTATATGGGACATTATTTTCAGATATCGGTAGCATGTCACTTCCAAGGATATAGCTTGGATGATGATGAGAGTTGAAGACTCCTTTTATTTTATTTTATTTGTATTACATGTATATCAAGTCGAGAGCTTATTTTGTATAGAGTTAGTACTCTTCTTTTGTGTAGCCAAGTGTTGACTTGGAAAGCTGTAAGCCCATAGGGCATTTGCTTTTGTTGTTAACATGTAATACTGTTGTAAGAACTACCCTGTTGAATAGAAATGAATGATTCCTTTTATATCATTGCATGTCTTAAGTAATGGGTTTTATGTAATATTTGAGGGCGTTACAAAATTATTGTTCATTAGAGATTGATGATTATAATTAAAGAAAACTAAAAAACTGTGGGAGCCAAATAATTGATAAAGGCAGAAGGCGCGCAATTCAGGGCCGGTAATGATTGGCCGTGTCCGAATACAATATTTGGGCCGAATAAGTGTGCAGCATTGGAGCCGGATAATGTAAAGGATAGTGATCAAAAAGTAGGCCCTGGCCCCGAGGATCGAGAAAAGCAGGTATAAATACAAGAACAACATATTTGGAAGGTATGTAAGAATCACTCCACTTAACTGAGAGAAGAAGCTATCTTGAGTGTCTAAACTAACTTGTCTGTTGGAGTGCTAATGCACCACCGACCGGAGTGTTTCCATCTTTTCAGGTGACTAGCTGAGGATAAGCAGCGTCTCCCAGGATCTGAAGAGTATTTACAAACCACTTCACCACAATTGGTACCGTCTTTGGGAATACTCAAATACATCCATGGCAGGCGTGACTAAAGATCCTCCGGTAACCGTTGACGAGACCGCGCAAGGAGATAACCTCACTCCAGCAAATATGCTCGGGAAAGAAACCATCGCTGCAAGACGCGCCTTGAACTTCGATTCACCAACGACCTCAGCGAAAGAGACAATGCAGGCGATCATGGAACAAGCAAAGTAGAATGAACAAAGACTGGAGAACATTATCGCTGAAAATGAGAGTCTCTGTCAAGATTTGGCCCTCGAGGTCGCAAAATCGAGAGAAGCCATGCGCTAAGATCCTGAACGACCTCCGAGGCCCGGTGGACAACGACCTCGAGCCCGGCCCAAGGATACCAATAGCGACTTCAATTCATTGTCCACGGAGCTCACCAAGAAGGGACGATCTGAAACTTCCAGCTCCTCTGAAAAGAGTCTGCATACAAGGAACAAGTGCAGGAGGAGCAGTTCAGACGAGGACGACCAGCACGATCCTTTTGTCCGACGGATTGCAAGGGCGACCTTGCCCAAGAAGTTCAAAGCTCCATCATTCACTCTTTACGATGAAAAATCAGATCCCACCGATCATATCCGTCATTACAAGCAGGTCATGACATTGCATGCAGATAACGAAGCCCTCATGTGCTGTATATTCCCCAGCAGCCTGGGGCCATTAGCTGTCAGGTGGTATTATAAGCTGGAGCCGGCCTTCATCAAAAACTTTCACCAATTGCAGAAATCCTTCAGGGCCAGGTTCATCACCAACGAGATACAGCCGAAACAGGTCGACTCTCTCTGGGCTATGCAGATTCAGTCAGGAGAAACGCTCAGAGCATACTCGGTGTGATATTGGGAGTGCTTCAACCTCGTCGACGACACTTGTAACGACTCCATGGCCATCACCGCCTTCAAAATGGGACTACATCCTGATAGTCCTCTTCGCAATTCTCGGACTAGAAGACCCCCCAAAATGGTCTGGGCGCTGATGAAGAAAGTTGAAGAGTATTGTAAAGTGGAAGACGATGCCTTGAGAATAAAGGCCGGCCAAATGTCCAACAAAACGGCCCCCCCTGAAATCGCCCAACCAATAAGTTTCGTGCCACCTCCTAGCCCAGAGCCTCGGCAGCGCACTAAATGAGACAAAAGGCGGGATACTCGCCGATCAAGTGATCAATGTCCCCACTGGACGAATGAGCAACTGCAAGTCGACAGCAGACGCTCGAGACGTGCCGACAAAAAGTACACAGAGTTGTTAAAACCAATCGCTACAATAATGATCAAAATCCAACACCTTCCATTCTTCAAATGGCCGTCAAAGATGGTGGGGCCGCTCGATATGCGAAGAAGGGATCGGCGGTGCGAATATCACAAAGATCACGGCCACGAAACAGAGAGTTGTTACGCATTAAAAGATCACCTGGAAGAACTGGTGCAAGACGGCCGACTGCAACAGTATGTGAGACAGGGCAAGCCAACCAAGGCGCTCGCTTTGCGGCAGGACTCCCCTCCACTTGGCGTGATCCATGTAATCTATAGCCTGCCTGCACCCCCAATCGTGCACACAATTCAATCGCGCCCAATCCCTCAAGGGCAGCGTATTCCGACTGAATGGCCCCAAGAAGCTTCGACAATTGTTTTCCATGACGCCGACCTTATTGGCACAACAACTCCCCACATTGACCTGTTGGTCGTTCGATTACGCATAAACCGGTTCACCATTGAACGAATTCTCATAGACCCAGGGAGTACTTCAGAGGTTATGTATTACCAAATTTTCATCAAACTCGGCCTCAACGAGTTAGATCTGTGCCCGGTGCCTCGTCCATTGTTCGGCTTTAATATGAACCCCGAATACCCGTTAGGGAAGATCATACTACCTGTCCGAGCGGGCTCCAGAACGGTCGAAGTAGAATTCCTGGTTGTAAAGCTCCCTTCGCCGTATAATGTCATCATGGGGCGAACCTGGATACATATTATGAAGGCCGTTCCAAGCACTTATCAACAGCTTTTGCGCTTCCCGACAGCCCGTGGTATTGAAGAGATCCGTGGCTCCCCCCAATCAGCACAAGCAGCAATTTTATGAAAACCATATCACTGACCCGACCTGTGGGCTTTGATACTTGTATATATTTCACTTCTGCAATGCAAACCATCTTTCTTTGTCAATTCAACTTGGTCTCACAAATCCCATTATGCCGCTTGTCATAATGACGATTCGGAGCCCCCTTTGGTGCATGACACCTTAGGGCCGATTAAGTCTCCGGATTCGGAGCCCCCTTTGTGCATGACACCTTAGGGCCGATTAAGTCTCCAGATTCGGAGCCCCCTTTGGTGCATGATACCTTAGGGCCGATTAAGTCCCCGGATTCGGAGCCCCCTTTGGTGCATGACACCTTAGGGCCAATTAAGTCTCCGGAATCGGAGCCCCCTTTGGTGCATGACACCTTAGGGCCGATTAAGTCTCCGGATTCGGAGTGCCCTTCGTGGATATCACGATTGGCCACATTAAGTCTCCGGATTCGGAGCCCCCTCTGGTGCACGACACCTTAGGGCCGATTAAGTCTCCAGATTCAGAGCCTCCTTTGGTGCATGATACCTTAGGGCCGATTAAGTCTCCGGATTCGGAGCCCCCTTTGGTGCATGACACCTTAGGGCCGATTAAGTCTCCGGATTCTTAGCGCCCTTTGGTGCATGACACCTTAGGGCCGATTAAGTCTCCGGATTCGGAGCGCCCTTCGTGGATATCACGATTGGCCACATTAAGTCTCCGGATTCGGAGCCCCCTTTGGTGCATGACACCTTAGGGCCGATTAAGTCTCCGGATTTGGAGCGCCCTTCGTCGATATCACGATTGGCCACATTAAGTCTCTGGATTCGGAGCCCCCTTTGGTGCATGACACCTTAGGGCCGATTAAGTCTTCGGATTCGGAGCCCGGTTTGGTGTATGACACCTTAGGGCCGATTAAGTCTCCGGATTCGGAGCCCACTTTGGTGCATGACACCTCAGGGCCGATTAACCCTCCTGATTCGAAGTCCCCTTTGGCCCGAACAAAAGAAAATTTGTCAATCATTGACAATATCAAGAAAAGACGCAAATAAACAAATTCAGCAGAAGACACAAATGTTTGAAATACAACTTTTTATTCGAGCAGACAGTTGTTACATAAATGCAATTCGCATTTGAGCATTACAATTTTTATTTAATCAGACACTTGTTACATAAAACGTAACTCGTATTCGAACACTACAATATTCATTTCCAATCTGAAAAAGCTAAAAAGGGGAGAAGACACATTGGTAAAGCGGCAGTGCCGAATCAACTCCCGCCACCCAGAAGTCCTCTGCGGTTTGCAATGCCTCAATCCAACTGTGCCCAAGTCCTCCCTTGATACCATTGACAATGTCAAGGCAAAGATCCAGGACAAGGAGAGATAAATCCAACGGTCGTTGCTTTTCCTTTCGGGGTGATCTACTTCGATGACTTGAAGGTTCATGCCAACTTTCAGACACCCTACTTCCCATACGGGTGGCCCCTCCACCATGATCCATGGCGACACCAAGGTCAGCCGAACTCCAGCCTCTAACTAACAATCCCCACGTAACCAACCTCACATAAGCGATTGTTTATCTGCGCATGGCGCCCACCCCTTTTATTTTCAATACTGGTAACGATCTCGAGGCCCCAATCCCGAGGCGATTTCACTAACGCTAAATTTCATAAGCAAAACGTCGGTTGACATTCCCCGCGGCGTAAGTGATCCAAACGAATTTTTGAAAGCACGTGCATTGACAAAAAATCTAAGCCCCGAGCCGAGTTGAACTTGGCAGAGCCACTCTACCTACCGGCTTGTGGTTTCAGGATTACAATAGCCTGTAAGGAATGAATGGCTGTCACGTATGGATTGACCCTGCCGGCCAACGCTTATATATTCATTCCAAAACAATAAAATGAAACACATACATGCTGAATAAAGAAATGCAATAAAATATTTGTGACAGAACGTTTTTCATATTTATTTAACAAAACAAGCGATAAATTACATAGTTTTGAACGTGATCCGCGTTTCAGCCTTACAATAAATATAACTATGCGGCGCCACCCTCATCATCACTCTTTTCGACTTCAAAGGCGGAAAACGGAAAATGTTTGCTGTGATAGAGTGGTGATGCTGACTCAATGCCCGCCGCTTGAAGAGTTTCTGCGGCTTGAGATGCCTTGATCCAACCGTGCCTAAATCCACGATTCTCACATCGGCAAACCTCTTCGGCCAGTTTTTCCTTGGTCTTCTCAATTCTGACTCTTCGGCCTTCGTGGAAACCTTTCTCATAGGCCCTTCCCTTCGCGCTCTCCATCACGAACATACTCACCGTATCACGATCGGCAAGCGCAGCGCTGATGAGCCGGCTGGTAACCCTTTCTTCCACGATTGGGTTTCCCTGCCCAGAGGGTTGTGCCTGGTCTGCCTTGGTCTTCCTCAACTCGCGCTCAGCCACTTCTACGCGGGCCTCCAAACTTCGAATACATTCATCCTTCTTCTCCATTTCTCGGCGGGCAGCGCGCAACCGCATGCCGATTTCATAGGCAGTGTACAGCCCCTTCACCGCCGCATGAATGCCTTCGCAAAAAACTTCGTAGTCTTGGCGACCAACCATCGATTGCTGAACCTCAGGCGGGAAAATTTGTCGAGAAAACTCGACCGCTACATTTGGGTCTCGAACGATCGAGTCCACCTCCGTCATGGGTCTATTCCCCACAAATACCGCGAAGCTTAATGGGCGCGGATTCGCCTCAGGTGCCCTCTCGACTCGAGGTTGGGAAGTTTTGCCCTGCGACAGCTTCTCCCGCCTGGGCGACCTGCTTCGACGTCGAGGATACTGACGCCGCTCTCGATCCCTGGAACTCCTGCTCCCTGCGCGCGAAGGGTCGCTACTTCGATTCATGTCTCCACCCAGCTCAGCCAGTGTCTTCACTTCCCCTCTGCTGTTAAAGAAGAGTCTGTTCGACATTCACTCGATACCCTCAAACGCTGGAGTCAGTTGTCTGCTATGCTCATGAAAGTTTTACCCTTAATCTTCTATCATGAAAAGAGGCAGCACACTCGAGGCCATCTCATTAATTGTAAAACCCATACGCCCGGCGCCGACCGAATCGACCCATTTGGGGCAAAGTCAGACCTTAGATTCATAAATCTATTCGGCTTATGTACCCCAGAAGGCCCATGAATCAACGGCAGATTCCTAAATCTATTTCGGCTTGTGTACCCCAGCCGGCCCATGAATCGATCCTTCACAACTCTTACGGTCGTTTCATATGGCGCCCGAATGATCACGCACCGCCTGGGGCAAGGGCAAATTCCTAAATCTATTCGGCTTATGTACCCCAGCCGGCCCATGAATCGATGACAGATTCCTAAATCTATTTCGGCTTGTGTACTGTAGTCGGCCCATGAATCGAGGGCAGATTCCTAAAGCTATTTCGGCTTGTGTACCCCAGCCGGCCCATGAATCGATCCTTCATAACTCTTAAGGTCGTTTCATACGGCGCCCGAACGATCACGCACCGCCTGGGGCAAGAGCAGATTCCTAAATCTATTCGGCTTATGTACCCCAGCCGGCCCATGAATCGAGGGCAGATTCCTAAATCTATTTCGGCTTGTGTACCCCAGCCGGCCCATGAATCAAGGGCAGATTCCTAAATCTATTTCGGCTTGTGTACCCCAGCCGGCCCATGAATCGATCTATCAAGGGCAGACTCATCAATCGATTCATCCTAGTACCCACAATATGCGGCACATGAATGATGATTCAATATCGTCATAGGATATTCAATTTCTGAAAGCTAAAACAGCAACGATTCTATCCAAACTCGTGAAAGGAAAAGTATTCTTCATTAACATAACTTCACAAACCATGAACAAGTAGTGGAGAAATACCAAAACAGTTTTCATTAATAAATTGCGTGCAAATAGTAACACCAATTTATACATGAAAACTAGCCTGAGCTAACAAAAACTTACATCAAAATCGAAAGTCTACCAAACAAAAAAACTCGAATTAAAATCAAACGAGATGACTCCCAGATCAATCCTCGGGGTCAGAATCGAGTGGCTCAATGTCCACTTGCTCGTAGGGAATTGGCAAGGCCAATGTAACTCCAGCGGCATCAAGGGCTTTGAGCCATCAATGTTTGAACCCCCGATTCTCGAATTTAGGGACTTCATCTATATATTCGGTGAAGGTGGTGCTTTTTCCTTCCTCAAATGCCGCGGAAGCTTTAGAATCGGCTTTCTCCTTGGCGGCCTTGAGCTCCGCTAATTGAACCTCCGCCTCGGCAAGTGCCTCCTTGGCTAACTTGAGCGATTCTTCACTCGTATTTGCCCTACTCTCAGCATCAGAGCGGAGCTGTTTGGCTGAGTGAGCCCTCTCTTTCTCTGCTTTAGCTCGCGCACCTTCCATCGCGGCTCTCATACTTTCAAATTCGGCCCTACTCTTTTGACTGTCCGCCTCCGCTTGCAAACGATCAACTTTGCCGAGGGCATCATGGAGGCGGCGGCCTAGGTCCGCGATCTTGCCAACAGTCTGCAAAACAAGTTGGGATTAGCAGATATCTTTAATGAAAACAAAGTCAAGAGAATTTGGGATGGTCACTAACCAGAAACGCTGACTGCGCAGATAGGGCTACGGCCATAACATCCGGCACAACACGAAAGGCTGCGACGTCAGCCGGCAAGGAAATCGATGCCGCGAGACTCAACGCCACGGCTGGATCCTCAATGACTGAGGCATCGGAAGAGATCGGCGTGTCTTTGTTCTTAGGTCGAACAATAAAAGGCGCAGCCACACCTAACTCCTCTAAACGAGATCGTTTGGAAGCAAGGCTAATTTCTGACCCAGCCTATCCCTCGGCGTTACGCTTTTCGCCTCGCTCCTCCGGAATCAGCCGTTCATCAACGACCTGTTCCTCAACCTCTTCCCCCGTTTTGGTCTCAGCGACCTCAATCATCTCTTCAATAACGGGTACGAAATTTTTAATTAAGGTGGGCTCAGAATGAGCGGCTTCGGCCTTCTTTCGAGCAGCTATTCGCTCGGCATTTTTCCTCTGGCCATCTGTGTAAGGCTTTCCCCAGCCATAACTTCAAAAATATCGCCGGGTAGGTCCCCTAAATTTGCAAAAATATCTTCGGATGAAAACTCTGCCCAACCCGAAGTGGACAGTAGAGGCCGGTCAAGTCCCGTAGCCTCAAATTCCGAGCGTATCGCTTGGTCAACCTCTTCGGCCCCCTCAGCAACCTCTCTGGTTGGTTCGACAACTGCCTCTACCACCGGATCAACCTCTGCGCTCAAATCCGAATCTTCGAGGCCAATTTGCCTAAGGTTCTTGAAGCTGGGAAAGATGAGAGCCGAAAGGTGTTGATCGCCGGATGGAATTGGAATGCCTTCCGCAGCCAAGAATGTATTGCAAGTCGGTTCGTATCGGAGGAGTATGTGAGCCGCTCTCCCTTGCTTTTGTACGTTTGGACGACCGAAGTATCTGAGCGCAGACTTGATCTCCTCAAGAACCACCCCGTCGGTTGCTGGAAGAATTTTCTTCAATCTGTTACCTACAAAGAACATGGGGCGATCAAAGGGAGAAAAGCCGAGTGAAGGGTAAGTCAACAAACAACAAGGCATCGCGCGGCAACCTGGATCACCCTTTCGTTTGGGAATAGGATCTAGGCGGTCTTCGCCTTCACCGAACTCCCAGTTACCTTGGACATTGACCATTACGTCGTCAACCCTCTTACCAGAACTGGCAAGCATGGTTATCAAGTGATGGTCAGTATTCTTCGCCCTGAGAAAGTATCGCCCCAGCCGACCGGAAGATTTGGCCAAAGCGTAGCAGTGCCGAATCGTCGGAATGCCAAGGTTGATCCTAAGACGCCGATTCAACTCAATCACCCCCATGATGATTCGAAAGAAATTGACGTTAGGTTGAGAAGGAATCAAACTCCAATAGCGAAGGACGGCCCTAAGTAGTGGATGTAGGGGAAAACGGACTCCGCCCTCTGCTATGGACAAAAGAGGGAAGACGATCGTATTCTGATCCTCCCTCTCCATATCAAGGGTACTGTCCGTCACAAGAGATAAATGGACATCATCGGGAATGGAAAAATGTCTCCGGAATCCGGAAATACGACCCTCGGAAAGGAGGTCTTTCAAGTGTTTAGCCATGGTCGCAGGGATTCAGGGTTTCGCCGGAATCAAAATAACAAGCATAAAACAGGATCGTAAAGAAGGGAGAAGAAGACTTACGAAGGTTAGACGGAGAAGAGTTGCAGAGCACGTGAGTCAGAGAAGGGATATCTGCTGGTGGTCTAAGAGTCTCCAATACTCGACGAACTGTGTATTCGAAAAGACTGAAATTTCGAATCATAATAAATGCGGAACATGCGATTGAGGCGGGAAAGGCGTAATGACGAATGAAAAGGTGTGCGCGTCCTGACATCTATATGGGGATACGCGAAGCCGCTTGACCAGTTTTAACTTTTCTAATCCAAAATCAAACACGCCGATTAACTACCGTCAATAGGGAGTTCGGGGGGCAATTGTGGGAGCCGAATAATTGATAAAGGTAGAAGGTGCGCAATTCAGGGCCGGTAATGATCGGACATGTCTGAATACAATATTTGAGCCGAATAAGTGTGCAGCATTGGAGCCGGATAATGTAAAGGATAGTGATCAAAAAGTAGGCTCTGGCCTCGAGGATCGAGAAAAGGAGGTATAAATACAGGAACAACATATTTGGAAGGTATATAAGAATCACTCCACTTAACTGAGAGAAGAAGCTATCTTGAGTGTCTAAACTAACTTGTCCGTCGGAGTGCTAATTCCGGCACCCCTGACCGGAGTGTTTCCATCTTTTCAGGTGACTAGCTGAGGATAAGCAGCGTCTCCCTGGATCTGAAGAGTATTTCCAAACCACTTCACCACAAAAACTTACCGTATTGATTAACAAAATATTTAAATTAAATAAAAATTAGATAATAATAAATAAGAAAGAACTATTAATATAGCTAAAGAGCTCATAATATTATAATATAATATTATTATATTTTATCATTTTGTAACATGTGTATTTTCATATTATCAATTTTAAATAAATTATTTTTTAAAAAGCATAATATACTACCTTATTGATTAATAAATGATATGATTTTAATATTTTGAAACATAAAAAAAATTTGATTTGATTTCCATAGAAAATGTTTCATAAGAGTAAAGTTTAAATGTTTAAATATATTATCATATTGATCAAATGGCTAATAGTTTACTGACATGTGTATTTTATAATTTTGTAATTCAAAAATTTATGAAAATAAATTTAAAACTTTCAGATTCAATGAACCGACAAAAATTTGCTTATATTGTACTAGCATTCGACCTGTGATATGCACAGTTAAATGTGTATGATAATGATATATATTAATATTTATGAATTTTTAGATTATAATTTTTTTTTTTTGAATTTTGAGATATATGATAAATATATTTATTAATACTGCATGAATTTTTACATCATAAAATTTACAGTCCCATCTACTTTACTCTTTGACCTAGTCGAGATGCAACTTGGATTGGCCCAACTTAAAGAATTTAAGTTCATAAAATTTTATGGCCTTAAAACTATTTTAAATTTGGTCAACATTAAGGGAAAAGTTTACCAACTCGAATTAAATTCGGTCAAAACTTGAGTAAGAATTATCACAATCCAAACATTCTGATTTTTATTGTTAATAATATATAACCATCGCATCGCATTTAATTTGTGCATACATTGAAACTTGTTTTTTTTTTTTAAAAAAAAAATAGAAAAAATTGGCTTAGAAAAATCGATTTATGTTGATTTTAAATTTTTTAAAATTGTAATATAAAGAAAAATTGTACTAAAGTATTTTTGTATATCTACCTATTTAAATAAATAAAAAAAATTGCGATTAACAATTTTGTGATTAGGGACAATCTAAAACTCCCAATTCCAATCCAAATAAAGTTGGTGATCAATTAAGTTGATTCTTCTTCTTCTTCTTCTTCTTCTTTCTTTTTTTTTTTTTTTTTTTTTTTTTTTGTCACATCTATTCATGAGTGATCAACATTCTTAATTATTATTCTTCTTCTAAAATTAAAAAGTACAATTTTCATAAAATTTATTTTACCATTGAAGAAATGATTGTCTCATTGACATAATTTTATTTTTTTAAATAATATTTTACGATGCCAATTTTAGTGAAAACTTAAAATAAACTTTTGAGAATTTTTAGTAATGTTATTGAATTTTTATGAAAAAAATGTATAAAAAAAGTAAAGAGAAAAAGACTTTTTCGTGTATTTTTTTGACTTTTTTTTTTTTGCTGAAATATCAACTTCTTAAAATAAGCCTGTCTTTGTTTAGTATCCAATTAAAAAAGTCACATTCCTTTTAACTCTTTTTTGTCTTTAGAAATTTTTTTAATTTTTTTTTAATTTTTCCGATTCGTCTAGTGTAGAAGAATTTAAAAGTTTAAAAAAAAAAAAAAAAGTTCACTAAAAAAAAAGAGTAAAGAATGCCAATTGTTTTTGACTTTTTTTTTTTCTCTTCAACATAATTTTTTTTTTCATTTTTTTTATAAAATTTTTGGTTTGTCTATAACCTAAACGTTTAAAACTTTTTAAAAATTAAAAAAAAAAGAAGAAAAAGTTCACTAAAAATGAAAAAAGAGTCAATAAAAACGTTACTTAAAAAAGTAGTCACAAACACCCAGTTAAGGTTTGTTTGGGATGTGGGTTTGTTTTTTGCCTTCTTGCCTTTTTTAGTTTGGGGCTAAAAAGTCTCATTTGGAATAGACTCTTTTGTTTTTTTGATTTTTGTGAGAGAAAAAATGAAATGATTATGGTTTGTATGTGACATTTTGTCTTATTAATTTTTTTAGCCTATTTTATCTTTATGTGGTTAAAATAGCCAAAAAGCTAGGCTTTTTGACATGCCAAACGAAGGCTTAGTAGATAAAAATATGGGCCACAATTAATAAGATTTTCTATATCAGGATTATATTAAAAAAAAATGATTGAACAAAGTTTTACTGTCTAAAATAGATAAATTATAAATAATAGATGCTCTATATAAAATAATTAGTTCTATGTTTTTCAATTACCCCTCCCAAAAAAAAAATAATAATAATAATAGTAGCATCTATTGTTTTATTAGGTAGATTCTAATAGTAAGTTACACTGCTAGAAATTAGGCTTTTAGTGGCGTTTAAAAAACGCTGCTATAGCTATCAAAAACGCCGCTAATTGTTTTTGTGTCGTTTAGTACCAAACGTCGAAGATGCGGCCGTCGCCATAGCTTTATGACGCTTTAAAAGCGTCGCTATATTTAGTGTATGCGGCATTTTTAAAAACGCCGCAAAATGTCCCACCCTAACAGTACTATGACATCACTATGATTTAGCGACGTTTTCAAAACACCGTCATATCTTTTTTAAAAACTGACCGTTAGCTTTAGAGTTTAGGTGGCATTTTTCAAAACGCCGTGATATCCTCTTTTTTTTTTTTAATAAAAATTGTGCTAATTTTATGTGATTGAACTTAAAAAAAATACCTTTAATAAAATTGAATAGCACTAATATGAAATAATAACTTCCATTCAAATAGTAAATGTAGCATTAATTCACTTTCCCATCCAATTTAATATCCAATCATCATTACCCACAAAATAACATATCCACAAATGATGTTTTAACATTACTCACAAAATAACATATCCAAAAATTGAATTTATAATTCTCCACCAAAAAATCAAATGATTCATAAGCAAAGGACCTGATCCTTGTATTTTATAATAATGTTTTTATGTGTGTAAAGCACATGCTTCTTGTTGTCACTGTTCTTGTCAGGATGCAGCTCACCAACAAAACCTATAACATTGACAAGATGATAACATAAAGCATTGAATTAAACATCTGAAAAGACTCAAAAATTAAAAATAAGTTTAATAATACAAGAAGTATAATACCCAAAAAAAAAAAATCAAAATTTGTTAATACATACCCTAAAGCCAGATAACACATAAGTAAAACCAAACTAGCATCAAATAACTTGTAAAGGACAAAATGAGACCCAAATTGACCAAAAACTTGATCGGATGAGGCCCATAGGCACTAAAACCTTTACAAATTCCAAACTTTCACTTTCTAGTTTGCATTCTCTACATCATGTATCTCCATCTTCTCAGACAAAGTTAGCAATCTCTCAACTTCAACAAGAGCTTTGCAATTTCAATATTTTCTAAATTGGGACATTTCAAATAATGATAACATTAAATTAAAACTCAAGATGGTATATAGCATAGAAAAAATACCAAAATCTGCAATATTTTAATGATATGAAATTCTCAAAAGCAACCATTCAAGAAAATAAAAGACATCAACAAATATAAAAAACGCAATAAAAGTCAGGAAACAAAATACATACCTGAATAAATAGCCGATGGAGAGCTTCTTGCTTAGCATTAGTAAACCTCCCAAATGCTTTAGAGATTTCCTATTGAAATGCATGAAATAAATATAGCATTCAGAAACAAACATTTCATAAAAGAGCTTTACGATACTAGCAGAATAAATGAATTTTTATTTTCCTTGAAAATCATGTGTCAAGAAGGGCATTGAAGTAAATAGACACTTTATAAAACAAAAAAGAGTATGGGACTTAGTTGCCACCAGGTATGTAAACAAAGTGAATATATTTGAGAATCTTAAAATTCTGCTATCCTTTGCTATAACCACACATTATGCTTTTCATTATCCAAACTCAATTTTTTTTTTAAAAATAACCATGCATTATGATAGATAGGACTACAGATCAGTAATCAATACTGATCAGGGTTAAGAGGGCATTGAACATTTCAAATTAAGATAGTTTTTTTAGTTACTTGAGCATAAATATTTAAGTTATAAATTACTGACCACATTTTTAATATTTTGTAAAGATAGAATGTCCAGAAAAACTTGTAAAAGATGAGTGAAAACATAAAAGATGAAAACACCTATGGGGTTTTATACAGGGGCATATACCATCCAACACAGATGAAAACATAAAAGATGAGTGTATTTCATAGTTAACTGAAAAGTTTACACAAATATAAGAGATGAGTGTAAAATTGAAGTAAAATTGAAGATGAGTGTAAAATTGAAGTAAGAAATTAGAACTTTATGTGTGTATTTCATAGTTAACTGAAAAGTTAACACAAATATAAAGAGATTATTCCGGTTATTATATATGGCGGAGCCGAATAAGTGGAAGAGTCGGGAGATGCGTACCCCAAAAACTGGATACCACTCGGCTTCGTACTGCGTAACTAGGGCGCCGAATACGTTAACAAAGCCGAATAGACGAGGGTCAGTAGATCCGAATAAATGTAAGGTGAATAGGATAAACGTAGGCTCAGGTCCCGAGGCCCAAAAAAGTGAGTATAAATACAAGAACCGCGAATCCAGAAAGGTATGTAAGAATCACTTCACTTAACTTAAAGAAGAAGTTATCTTGAGTGTCTGAACTAACTTGTCCGTCGGAGTGCTAATCCTGGCACACCCGACCGGAGTTTTTCTCTTTTCAGGTGACTAGCTGAGGATCACCAGCGCCTTCCAGGATCTGAAGAGTATTTCCAAACCACTTCTCCACAATTGGTGCGGTCTGTGGGAATACTCAAATACATCCATGGCAGGCGTGACCGAAGATCCTCCGATGGCCATCGACAACTCGCTCGAACAACAAATCATCGCAGCAAGACCAGCCTCAGACCTCCGCTCATTGTCAAACCTAACGCAAAAGACAATACAGGCGACCATGGCGCAAGCTAGGCAAACCAAACAGAGGTTGGACAACATCATCGTTGAGAATGAACGCCTTCGTCGTGATCTGGCCTCGGAAATATCAAAATCCAAACGAACGGTGCGCCAGGCTTCTGAACGACCACCAAGGGCAGATGATCGACGATCCCGGGCCCCGCAGCAAGCAACTGATGGCGGCTATGCGACGTCAGATCCCCCTGAGGTGTTGGAAAAGGACGAACGTCTTCACCAGTGCGTCCGGAAGGATGTGGTCGAAATATCTGCTCCTCCGCAGGACGCAATTCCGCTTGATACCGTCCACATGATATACAGCCTGCCAGCAGCCCCGGCCGTACATGCGATCCAATCACATTCAGGTCCCCAACAGAAGCTCATGCCAGCGAAGCGGCCCTGAAAATCGCCAAGTATCACCTTTGACGATTCCGATTTGATCGGTGTATCACTCCCTCACATCGATCAGTTGGTTGTTGAGCTGCGCGTCAACCGGTTCACCGTCGAACACGTTCTCATCGACCAGGGCAGTACCTCGGAGGTTATGTATTATAAAACCTTCATCAAACTCGGATTCAACGAGTCAGACCTGACTCCGACCCCTTATCCACTATTCAGCTTCAACGCCACTCCAGAGTACCCATTGGGAAAGATCAGCCTACCCGTTCGAGCAGGTTCCAGAATGGTGGACGTGGAATTCTTGGTCGTGAACCTGCCGTCATCGTACAATCTCATCATGGGGCGATCATGGTTGCATACATTGCAGGCCGTCCCAAGCACTTATCATCAAATGCTTCGTTTCCCAACAGAACACGGCATTGAGCAAATCCGCGGATCCCAGAAATCGGCACAAGCATGTTATCTCCTCGCCGCCAGAACGCCAAAGGAACTGCAAGTAAATTCCATTGAGGTGCCGAATCGGGAAATCCTGGATACACAGAAGATTTAGACCGAGTTGACATTGATGGCAGCCCAGAAAAGTTCTTCATGATCGGCGCCTCTCTGAATCAGGCCGACAGGCAACAGCTGATCTCTTTCTTGCTCAATAACCTTGACGTCTTTGCATGGACTCCGTACGAAATGCCGGGAATAGACCCATCAGTTTCACAGCACCGTTTGAATGTCGACCCGAAATGTAAGCCGATCATACAGAGAGGCGACGGTCAGCCGCGTAGCACACTACGCCGTTGTCGAGGAGGTAGACAAACTGCTTGACGCCGGGCAATTAGAGAAGTTACTTACCCTACGTGGCTTTCCAATACAGTGGTGGTGAAGAAGAAAAATGGGACTTGGCGAGTGTGCATCGACTTCACGGATCTGAATAAAGCTTGCCCCAAAGACTGTTTTCCTCTACCTAGAATCGACCAACTTGTCGATGCGATGGCACGCCACCAACGCATGAGCTTCCTTGATGCTTACAAAGGCTACCATCAAATCGCCATGCATCTAGGTGACCAGGACAAAAACTGCCTTCCTCACCCCAAGAGGAACCTATGGCTACAAAGTTATGCCCTTTGGGCTGAAGAATGCAGGGGCAACCTACCAAAGACTGGTCACTACCATGTTCAAAGAGCAACTAGGCCACACTATGGAAGTATATATAGATGATATGGTGGTCAAGTCCAAAGAAGAACAGAATCACATAGCCGATCTAGAAAAGACATTCAGCATCTTACGCAAATGCAGAACGAAACTGAACACTTCCAAGTGTGCGTTTGGAATTGGCTCTGACAAATTCCTGGGTTACATCGTCAATCACCGAGGAATCGAAGCCAACTCGAGGCAGGTCACAGCAATTTTGGAACTCGGCTCCCCTCGTTCAGTAAAAGAAGTCCAAAAGTTAATGGGGATGGCCGCTGCACTTAACAAATTCATCAGCCGGTCTACAGATCACTGCCGACAATTCTTTCAGACACTACGGCAGGGTAAGGCTTTTGAATGGTCCGCCGAATGTGAAGCAGCCTTCAATGGGCTCAAGACGTACCTCCGCACAGTACTCTCTTGACAACACCCGCCGCTGGTGACCCGCTCATCCTATATTTGGCAGTTTTCGATAGGCCCGTCAGCGCCTGTAGACACCCCATTTTTGACCGTCCTCAAGACTTGGACGTCACCGCTTGAACACTCAGTGATTATCCATGTTTGTGTTTGTTTGGAGTTCCCGGAGTTCTCGGCTACGCGCCTTGCCTCAGGATCTCCGAACTCGACTGTTTTGTGTCTGGTTTCGCACCAAACACTTGTGTTTTGCCTTGGAGGGGCAGGAAATGCCTTGTGAGGCATCCCCACACACCACCGGCACTAGCTAGAGGCCACCGGCTGGTTTTCTTGCCACCGGCAATATATATTGTCGGACGGCACTCTTTGTTGCCGGTCGGCAGTCATTTTTGTCAAAATGACATTTTTGGCTAGCCGATTACTGTTCAGCTGCTTTTTTAGATATTTTATTACAGCTGTCTGGCATTGGCTCCCCTCCATACACGTGTATGGAGGGATGTCCCTCTTGGTTGCTTAACTTGTAAGCATTACAAGTTTGGCTCCTCTATAAGAGGAGCCCTTCCCCTTGGCTTTAGGTTTGGCTTTTTAGTGAGAAAACAACTCAGAGCAAGCTCTAGTTTTAGGGTTTGAGTGCCATTCATATCCTATCTCTATATCTCCCTTGTGTGTGTTCTAGGTGCTTTGTGTCTTACTATTGCACACAAACACCTAGTCTTTCACTTTTTCTTGGTTTCTTCAAGGACCAGAGCTTGTTCTTGAGGTTTTTGACTGGATTTGAGCCCAAGGAAGCAACAAGATCAACATTTGTGAAGAAGTTCTTCAAGGGTGAGAAACTAGTCATTTTTACCCATTTTTGCTTTGTATTTTTACCATCTTAGAGCTGTTTTTAAGCTTAGTGTTTAATACAAAAAAGTTCTATTTTTAAGCCCTCTTAATTGTTTGTTAAGGGTGTTTTGTGGTTTGGGTGTGTTTCCCCCTCTTAGGCCTTGAAAGGCCTCATTTTGTGCTATTTTGTGCAAGTTTCGAGACTTTGGTGTTTGGGCCTCTTCACCACTGAAATCTTGAGGGATTTCAGTGGTGGAGATGGTGCCTTGAAGTCTCCAAAAGGGGAGGGCCACCCCCTCTCCTTGTTGTCCTTGAAGGGGGACCATTTTTGGTCTCTTAAGGAAGCCTTTGTTCAAGTGTGTGTTGATCATGTCTAGGCTGCATTTCATGCTTATTATGCCATAATATAATCATGTTGTATGTTGGTTTTGGTGCTCTATACATGTTTAGTATAGTTGCCATGTAATGCCTCCTTGATCCCTTAACATGCCTTAGGTTGTTAGCCTTTGTTTGAGCATGATTTAGGCTTGGACTTGTGAGTGTTTTGTGCTTATTTTGCCATGCTTTAGGTCTGTCCATAGTCGTTTGGATTGATTTCGGCATGCTTAGTATAGCTCCTTTGCATTTGTGGCTTGTCGGGCTTGTATGCCTCAAGTATGCGAATGTGTAGCATGTGTTGCTTGCATCATTTTGGTGGTTTGGAACCACCCAACATGTAATATCAGTCCCTTTGGCATGCCCATATGCTTGCCTTAGTCGCCTCTTTATTGCTTTGAGAGCATGTATTGTATGCCCTTTGTTTTGACCATTATGCATGCCTTTGAATTTGAGCCACTTTGATGCCATCTAAGTAGTCCTTTGGCCTTGCTTTAACATGCCAAAAATCTGTTTTTAGTTGTTTAATGCATGCCATGTTTGTTGTGATTAAATGTGCTTTAAAGCTTCATGACTTGCCTCAAGTACTTGGACTATGCTTGCATGCTTATGTTTGCTTCATTTGGCTTGGTTTGGCACCACATTCTAGCATGAATTTCAGAGCTTATATTACATGCTAGTTGTCTATGATATCCCCTTTCAAATGTGTTTGAAAGTTGCTAGTTTAAGGCTTAAAGTGTTGGTCCAACTTACTTGCATGTGTGCATGTGTGTTTAGCCCTCATTTTGGGCATTTTGGCCACTGATTTTAGGCCTATTTGGAGTTGCCTAAGTCATGTTTAAGACCATCATTTGCTTGCTTGCATGCTTACCTCATGTTTGCTTGTATGCTTGCATTGTTTGTTCACATGCTCATGTTGCATCCTAGCTAACATGATTAGGTTGCAATGCATCTTGCATGCATGCCTTGTCCCTTGATTTGGTGATGGGGATTGGGCTCTTGTGATTGTTTAGTTTGCATTTCATTTGACATGAAAGTGCATACTTGATTCTTTGGGCCATCATGCATGAAAATGTGTGATTGGTGGCCCGAGAATCGAGGCACATCCTCCTTTGAGTCACAAACATGATAAGGAATGTGTTCGGTGCATACATTGCTTGAATTGAGCTGCCATGCAAGTTTTGCCCTCTGCTGCTGTGAGTTGCAGGTTCTGCAGGAATTCATTGCCGGCCGGCAGTATTTAGTGCCGACCGGCAGTAATCAATGGCCGGTGGATATGTTTTGTGCCGGTGGTCATTTCCTCCAGCCGGTGGGATTCTCCAGTGTCCAAAGAGGCATCCTTGAGACGTTGGCAGTTTTCAGAGGAACAAAGCAGGGTAAACAGAGGCAGGCTAGGCATGGCAGTGCAATTCCGAGCGGAATCCGAGCGCGCATGCATTGAGCCCTCGCCCCGAGGCGGTTTACTGTTTTTCTTAGATTAATTAATTTGTAATATTTAATTAGCTTGCGTAGTTAATTAATTTGTATTATTCTTTTGGTCCCTCCGAGCGAGGGCAAATCTGTAATAAGTGTGGGTGAGTGTGTGCATTTCTTCCAACCCTCACTTCTTTCTTCCCTTTTATTTACCTGCTTATGATGGTAGATTAGGGCACGTTTATTCCAGCATACCTTATGTAATGCATGCGTGCATCCATGCATTTGTTGACATGCACCGGGCTCGGTACATCATGCAAACCGCATTGTATCTTCAATTTCCAACTCGAATACGTGCATCGAATGATTACATTTCACATGCCATTTTAAGATTAGCCGAGCCTATCCTAATCACATTCTGTATGCGATGCATTAGTCATTCTAACATGAACTAGGGCATGCATTTTTGCTAACTAGTTTATTGTTTTGGCACGGAGTACAATGTAAGTATTTACGCTTTAGCATATCGCATGCGTGTGAATGTTAACCATGTGGCTAAATGCTTATATGAGATAAACTGTTTGAATGCCTGTGGGTGGAGGTTGGATTGCTTGAGTTAGAAAACTCGTTGAAATCCGTGTTTTAGCCTACTTGCGAGTAGCAAATTCCAAAGCACTTTCAAAACGAACGGATATGCAATGTTATTTCCAAATTAGGCAATCTAGTCTATACTTGTTTGCTGCGCGCATAACGTAGTAATTCTAGGCTAATAATTTGAATAAGAGCATGTAATGTTTTCAAAAACGGATATCACGGTTAGTAGAGGCCGGTCTTCGGACCGGGCGAAAGGGGGTGCTCATAGCTGACCTTCCCCGATCGTACCCAAGCTCCCGAGCCAAGACAACTTTGGTGATGACGGACACGTGGCCTTCGGCACCGAGTCAGGGTTTCCTAAATTTCCCATTTTAAAATATTTAGGTGGCGACTCTGTATCTGGCAAAGCAGTCCATGTTTGGCACTACTTTTCAAAACAAAATCTGTTTTCTCAAACGATTTGCCAGAGTTGGACTCTTTGGTTCAGATTACGAACCGCAACAAACAAAACAAAAACAGGGGAGTCCGAACTGTAGAGAGAGGCCCAAAGGGCGCGTCTACAGTTTCTGGCGACTCTGCTGGGGATTTTAGAGAGCTTGACTCGAACTCGTGATATCCTGTTTTGAGTACACGTATGTGTTTCTTTGCATTGCATGTGCATTGGTGCGCCTAGGACACCGTGTTGGCCATCTGCTATTCCTGAGCGGTTTGCCGGAGGCTTGTCTTGTCAAGGCATGTCCATAAGGCTGACCGGTTGCGGGCTCTACCAGTATGGGAACACAAACCCTGGTTTTACCAGGGCACCCCCTTTTGACCATTCGACCTAGTGCATATCGAAATCCATAGTGACCATTCCAAATTAGGACAGGTTGCTTACCCGATACAGGTTGTTTGAAGCCGCTGTGTGCGTAGTGAAACCCTAGCTCCTGACAAAATAGGACAGGGAAACCCTACCCCAACATAGGGGTGTATTGGCTCTCTTTTACCTGTGATGTGCTTTTAGTGTGTATCTCTGCAGGGAACGCATATATCAGTTTGCAAGTTTGGGTATCCGGCCTAAGGGCAACAGTATCAGTGTTGTTGAGAATCAGTTGTGTCTGCGGGTATCAGTTCAGTTTTGAATAGTGATTTTGGGGAACAGTGTTCAGTAGTAGAGTGCAGTTGTTCGACTACACTCGTGTTTGATCTGTTTGGGGCTGAAATACTGCTTGTTTTCCGTTTTAGTTCAGAGATTCAGAGGGTCGATCCAGAACAGCTAGTGTCCTCTCCTTGCTGAGGCAGGATTGAACATGACGCAGAACTCAGAAGAGATCGTGGTCATGACGGCCGCGTTGAGTTAAGAAATCACCCCACAGGATGAAACTACTGTTGACATGTCGCATCCACCCAGGTCGCCTGCCGCACATCCAATTTGGACCCCTCAACTATATCAGGCTCGCGAGCCTACTACATTTGAACTAATGGGATTGATAGGTGATCTTCAAAGATCCGTAACGGATCTCGCCTATGGGATGTCTGTTTCGCCACTAGCTGCACCATATGCCAGAGGCTTTATACCCCAAGAGCCCCCGCTACTGGGACGAATTGTAATTGAACTCAGCCAACCGGAGATGGCCTCCAGCTATGGCAACGACGCATCAAACCAAGTTCTAAATCAGGCTGAGGCCAGAGACAAAGGCAAGATGAAGGCAGACGCCGACCCTATCGAACAACTGCTGTGGGCAGTAGAGGCTTTGAAAGCCGGGGGAATGAACAAGCAACAGATATCCGCGGTTATGTCAAAGGCTGTGGAGGATGCTTTCCCCACTCCGCCTGAGGGCAATTCCAGTCAATCAGAGAATCGGGATAGGCCCCGTCATGCCAAAACAGTTCTTCCCCTCCCAGCCTTGCATCCGGAAAGGATCAGAAATGTAAGGCCGCACCCGCCGATCCGTTTGCTAGTGCATCTAGCAAGAGTGCTCAGGCTCCAAAGTACCTGCCCCGAGGGCGCAGGGTCTTCCATGCTCTCTACATGCCATTGTCCAAGGCACTTCAAATCCTTGCCGAGAGGGGACACCTTAAACCCCTGGAGCCTCGGCCTCTCCCGAAAAATCTCCCTGCCACACATGATGCTGCTCTGTACTGTGCGTACCACCAGCAGACTGGCCATGCTACCGACAATTGTTTCCGCCTCCGGCACGAGGTGCAAGATTTGATTGACAACGAGGTTATCCTCCCCCCCACCTCAGCAAAGTCCGTCACCACCCAGTTCTTGGATTTTGAGGATACAGACACTGCAAGTATGTAATCAGAAGGTGGACCGCCTGTGGGCAGTGCCTGGCACGTTTTTGGATGTGGCGTTTGGCACGCATTTTTGGGCATCTGTTAATGTTAGTTTTGTAAAATTCTAACTTGGATGTCGAGTCAGTCTTTTGTTTTGTTTTGAGTCTGTCTCTCTGTATGGAGTCAGTCTTTTTGCTTACAGGGTCTGTCTTGTTGTAATGAGTCAGTCCCTCTTGTATAGTATACCAGGTGATTTCGGGGTTGTTGCCTCAAACACCGTTTTGTCTTGTAATTAGTTGCTTTTGCTTTTTGAGCCTGTTGCTGCCGAGGAGCCGGTTATACCAGCAAATCTGAATGAAACAGTTGTGGCTATCACGTTCCATGCTTGTTACTGTTTAAGCTAGTTATGCCAGAAGATGTGAATGGAACGACAATACATTTCGCCTACTCTCTTGTGCCTTAAACATCGTCGTGATGACCTAAGCTTTTCATTAAACCCCATTTCGAACACTGCAGTGATGAAAACGAAGAGGAAGTAATTCCTCGGGTTTTGTAAAATTTTGGTCATTTTGAGAGAAAGAGAGGCCTGCTAAGCTTTTAATGAATGAAATCATGCTTGTCGGCCTGAGTACTGAGAAGGATCCTGGTTCGATCCAGGCTGGTTCCACACTATCTTCAGCGCGAATGATTTGTCGCTTTTCTAAAAACTTTCAAAAACAAAATGTTTTGCGCAGTCTTATGAAGACTTGTGTGGAATCGCTCTTGAGATTGTGCAGCCCAGGATCGCTCTCAACCTCAAGATTCAATTTATCTGTTCAAAACCTGGAGTCCGTTCAAAACATTCAGTGCCATGAAACGCCTGTGTGGCCCATTTTGAGGCAGCCCTCGAGCAAGAGGCATCAAAGTTAGATCAGGGAGATCAGATCCCACCAAGAAAAGCTCGAGAAGCAACCGTGATGGACTTTTCCTGCAAATCAATACAACGGTCATTCTCCTGGATACAGAAAGGCCCAATCTCAAAACCATTTGGCATGGGCTCGCTACACCTTTTTACCCTTTGAGAGGTTCGCTGGGCCGAAAACCCGGAAGGGCGGCCCAGGCAAACGTTAGAGCAAAGAAAAAAGAAATAAAAAGAAAAATACAAGAAGAAAAGAAAAGAACAAAAAATAGCAAAAGAAATAAAAATGAAAATGCAAAAGAAAAAGAAGGAAAAAGAAAAACATAGCTCACAAGGTCGAAAACCCGCATTGGGCACCTTGGCAAAAGTTAGAGCCTAAATAGTGAAGGTTAAAATACCCGAGTGTACCTTAACCGGAACTACGTAAGGCTTGATTCCCATGTTTGGGATACGTAGGCAACTTCACCTTGAAGTCCAGCCCCCAACGCTTCCATAGCGTCCTAGTCCATGTCAAGGTTTTGATCACTTTTGCCTCCTCCGAATCCAATGTCTCGATTGCAGCAACCTGGAACTACGTGATTAACTTCCTCTTGAAGTCCAAACCACCAACACCTTCTAGGTGACTGTGTCCATATATTGATTCAAACCGTCTTCGTCTCCTTCGCGTCTGAGGGTCCGATCGTCGTCAACAAGAACTGGCTTACAATGTGCCGCGGCATCATCCAAACAAGGGGCAACTTTCCGTTGCCATGCATTGCCATAAGTTGCCCTGAGTTACCGTCCAAACCAGGGGCAACTTTCCGTTGCCTTATCCCCCTTTAAGCCAGGGGCAATTTTCCATTGCCTCCGATCCGAGGTTGCATATCTCGAGGGTAAGTTCTACGCTTGTTGGGCGTTGATTGTTTGCAAAAATAGTTTTTGAAAATTTTCACTGAGGTTGACTTATTTTCTCGAAAACTGTTTCATTTTCAAAATTGGACCATGTTTGGACCCAAAAAGGAGAATTTTCAGTGCTCACAGCCTGATTCACATGATTTTCAAATCAAAAATCGAATAAGTGTGTTAATCCAACTCTCATTTTTGATCAAAACTGTTTTAGAAAACAAAAAAGGGGTCAAAGTGACGAACTAGGGGCACAATTGAGTCAGGCCTTCTGTCTCTTCCCCCCCGGTCAACATACTTGCCAGAAGGCACTCCATCACCAGAAGAAATAGCCGTGAGCTAACAGTGTTGGGTGTGAACCCACAACCTCTCGTTTACCTATCAACCACTCTGGGGAGGGATGAAAATGAGAGAATAAAGAATAGAGAGGTGTAAGCAGAGAGAGAAGTGAGAAAAGGGTTTTGAGAGAAAAAAACCGAGCCTGAGGGCCGAGTAATGTGAGTATCACAAATCAGAAAGGGTGGGAATAATACCCGGAGGAATTGGCTCCTCGAGATTTGAGGTCTTTTTGTAAACGTGTCCGTGTGTCGTGTCTTTTGACCTTTCGGTCTCGATTTTAGCTTTGAGTCTTTTTCGAGCATGTCTCGTTCTTTTAGGGCATGTGCCTTTTGTTTCTTTGTTTGAGTCTGTCTCGCTGTGTTCGGTGCTAGGCTCGATACCTGGTGGAAAACCCTTCTTTATTTCAAAAATCGTTGTTTGTGCTCAGAATGCTGTGCCATTCTCTACATTCGTGCGAAGCAAGAGAAGAAAATTTGGGACATCCGAGTGTGTTTCAACTGCAACCGTGTCAGTTTTGTGACCCGTCTTGTCAGATTGGGGCTATTTGTTCAGGGTTTGCTGTGTGCAGAATGAGCCAAGCACTGTATTATGGGCTGTATGCAGATCAATCCCCAGTAGAGTATGGGTTGTATTATGCAGTTTGAGTAGTGGTTTGTATGAATTGTTTGCTGCTAGTTGGTTGGTTATCCGATTATCATACTGCAAGTGCTCACTTTTCAGACAACAGATTAATATCATTTACATTTAAGGTGCAATATGATGCAATACAGTGCAAGGTATGAAATATACACAAATGTAAACACTTTTTCAGACAAAAAATTCGTTTCATTTCAATATCAACTTTTCAAGTACATAAGTTTTGAAAAACAAAATCTGCCTGCGGCAGTACAAAAGTACCCTAACTGCTAACCAAAAGGGGAAAATGTAAAAAGAAATAGAAAACAGCAAAATCTGTATCAAATGTCCAAAATGGCTCCGGGGCCGTCAACCTGTCCTGGTCCTCTTCCTGGACGAAGGTCCAGGAGCGTCATCAACAGGGGCACCACCAGGGGCATCGCCGCCTGAGCTCGAGTCCGAGCCATCACCGGTCTCCTCCGCCTCTGTCTCTGCCTCAGACTCATCATCCGGAACTGGAGCCCGCGAGCTGCTCCCGACATGAGTGCGCCCTCCTCTGGTGCGGGGATATACTCTGCCATCCCGGGTAGAAATGGGAGGTCCAGTCGGAGCGCCACCCACCGGAGGAATCGGGAAGGGAGGCTGAAAAGCAAGAAAGGCAAATGCATCAACATACTGTGAACAGTTTATCAGTGCAAAATGCAGTATATGAGTACAGTATGTGAATACCGTGGGCAGTGAATCAGTGCAAAATGCAGTGTGTGAGTACAGTGTGTGAATACCGTGGGCAGTGAATCAGTGCAAAATGCAGTGTATGAGTACAGTGTGTGAATGCCGTGAGCAGTTTATCAGTGCAGAATGCAGTGTATGAATACAGTGGATGTATATTGTGAGCAGTGAATCAGTACAGAATGCAATGTGTGAGTACAGTGTATCAGATGCCATGAGCAGTTTATTAGATGTTGTGTTATGCATCAGATTATGTAAAGCAGTTTGTGTATGGTTTGAGGCTGTGGTCAGGAAGAACATATCGGAATGCTGTAGAGGGCTAGAAGGTCGAATGTCCGCTGTAGCATCCCCATCATGGAGGCATTCATCTCGAATGATTGCCGGGTATACCCAGAAGACGCCTGCAAAGGTATCAGATACATCAATATTCTATGGAATATCAAATAGACTGAAATGAAATGACTATACAAAAATGCAGTAATACGTACCGGAGGCAAGTCAGGGACACCGACAAGCTCGTGGTCAGCCGGTGGAGGAGCAAAGGGGATCTGGTAGGTCGCCCTATCCTGCCCTCGAAAAGTCAATGAAGCGGGCAGAACAGGCATACCGGACCCTCGCCCCCACTGAACCCCACCTCTGCCACGGACTCGAGCCCTCCTCGACGCTCCCCCTCAAACTCCCGCTCCTGCTCCAGCCGCTGGCGCCGCAGGTCTCTCTCTCTCTGCTCGGTGGCCGCCGCTCAGGGGGCGCATGATGAAGGTCCGGACGTACTCTGAGTAATCGCCCTCGCCTCAGAAATCGTCAGCCTCCCAACCGATGGTGTAGTCCGCCATCACCTCGGCAATGAACCTCTTCGTATCCCGCATGTGCTTAGGAGGATGCACCGGGACTATCTCCTCAGGTAAGCCTAGGGTCTGGCGCAAGAAACGCTCACCCAGGTACCAAGCCCGACAGACCGGGCCCTCGAGCAGAATCCGGTAACGTGAGGTCTCGTCGGCACCGGCGAACCGATCCCTCATCATCGCAGGCAGCGGAGCCCACGGTCGCCAGGTGATCTGAAAATGAAATACAGTGTGTTACCTACTGATATTGCGAATATACAGTGGAAAAGCTTAAATGAACTGCAAGTAAAACGTACCTCAGCAGGAGTGATGGTGTCGAAGTAGCGACGGAAGAAGCTGAATGTCTCCCGCGGCCTCCGGGCGCATCTCCCGTCAAAGCGGCGTGAGAAGGGGATGACCAGAGGGGTCTCTGCATCGGGTACAGGAGCGAGCCTAGGAAAGTAGGCGTAAACCCACAGCTGCAAGATAAATACCAGTACATTTATCAGATAAAACAGAATATAGAATAGAAGGCAGAAATAACATAGCAGTGTTGTGCAGTGTATTGTGCAGAGTGTACAGTGTGGGCAGTGTTGTGCAGTGTATTGTGCAGAGTGTACAGTGTGAGCAGTGTACAGTCAGTGTAAAGCAGAGTATGTGTGTGCCGTGTGTACAGTATACAGCAAGTGTAAAGCAGATTACAATGTGTGCAGTGTGCAGAGTACAAAAAATTAAGAACTGAAATGAAAGGCAGAAAAGAGAAATGTACCTCCCAAGCACGCCAGTAACCCCCGAGCAACTGTCCACTACCGCGGGAGGCTGAGCTCATAAATCCGTAAAGGGTGGCCAGAGCGGCGCCACCCCAATCAAAATGTAGAATGTCTCTGACATCCACCAGTGCGCTGAGAAGGCAGAGAGGCACTGTGTTCGCCCGGTCGGCGAAGATGGTCGTCCCGAATAGGAACATGAGGAAGCCACGGGCATATCTCTCCATGGCCTCTCGGGTCATCGGAGCTGCATCAACGAGGAGGGACTGGACCCGGAACTACACCTCGAACCAAGAATACCGGACGAAGCCGGGATGCGCGAGAGGCGGTGCCGCCCTAAGCAAGTAGACCTGAGCTGCGGTCCACTCATCCATGTCAGTGTCAAAGGGGATCGGATCACCCCCTACCCCGATGCCGGTGAGCATCGAGAAATCATAAGGGGTCATCATCATGTCCCCGGTCGCCGACAAATGAAACGAATCGGTGGTGTCCCACCACCTCTCCACCAGGGCGGCAAGAAGAGGTCTGCATGTCGTGAGCTGGGAGAGTCCCCTGCAAAAGAAGCCAAAGCCCGCTTGGTCTACGATGCGGCGGACTGCGTCAGGAAGCTCAGCGTACCACTCGCGAGCGATGGTATTCCTATACCCGCGGATGGTATGGGAATCTCCCTGTTTTCAAACAAGTAATTGCGAAGCAATATAAAATGTACAGTTTTGAAGGAACAGTCAAAATCAGTGCAAATATGGCATGCGTGCAAGTTTTTCAGATTCAAACAGATACCGGGTGCCGGTATGCTCAAAGTGAACTACAACGTGTGATGCGTCAGCGTGTTTGAGTGGTTCAGTGCAAATGTGGCATGCGTGCAAGTTTTTCAGATTCAAACAGATACCGGGTGCCGGTGTGCTTACAGTGAACTACAACGTGTGATGCGTCAGCGTGTTTGAGTGGTTCAATGCAAATGTGGCATGTGTGCAAGTATTATCAGATTCAAACAGATACCGGGTGCCGGTGTGCTTACAGCGAACTACAACGTGTGATGCGTCAGTGTGTTTGTGTGGCTCGGTGTAAATGTGGCATGCGTGCATATTTTCAGATTCAAACGGTTATCGGGTGTTGTTGTTTGCAGTGAAATACGGTGTGTGCCGTGGTTTGAGTGGTTCAAGGCTAATGCAGTGTGTGCGCGTGTAAGTCCTAAACAGATAATCAGTTGCAAACGCGTTTATAATCAACTACAATATACAGTATATCAGTGTATCGGAACTAAGCAGTTAAAGAATACAGCTAGCTATGATAATTGGCAAATAAATATTCTACATCGCAGAAAGTAAAACAGAGAAAGAAAGTTACCTCGGAAGCGCCGGAGGATAGATGGGAGACAGGCTCGCGTAGCAGCAGCTCGGGGTCCAACGCCATGTCAAAGCTCCTGAACTGGCGTAGCCCGTCGGGTGGTAGAACGTGAATCGCCGGCCGGTAGGTCGCCGGGTCGAATGGGCGCTTGCTCAACGGGAGGAGCTCAACCTCGGGATCCATCTCGTGATCCGAGGGAGACCCGCCGCGTGGAACGTCGTCGGCCATATCGAGAATGATAGGAAAATGGTCGAGGAATGAAAATAGGCTCGGAATACGAAGAGTCAACTCGAAAGTCAACCCCCGGGAGGGTGGAAAATGACCGGAAAGGTCGGGATGGGAAAAAGGTATGGAAATGAAGAGGAAATCGAGGGGAACAAGTCCCAAAAAGGGGGAAATGGCAAAGGGAGCGCCAAAATGAAATTTCAATCGGTCGAAAATGTCCGAAACGCGATGAACTTCGCGAATCGAACGACGGAAAAGGCGCGAAAACACAAAGAAATGAGCAAACGAGGAGAGAAAGAGGCTCTAGAGAGAGAGAGGGTTGGTTTTCGGCGGAAGGGAAATAAGAAAATAGGGTTTAGAAACCCTATTTTAAAAGACCCAAGGCGAAAAGTCGAATCTGCCCCGACTCAGCAACTTTTTGCTGGTCGGCAACATTTTGTGCCGGCCGGCAGAATATTGTGCCGATGGAATTTATTTGCAACCGGTGGACAGCCGGTGGCCTCCTAGCCCAGCCGGTGATGTTCCCACAGCCTTGTTTAGGCAATATGAGTAGTTTTTGGTCTTCATAGCTCAAGAAAGTGCAAGAAAGTGTATCTCCGACGCTCAACCGGCCTCCGTTTTGACCTCGGACCATGTCCTCTGTGCGTAGCACTCAAATTCATGCAATGATTGTATCCTTTTGTATCCTTTTGTCTTTTGTGAGATTCAAAAGTTGCCCCGTGTGCGTTGCACGCTTTCATCGCACTATTTCGGTGCATTACATCGCGCTATCATGCGCCTCACAGTTGCATTGTTATGCACGTACTACACGCATTGTAACACGCATCCCTTGCGTTGTCACACACATCTCGTATGCATTGTCATTGCATTTTTATTATAAGCATTGTCATGCGTTTCAAATACATACGTCGCCTCGCGCATCGTTTGCGTTGTTATACATTCCCTTACCATGCATCGTCATGCATTCCGAAACACGTGCGTTGTTATGCATTTAAGTCCATTTGCATTGTCTTGCATCTTATGAGGCATGCGTGTCTCGTTTGTTACATTTTACACTCCATGTGGCGTGCGTGTCACACTTACATCATTTTACCTTTTGTGTGGCATGTATGCCACATTGGCCTCATTTGCATTGGCATGCGTGTCTCATTTGCATTGGCATGCGTGTCTCATTTGCATTAGCATGCGTATCTCACTTGCATTGACATGCATGTCTCATTTGCAGCATCTCGCATTCCTTTTGTGACTCGCGTGGTCTCGCTTGTCACGTGCTTTTGTCTTTCCCCTCTCGCGTGTACTACGCTGAGAGGCCTTTTGTCTTTCCTCTCTCGCGTGTACTACGCTGAGAGGCTTTTGTCTTTCCGCTCTCGCGTGTACTACGCTGAGAGGCCTTTTTGTCTTTCCCCTCTCGCGTGTACTACGCCGAGAGGTTTCTTTTTTGCTTTGTTTTTTCCTCTCCTGCGTACGATACGCTGAGAGATGTTGTGTTTGAGACTCCGGGTGTTCTCGGTAGTCGCTTTTAGCCTTCTCCTTGTAAGGCGCCGTGAGAATTGCTTAATTCTCTTAATCCTTTATGCATGAGATGTAGTTTGGTTCATGTTTGCTTGCTTGCATATGTCATGCATCATTGTAAATATTGCATATGTCATGCATTTCAAAAAAAAAAAAAACAAAAAAAACACGTGCATATGTCATGCATCACTGTAAATATTGCATATGTCATGCACCATTGTGAATATTGCATATGTCATGCATTTCAAAAAAAAAAAAAAACAAAAAAAAACATGCATATGTCATGCATTTCGTTGTAATATAGTGCATATGTCATGCATTTTCTGTAAACATCCATCTCTATCGCACTATAGTTTGCATGCACCCACTGCATTATCCACCCGCATTGTTGTGCATTCTTCACGTGCGTTGACGCGCATGTTTCGCTTCCACCCGCATTGTTGTGCATTCTTCACGTGCGTTGACGCGCATGTTTTGCTTCCACCCGCATTGTCGTGCATTCTTCACTTGCGTCGATACGCATGTTTCGCCTTCACTTATCCATTGTAAATATCCATTTCATTGCATATTGTATATATTGCATTTTAGTTGCATGCATCCACCGCATCATCTTCCATCTATGGCTTGCACCTTTCCTTGTTGAGCTTGGTCTGGTATGTGCCCTTACTTTTCACGTTGAAGCACAGTTCTGCATGTGTACGCGCCTATTCCTTGATGAACTTGGTTTGAGGGTGGCGGCACCTTTTCTGTGTTAGACATGGCTTGTACGTGTACATGCCTTTCCTAGGCAAAATACGGTTTTGGCTACACGCCATATCCATTTCTATTACATTGTAGTGTAATTATTGCATCCGGCATTAGGATCATTATTCTTTCCCTAGCGGGCTGTCACCCCACTTATGTCACTCCACCCAATACTTGTTCTTGTGTCCGTCTACATCACTCATAGTTCAGACATCGTTCTATGGTAGACGGACTCGTTACTTCCATCAATCTATTTGACATATGTGTAGTTTCGAAACGCTCATGATTGAATCATGATTCAATTGCTCTGCATTTAGTTTGCCTTGTGTCAATTGCATTGCATTATCATTTGCATTGTTTATACTTAGTTTTGTATATATTGCATATCATTTTGCATTTGTCATTGCATTGTCATGCATATTGTTAACAATATCATACCTGTTAAGTTTGCTTTCTTTGCAGGCACGATATTGTATGTACGGTTCATTTGAAGCCGGTGCAACCGGACGAGCCGCAGAAGTATTGTATTCTCCGAGTGAGACGTATCGAGAATTGCATAATTCTCTTACATCCTTTCTGCATTGTAGTGTAGTCTGGTGTATGCTAGCTTAAAACTGTTGCATGTGTGCTTCGTTACAGCTTTCTTTGCATGATCATAAGTTATGCTTGGCTTCTTGCATTATCTTGCATTTTGCCCCTGCCTTCGGGCGCATACCTTGTTTGTCTTGCATGTTTGTCCAAGTCTTCGGCCTTGTCAAAAATGGGTCGTCTCTGGGCTTTGACATTCACTCCCGTCATTGTTATGACTTTCGAGTTCTGTCAAAGAGGGGCAACTGTAGACACCCCATTTTTGACCGTCCTCAAGACTTGGACGTCACCGCTTGAACACTCGGTGATTATCCATGTTTGTGTTTGTTTGGAGTTCCCGGAGTTCTCGGCTACGCGCCTTGCCTCAGGATCTCCGAACTCGACTGTTTTGTGTCTGGTTTCGCACCAAACACTTGTGTTTTGCCTTGGAGGGGCAGGAAATGCCTTGTGAGGCATCCCCACACACCACCGGCACTAGCTAGAGGCCACCAGCTGGTTTTTCTTGCCACCGGCAATATATATTGCCGGCCGGCACTCTTTGTTGCCAGTCGGCAGTCATTTTTGTCAAAATGACATTTTTGGCTAGCCAATTACTGTTCAGCTGCTTTTTCAGATATTTTATTACAGCTATCTGGCATTGGCTCCCCCTCCATACACGTGTATGGAGGGATGTCCCTCTTGGTTGCTTAACTTGTAAGCATTACAAGTTTGGCTCCTCTATAAGAGGAGCCCTTCCCCCTTGGCTTTAGGTTTGGCTTTTTAGTGAGAAAACAACTCAGAGCAAGCTCTGGTTTTAGGGTTTGAGTGCCATTCATATCCTATCTCTATATCTCCCTTGTGTGTGTTCTAGGTGCTTTGTGTCTTACTATTGCACACAAACACCTAGTCTTTCACTTTTTCTTGGTTTCTTCAAGGACCAGAGCTTGTTCTTGAGGTTTTTGACTGGATTTGAGCCCAAGGAAGCAACAAGATCAACATTTGTGAAGAAGTTCTTCAAGGGTGAGAAACTAGTCATTTTTACCCCATTTTTGCTTTGTATTTTTACCCATCTTAGAGCTATTTTTAAGCTTAGTGTTTAATACAAAAAAGTTCTATTTTTAAGCCCTCTTAATTGTTTGTTAAGGGTGTTTTGTGGTTTGGGTGTGTTTCCCCCCTCTTAGGCCTTGAAAGGCCTCATTTTGTGCTATTTTGTGCAAGTTTCGAGACTTTGGTGTTTGGGCCTCTTCACCACTGAAATCTTGAGGGATTTTAGTGGTGGAGATGGTGCCTTGAAGTCTCCAAAAGGGGAGGGCCACCCCCTCTCCTTGTTGTCCTTGAAAGGGACCATTCTTGGTCTCTTAAGGAAGCCTTTGTTCAAGTGTGTGTTGATCATGTCTAGGCTGCATTTCATGCTTATTATGCCATAATATAATCATGTTGTATGTTGGTTTTGGTGCTCCATACATGTTTAGTATAGTTGCCATGTAATGCCTCCTTGATCCCTTAACATGCCTTAGGTTGTTAGCCTTTGTTTGAGCATGATTTAGGCTTGGACTTGTGAGTGTTTTGTGCTTATTTTGCCATGCTTTAGGTCTGTCCATAGTCGTTTGGATTGATTTTGGCATGCTTAGTATAGCTCCTTTGCATTTGTGACTTGTCGGGCTTGTATGCCTCAAGTATGTGAATGTGTAGCATGTGTTGCTTGCATCATTTTGGTGGTTTGGAACCACCCAACATGTAATATCAGTCCCTTTGGCATGCCCATATGCTTGCCTTAGTCGCCTCTTTATTGCTTTGAGAGCATGTGTTGTATGTCCTTTGTTTTGACCATTATGCATGCCTTTGAATTTGAGCCACTTTGATGCCATCTAAGTAGTCCTTTGGCCTTGCTTTAACATGCCAAAAATCTGTTTTTAGTTGTTTAATGCATGCCATGTTTGTTGTGATTAAATATGCTTCAAAGCTTCATGACTTGCCTCAAGTACTTGGACTATGCTTCCATGCTTATGTTTGCTTCATTTGGCTTGGTTTGGCACCACATTCTAGCATGAATTTCAGAGCTTATATTGCATGCTAGTTGTCCACGATATCCCCTTTCAAATGTGTTTGAAAGTTGCTAGTTTAAGGCTTAAAGTGTTGGTCCAACTTACTTGCATGTGTGCATGTGTGTTTAGCCCTCATTTTGGGCATTTTGGCCACTGATTTTAGGCCTATTTGGAGTTGCCTAAGTCATGTTTAAGACCATCGTTTACCTCATGTTTGCTTGTATGCTTGCATTGTTTGTTCACATGCTCATGTTGCATCCCTAGCTAACATGATTAGGTTGCAATGCATCTTGCATGCATGCCTTGTCCCTTGATTTGGTGATGGGGATTGGGCTCTTTGATTGTTTAGTTTGCATTTCATTTGACATGAAAGTGCATACTTGATTCTTTGGGCCATCATGCATGAAAATGTGTGATTGGTGGCCCGAGAATCGAGGCACATCCTCCTTTGAGTCACAAACATGATAAGGAATGTGTTCGGTGCATACATTGCTTGAATTGAGCTGCCATGCAAGTTTTGCCCTCTGCTGCTGTGAGTTGCAGGTTCTGCAGGAATTCATTGCCGGCCGGCAGTATTTAGTGCCGACCGGCAGTAAATCAATGGCCGGTGGATATGTTTTGTGCCGATGGCCACATCCTAGTGCCGGTGGTCATTTCCTCCAGCCGGTGGGATTCTCCAGTGTCCAGAGAGGCATCCTTGAGACTTTGGCAGTTTTCAGAGGAACAAAGCAGGGAAAACAGAGGCAGGCTAGGCATGGCAGTGCAATTCCGAGCGGAATCCGAGCGCGCATGCATTGAGCCCTCGCCCCGAGGCAGTTTACTATTTTTCTTAGATTAATTAACTTGTTAATTTAATTAATTTGTAATATTTAATTAGCTTGCGTAGTTAATTAATTTGTATTATTCTTTTGGTCCCTCCGAGCGAGGGCAAATCTGTAATAAGTGTGGGTGAGTGTGTGCATGTCTTCCAACCCCTACTTCTTTCTTCCCTTTTATTTACTTGCTTATGATGGTAGATTAGGGCACGTTTATTCCAGCATACCTTATGTAATGCATGCGTGCATCCATGCATTTGTTGACATGCACCGGGCTCGGTACATCTTGCAAACCGCATTGTATCTTCAATTTCCAAATCGAATACGTGCATCGAATGATTACATTTCACATGCCATTTTAAGATTAGCCGAGCCTATCCTAATCACATTCTGTATGCGATGCATTAGTCATTCTAACATGAACTAGGGCATGCATTTTGCTAACTAGTTTATTGTTTTGGCACGGAGTACATGTAAGTATTTACGCTTTAGCATATCGCATGCGTGTGAATGTTAACCATGTGGCTAAATGCTTATATGAGATAAACTGTTTGAATGCCTGTGGGTGGAGGTTGGATTGCTTGAGTTAGAAAACTCGTTGAAATCCGTGTTTTAGCCTACTCGCGAGTAGCAAATTCCAAAGCACTTTCAAAACGAACCGATATGCAATGTTTATTTCCAAATTAGGCAATCTAGTCTATACTTGTTTGCTGCGCGCATAACGTAGTAATTCTAGGCTAATAATTGGAATAAGAGCATGTAATGTTTTCAAAAACGGATATCACGGTTAGTAGAGGCCGGTCTTCGGACCGGGCGAAAGGGGGTGCTCATAGCTGACCTTCTCCGATCGTACCCAAGCTCCCGAGCCAAGACAACTTTGGTAATGACGGACACGTGGCCTTCGGCACCGAGTCAGGGTTTCCTAAATTTCCCATTTTAAAATATTTAGGTGGCGACTCTGTATCTGGCAAAGCAGTCCATGTTTGGCACTACTTTTCAAAACAAAATCTGTTTTCTCAAACGATTTGCCAGAGTTGGACTCTTTGGTTCAGATTACGAACCGCAACAAACAAAACAAAAACAGGGGAGTCCGAACTGTAGAGAGAGGCCCAAAGGGCGCGTCTACAACGCCGTACTATTAAAGGAGGAGGAGGGTGAGCAACGGCCAGTGTATTATGTGAGCAAGGCAATGGTTGGCGCCGAAACACGCTACCTTCTGCTGGAAAAACTCATCTTAGCCCTGTAGACACCCCATTTTTGACCTTCCTCAAGACTTGGACGTCACCGTTTGAACACCCGGTGATTATCCATGTTTGTGTTCGTTTGGAGTTCCCGGAGGTCTCGGCTACGTGTCATGCCTCAGGATCTCCGAACTCGACCGTTTTGTGTCTGGTTTTGCACCAAACACTTGTGTTTTGCCTTGGAAGGGCAGGGGATGCCTTGTGAGGTCTCCCCACACATCACCGGCCGTGGCTTGAGGCCACCGGCTGCTGTTTGTGCCCATGGGCCATATATTTAGCCGACCGGCACTCTTTTTGGCCGACCGGCCATCAATTTTGCCAAAATGGCAATTTTGAGCAGTCGACTACTGTTCATCTGCTTTTTGCAGATATTTTAGGACAGCTGTGTGGCATTTTGTTCCCCTCCATACACGTGTATGGAGGGGATGCTCCTCTTGTAAGCTTGTTGAATAAGCTTTGCAAGATTGCTTGCCTATAAGAGAAGGGCTCTTCTCTTGGCTTTAGGGTTAGAGAATTTGGTGAGAAAAACACAGAGGAGAGCTCTGGTTCTAGGGTTAGAAAGTTGTAACTATTCTATCTCTCTTTTTCTCTCTTTTATGTTCTAGGTGCTTTTGTCCATACTATTGCACATAAACACCTAGTCTTTCACCTTTCCTTGGCTTTTGAAGGACCAGAGGTTTGTTCTTAGTGTTCTTGGCTGGATTTGAGCTAGAAGGAGCAACAAGATCACCATTGTTGAAGAAAGGCTTCAAGGGTAAAAAACTAGTCCCTTTTACCCCATTTTTGCATCCTACTTTTGACCATCTTGTAACTATTTTTGTGTTTAGTGTATAATACAAAAAAGTTCTTTTTTTGGGCCCTCTAAATTGTTTGTTTAGAGTGTTTTGTGGTTTGGAGGTGTTTGACCACCCTTAGGCCTTGAGAGGTCCCATTTTGTGCCATTTTTGGTGAGCTCCGAGACTTTGGTGCTTGGGCCTCCTCACCACTGAAATCTTAAGGGATTTCAGTGGTGAGGATGGTGCCTTGAATTCTCAAGAAGGAGAGGGCCACCCCCTCTCCTTGTTGTCCTTGAAAAGGACCAATTTTGGCCTCTTAAGGGAGCATTATGTTTAAAGGTTTGTTGATCATGCCATGGCTGTATTTTATGCTTATATTGTCATGATTTAACTTTGTATTAAGTTGGTTTTGGTACACCATGCATGCTTAGCATACCTACCTTGTAATGCCATGTTTAGGCCTTAACATGCTTTAGGTTGTAAACGCTTATTCTAGCATGCTTTAGGCTTGGTCTTGTGAAGCTTTTGTGTTTATTTTGCCATGTTTTAGGTCTGTCCTTAGTTGTTTGGGTCGGCTTTAGCATGCTTTGCATAGGTCCTTTGCATTTTGGCTAGTTGGCCTTAAGTGTGTGAATGTATAGCATGCATCCTTGCTTTAATTTAGTGGGTTGGGACCATTTTCTATCTCATTTCAGTCCACTTAGCATGCTTGTATACTTGCATTTCATGGCTCTCCGATGTTTCAAGAGGTTGTGCCTTGTGCTCCATGTTTTGGCCATTGTGCATGCCTTTGGACTTGAGCCACTTAGATGCCATCTAGGTGCACCCTTGGCTTTGTTCAAGCCTTCTTTTGACCTGTTTTAAGTCCCCTTAGCCTTGTGAGGCTTGGTGGACTTGACCTTGGTTTAAGCCTCCATGGCTTGTCCTAAGTACTTGGACCATTTGCATGCCATTGTTTGTCTTGTTTAAGTTGGTTTGGCACCTCTTATAGCATGATTTCAGAGCTTACTTTGCATTCCATTAATCCATGTTTGTCCCTTTTAAATGTGTTTAAAGGTTGCTTCATTATGCGCAAGTCTTGAACCATGTATCTTTGCATGCTTGCGTGAACATTTGCCTTCATGTACTTGGCACTTTGGCCACTGATTTTAGGCCTAATTAGGGCTGCCTAAATCATGTTTAAGTCCATCTTTTCATTGGTTTGCATTGCCTCATGACTTGCATGTTTGCTTGTATAGGTTACATGCCTAGTATAGGGTGCATTGCATTCCCATGTTGCATCCTTAGCTTGTATACCTAGGTTGCATTGCATCTTGCATGCATGCCTTGTCCCTTGATTTAGTGATAGGGATTGGGCCTTTGATTTGTTTGGCTTGCATTTCATTTGACATGAAAGTGCACACTTGGTTTTCGGGCCATCATGCATAAAAATGCTTGATTGGTGGTCCAAGAACCGAGGACCATGTCCCTTTGAGCCTCAAACATGATAAGGGGCTTGGTTGGTGCATACATGGTTTGAATTGCATTGCCATGCAAGTTCTGTCCTCTGCTGCTGTAAGTTGCAGGTTCTGCAGGCATTTTTGGCCGACCGGCAACATATAGTGCCGACCGGCCATCCATTGGCGGCCGATGGATGCATCTTGTGCCGATGACCACACTTCACTGCCGGTGGTAATTCTACTCAGCCGGTGGTATTCCCCAGTGTCCAAGGAAGCAATTCAGAGACTTTGACAGTCTTCAGAGGGGCAGAGCAGGGAAAACAGAGGCAGTCTATGCATGGCAGTGCACTTCCGAGCAAGACCGAGCATGCATTGCATTAGACCCGCTTCCCGAGGCGGTTTACTATTTTCCCTAGCTTAGTTAATTTGTTAATTAATTAAGTGGTCTGTAATATTTAATTAGCTCGTAGTTAGTTAATTTGTATTATTCTTTTGGTCCCTCCGAGCGAGGGCGAATCTGTAATAAGTGTGGGTGCGTGTGTGTGTGCGTGTCTTCCAATCCCCACTTCTTTCTTTCCTTTTATTTACCCGCTTATGATGGTAGATTAGGGCATGTTTAAATTAGCATACCTTATGCTATGCATGTGTGCATCCATACACTTGTCTCGCATGCACCGGGCTCGGCGCATCATGCTAACTGCATTTGTACTTCAATTCCAAATTGAATACGTGCATCAATTGATTGCATTTCACATGACATGTTTAGGTTAGCCGAGCCTACTCTAATTGCATCCTGTATGAGTTGCATTAGTCAATTTGACATGAACTAGGACCAAGCATGTTTGCTAACTAGTTTATTGTTTTGGCACGGAGTACGATGTAAGTATTTTTGTGCTTTAGCATATCGCATGTGTGTGAATGCCATCATGACAGCATGCTTACCATGTGGCTAGATGCTTATGTGATAAACTGCTTGAATTGCCTGTGGATGAAGGCTGGATTGCCTGAGTTGGAACAACTCGTTGAAATCCGTCTTTTAGCCTACTTGCGAGTAGCAAATTCCAAAGTGTTTTTCAAGACAAACGGATCTGCAATGCTTATTTCCAAATTAGGCAATCTAGTCTATACTTGTTTGCTGTGCGCATAACATAGTAATTCTAGGCTAATAACTGGAATAAGAACACATAACGTTTTCAAAAACGGATATCACGGTTAGTAGAGGCCGGTCTTCGGACCGGGCGAGAGGGGGTGCTCATAGCTGACCTTCCCCAATCGTACCCAAGCTCCCGAGTCGAGGCAACTTTGGTGATGACGGACACGTGGCCTTTGGCACCGAGTCAAGGTTTCCTAAATTTCCCCATTAAAAAATATTTAGGTGGCGACTCTGTATCTGGCAAAGCAGTCCATGTTTGGCACTTCTTTTTCAAAAATCTGTTTTCTCAAACGATTTGCCAGTTTTGGACTCTTTGGTTCAGATTACGAACCGTGACATAAAATCGAGTCCGAACTGTAGCGAGGTCCCCCGCGGGCGTTATTACAGTTTCTGGCGACTCCGCTGGGGACTTTAAAGAGCTTGACTCGAACTTGTGATATCCTGTTTTGATTTCATTTATGTGTCTCTTTGCATTGCATGTGCATTGGTGCGCCTAGGACACCGTGTTGGCCATCTGCTATTCCTGAGTGGTTTGCCGGAGGCATGACTTTGTCAAAGCTTGCCATAAGGCTAACCGGTTGCGGGCTCTGCCAGTATGGGAACACAAACCCCGGTTTTACCGGGGCACCCTGTTCGACCATTTGACCTAGTGCATATTCGGAATCCATAGTGACCATTCCAAACTAGGACAGGTTACTTACCCGATGTTAGGTTGTTTGAAACCGCTGTGTGCGTAGTGAAACCCTAGCTCCTGACAAAATAGGACAGGGAAACCCTACCCTAACATAGGGGTGTTTTTGCTCTCTCTACTTGTTATGTGCTTTTAGAGTGTATCTCTGCAGGAACGCACATATCAGTTTGCAAAGTTTGAGTATCAGGCCCGAGGGCACCAATGTCAGTATTTGATAGAATCAGTTATATCTGAGGGTATCCGATTCAGTGTTTTGTGAGACAGTGATTTCTGGGGAACAGTGATCAGTAGTAGAGTACAGTTGTTCGGCTACACCTGTGTTTAATCCGTTTTGGGCTGAAATGCTGCTTGTTTTTCCTTTCAGTTCAGAAAGTTCCAGAATAGTCAGTGTTCCCTCTTGTCGAGGCAAGACCTATGATGATGCAGAATTCAGAAGAGATTGTGGTTATGACAGCCGCGTTGGGTCAAGGAATCACCCCACAAAGTGAGGCCAATATTGATATGCCACATCCACCCAGGTCGCCTGCTGCGCACCCGGTTTGGACCCCTCAACTATATCAGGCTCGCGATCCTACTACATTTGAACTAATGGGAATGATAGGTGATCTTCAGAGATCCGTGGCGGATCTCGCCTATGGAATGTCTACTTCACCACCAGCCGCACCATATGCCGGAGGCTTTGTACCCCAGGAGCCCCCGCTGTTGGGACGTATAGTGATTGAACTTAGCCAACCGAGATGGCATCCAGCTATGGCAACGACGTACCGACCCAAATCCTAGATCAGGCTGAGGCCAGAGACAAAGGCAAAACGAAGGCAGATGCTGATCCTATTGAACAACTGCTGTGGGCAGTCGAGGCTTTGAAAGCCGGAGTGATGAACAAGCAACAGATATCTGCAGTTGTGACAAAAGCTGTGGAGGATGCTTTTCCCACTCCACCTGCGGGTAGTTCGAGCCAATCAGAAAACCGGGACAAGCCCCGTCACGCTAAAACAGTTTCTTCTGCTCCCAACCCTGCACCCGGGAAGGACCAGAAAGTTAAGGCAGTGCCTGCCGACCCATTCGCTAGTGCGTCTAGGAAAAATGCTCAGACTTCAAAGTACCTGCCCCGAGGGCGCAGAGTCTTTCATGCTCTCTACATGCCATTGTCGAAGGCACTTCAGATCCTCGTCGAGAGGGGACACCTTAAACCCCTAGAGCCTCGGCCTCTCCCGAAGAATCTCCCTGCTACTCATGACCCTGCTCAGTACTGCGCGTATCACCAGCAGACGGGCCATGCTACCGACAATTGTTTCCGCCTCTGTCATGAGGTGCAAGATTTGATTGACAACGAGGTTATCCTCCCGCCCACCTCAGCCAAGTCCGTTACTACCCAGCTATTGGATTTTGAGGATGCGGATACTGTGAGTATGTGATCAGGGTAGGACCACTTGTGAGCGGCGCCCAGTGTTTTTGATGTGGCGTCTGGCACGCATTTTTGGGCATCCGCGAATGCTAGTTTTGTAAAATCTGGCTTGGGTGTCGAGTCAGTCTTTGTTTTATTTTGAGTCTGTCTTGTTGTAGCGAGTCAGTCCCCTTTGTATAGAATGTCAGGTGATTCCGAGGTTGTTGCCTCGAACACCGTTTTGTAATTATCCTTTGGTTTTTCCTTTTGAGTCTGTCTCGGTTGAGGAGCCAGTCACAATCAGGGAATCTGAATGAAATAGCTGCGGCTATCACATTTCCGTCCTTGTTGCTGTTTAAGCTAGTTGTGCCAGAGGATGTGAATGGAACGACAGTACATTCCACCTACTCTCTTGTGCCTTAAACATCGTTGTAATGACCTAAGCTTTTCAAAAAACCCTTTTCGAACACTGAGGTGATGAAAACGAAGAGGAAGCAATTCCTCGGGTTTTGCAAAACTTTAATCTTTTTTGAGAGAAAGATAGGCATGCTAAGCCTTTTTATGAATGAAATCATGCCTGTCAGCGTGAGTACTGAGAAGGATCCTGGTTTGATCCAGACTGGTTCCACACTATCTTCAGCACGAGCGATTTGTCGCTTTCTTAAAAACTTTCAAAAACAAAATGTTTTGCGCGGTCCTGTGAAGACTTGTGTGGAATTGCTCTTGAGATTGTGCAGCCTAGGATCGCTCTCAGCCTCGAGATTCAACCTATCTATTGCAAACCTGGAATCCATTCAAAACGTTCTACAGCTAATTGCCGTGTAAGGCCTGTGTGGCCCAATTTGAAGCTGTCCTCGAGCAAGAGGCACCAAAATCAGATCAAGAAGGTCAGGTCTCACTGGAAAAAGCTCGTGAAGCAACCGTGATGGATTCTTCTGCAAATCAACACAGTAATCACTCTCTCGAATATAGAGGGTTCCAATTTCAAAACCATTTGGCATGGACTTGTTACACTTTTACCCTTTGAGAGGCTCGCTGGGCCGAAAACCCAGAAGGGCGACCCAGGCAAAAGTTAGAGCAAAGCAAGAAAATACAAAATAAAAAAAAAATATAAGAAAAAAAGGAAAGAAAACAAAAAAAGGCAAGAAAAGAAAAAATGCGAAAAAAATTGAAGAAAAAGAAAAAGAAGAAAGAAAAGAAATAAAAAATAAAAGAGACAAGAAGCTCGCAAGGTCGAAAACCCGCATTGGGCACCTTGGCAAAAGTTAGAGCCTAAAAGTGAAGGTTAATACCCGAGTGTACCTTAACCGGAACTACGTAAGGCTTGATTCCCATGTTTGGGACACGTAGGCAACTTCATCTTGAAGTCCAGCCCCCAACGCTTTCACAGCACCCCAGTCCATGTAATGGTTTTGATCATCCTTGCTTCCTCTACATCCGACAATCCGGTTGTAACAACCTTGAACTACGTAGGCTTGATTCCCATGTTTGGGATACGTAGGCAACTTCATCCTGAAGTCCAGCTACCATTGCTCTTATAGTGACTGTGTCCATATATTGGTTCAGATCGTCGCCTTCGGAGTTCAGTCGTCATCGATAAAGACCATCTACAAAAATGCTGCGGCATCATCCAGACAAGGGGCAACTTTCCATTGCCATGCATTGCCATAAGTTGCCCTGAGTTGCCATCCAAACCAGGGGCAACTTTCCGTTGCCATGTCCCCCCCTTTAAGCAATGGGCAATTTTCCATTGCCTCCGATCCGAGGTTGCATATCTTGAGGGTAAGTTCCGTGCTCGTTGAGCGTTGATTGTTTGCAAAAATAGTTTTTGAAAATTCTTACTGAAGTTGACTATTTTCTCGAAAACTATTTCATTTTCTAAAACCGGACCATCTTCTTGGACCCAAAAATGAAAATTTTCAGTGCTCGCAGCCTGACTCGCATGATTTTCAAATCAAACAAGTATGTTAATCCGACTCGCATTTTGGTCAAAACCGTTTTAGAAAACAAAAAAATGGTCAAAGTGACGAACTAGGGGCGCATTCGAGTCAGGTCTTCTGTCTTTTCCCCGCCATCAACATACTTGCCAGAAGGGCACTCTATCCACCGGAAGAAATAGCCGTGAGCTAACGGTGTTGGGCACGAACCCGCAACTTCCTATTCATCCATCAATCACCCTGGGGAGGGATAAAAAAATGAGAGAATAAAGAATAGAGAGGTGTAAGCGGAGAGAGAAGTGAGCAAGAGGGTTTTGAGAGAAAAACCGAGCCTGAGGGCCGAGCGATGTGAGAATCACAAATCAGAAGGGGTGGGAATAATACCCTGAGGAACTGGCTCCTCGAAATCTGAGGTTTTTTATATACACGTCCGTGTGTCGCATCTTTTGTCTTGTTTACCTCAACTTTCGTCTTGAGTCTCTTCCAAGCGTGCCTCGTTGTGTCCAGGCCGCTCACCTTTTGTTTGAGTCTTTCCCGCTGTATTCGGTTTTAGGCTCGATACCCCGGTTGCAGAACCCCTCTTCAAAAGTCGAAATCGTTTATGCTCAGAGTGCTGTGCCATTCTCTACATAGAAAAGGGAACAATTTGGGGCATCCGAGTGTGTTTCAACTGCAATCGTTTCAGCTTTCGTAGTCCATCTTGTCAGATTGGGGCTGTTTGTTCAGGGTTTGCTGTGTGTAGAATGAATCAAATACTGTAATACGGGCTGTATGCAAATTAGTCCCCAGTGGAGTATGGACTGTGTTTAGGATAAGCAGTGGTTTTCTTGGGTTGTTTTGCTATTTGCTGGATGGTCATCTGATTATTACAGTACAAATGCTTAATTTACAAGTGCTCAATTTTCAAACAACAAATCATTTTCATTTACATTGAGGTGTAACGCGATGCAATGCGTGAGATATACAAATGTAAACACTTTTTCAGACAAAAAGTTTGTTTCATTTCATAATCTTTTCAAGTACATAAGTTTTGGAAACAAAATCTGCCTGCGGCAGTACAAGTACCCTAACTACTAACAAAAGGGGAAAGTGCAGAAAAGAAGAAAAACAGCGAAAATCTGTATCGAATGTCAAAATGGCTCCGGGGCTATCAGTCTGTCCTAGTCCTCTTCCTGGACGAAGGTCCAGGAGCATCATCACCAGGAGCGTCACCAGGAGCATCACCGTCTGAGCCCAAGTCCGAGCCATCACCGGTCTCCTCCTTCGATGACTCTGCCTCCGCCTCTGTCTCTGCCTCAGACTCGTCATCTGGAACTGGAGCCCGCGAGCTGCTCCCGACATGAGTGCGCCCCCCTCTGGTGCGAGGATATACTCTGCCATCCCGGGTAGAAATGGGAGGTCCAGCCGGAGCACCACCCACCGGAGGAATCTGGAAGGGAGGCTGAAAAAGCATGAAAGGCAAATACATCAGAATATTGTGAGCAGTGAATCAGTATAGAATACAGTGTATGAGTACAGTCTGTGAGTGCCGTGAGCAGTGAATCAGTATAGAATACAGTGTATGAGTACAGTCTGTGAGTGCTGTGAGCAGTGAATCAGTATAGAATACAGTGTATGAGTACAGTCTGTGAATACTGTGAGCAGTGAACCAGTGCAGAATACAGTGTATGAGTACAGTCTGTGAGTGCCATGAGCAGTGAATCAGTATAGAATACAGTGTATGAGTACAGTCTGTGAGTGCCGTGAGCAGTGAATCAGTGCAGAATACAGTGTTGAGTACAGTGTATGTATGCTGTGAACAGTGAATCAGTGCAGGATGCAGTGTGTGAGTACAGTGTATCAGGTGCCGTGAGGGCTGGGTATCCAGTGTAGTGTCGTGCATCAGATTATGCAAAGCAGTTTGTGTATGGTTTGAGGCTGTGGTCGGAAAGAACATACCGAGATACTGTAAAGGGCCAGGAGGTTGAAGGTCCGCTGTAGCATCCCCATCATGGAGGCATTCATCTCCAATGACTGCCAGGTGTACTCAGAAGACGCCTGCAAAAATATCGGATACATCAATATTCTGCGGAATATAAAATAAATTCAAATGAAATGACTGTACAAGAATGCAGTAATACATACCGGAGGCAAGTCGGGGACACCGACTAACTCGTGATCAGCCGGGGGAAGGGCGAAGGGGATCTGGTAGGTCGCCCCATCCTGCCCTCTGAAAGTCAGTGAAGTGGGCAGAGTGGACGAGCCGGTCCCCCGCCCTCGCTGAACTCCGCCTCTACCACGGACTCGAGCTCCCCTCGACACTCCCCCTCCAGCCCTTGCTCCCGCTCCAGCCGCTGGCGCCGCAGGTCTCTCTCTCTCCGCTCGGCGGCCGCCGCTCAGAGGTCGCATGATGAAGGTCCGGATGTACTCCAAGTAATCGCCCTCGCCTCTGAAGCCGTGTACCTCCCAGCCGATCGTATAGTCCGCCATCTGCTCGGCGGTGAATCTCTCGGTATCCCTCATATGCTCAGGAGGGTGTACCGGGACTATCTGCTCCGGTAAACCCAGGGTCTGAAGCAAGAAACGCTCACCCAGGTACCAAGCCCGACAGACCGGGCCCTCCAGCAGAATCCGGAAACGCGAGGTCTGATCAGCACCAGCAAACCGATCCCGCATCACGGCTGGCAAAGGAGCCCAAGGCTGCCAGGTGATCTGAAAATGAAATACAATTTGTTATCTACTGTTTATTGAAACGTGCAGTGGAAAGACGAAGCTTAAATGAACTGCAAGTAAAATATACCTCTGCGGGGGTGATGGTGTCGAAGTAGCGGCGGAAGAAGCTAAAAGTCTCTCAGGGCCTCCGCACGCACCTCCCGTCGAAGCAGCGCAAGAACGGGACGACGAGAGGGGTCTCTGCGTCGGGTACGGGAGCAAGCCTAGGAAAGTAGGCATAAACCCACAGCTGCGAGGTAAATACCAGTGCATTTATCAGATAAAGCAGAATATAGAATAAAAGCAGAAATAGCAGAGCCATGTGTTGTGCAGTGTATTGTGCAGAGTGTACAGTGTGAGGAGTGTACAATCAGTGTAAAGCAGAGTATGTGTGTGCCGTGTGTACAGTATACAGCAAGTATAAAGCAAACTACAGTGTGTGCAGTGTACAGAGTACAGAAAATATAGAACAGAAATGAAAGGCAGAAAAAGAAATGTACCTCCCAAACACGCTAGTAGCCCCCGAGCAACTGTCCGCTGCCGTGGGAAGCTGAGCTCATATATCCGTAAAGAGTGGCCAGAGCGGCGCCACCCCAGTCATAATGTAAGATATCCCTGACGTCTACCAGTGCGTTGAGCAGGCAGAGAGGCACGGTGTTCGCCCGGTCGGCGAAAATGGTCGTCCCAAACAGGAACATGAGAAAGCCGCGTGCGTATCTCTCCACGGCCTCCTGAGTCATCGGGGCTGCCTCAACAAGGGTGGGCTGGACCTTGAACTGCACCTCAAACCAGGAATATCGGACGAAGCCGGGACGCGCCAGAGGCGGCAGCTCGCCGAGCAAGTAGATCTGAGCAGCCTCCCACTCGTCCATATCAGTATCAAAGGGGATCGGATCACCCCCTACCCTGATGCTTGTGAGCATCGAGAAATCATAGGGGGTCATCGTCACGTCCCCCGTCGCAGAGAAATGGAATGAATCGGTGGTGTCCCACCACCTCTCCACCAGAGCGGCAAGGAGAGGTCTGCATGTAGTAAGTCTGGAGAGTCCTCTGCAGAATGCGCCAAAGCCGGCCTGGTCCACGATGTAGCGAACTGCATCGGGTAGCTCGGCGTACCAATCACGAGCGACAGTGTTCCCATACCCGCGGATGGTATGGGAATCTCCCTGTTTTCAAACAAGTAGTTGCGAACTAATATAAAATGTACAGTTTTGAAGAAACAGTCAAAATCAGTGCAAATTTAGCATGCGTGCAAGTTTTTCAGATTCAAACAGATACCGGGTGCCGGTGAGCTTATAGTGAACTACAACGTATGATGCGTCAACGTGTTTGTGTGGTTCGGTGCAAATTTAGCATGCGTGCAAGTTTTTCAGATTCAAACAGATACTGGGTGCCGGTGTGCTTATAGTGAACTACAACGTATGATGCGTCAGCGTGTTTGCGTGGTTCGGTGCAAATTTAGCGTGCGTGCAAGTTTTTCAGATTCAAACAGATACTGGGTGTCGGTGAGTTTGCAGTGAAATACGGTATGTGCCGTGTGTTTGGGTGATTAAGGCTAGTGCAGTCTGTGTGCGTGTGTCGGTCTTAAACAGATATCAGTTGCAAGTGTGTCTGCGATCAACTACAATGCACAGTGTATCAGAGCATCTGAGCTAAAGCAATTAAAGAATGTAATCAGCTATGACGGTTGACAGTTAAAAGTTCTACATTGCAGAAAGTAAAACAGAGAAAAAATGTTACCTCGGAAGCGCCAAAGGATAGGTGAGAGGCAGGCTCACGTAGTAGAAGCTCGGGATCCAGCGCCCTGTCAAAACTCCTGAACTGGCGCTGTCCGTCGGGGGGCAGAACATGAATCGCCGGCCAGTAGGTCGCCGGGTCGAACGGGCGCTCGCTCAAAGGTAGGAGCTCGACCCCGGGATCCATCTCGTGATCCGAGGGAGTCCCACCGCGTGGAATATCGTCGTCCATACCAAGAGTGACGAGGAAAATGGTCGGAAAATGAAAATCGGGCTGGAATATGGAAAGTCAACCGAAAAGTCAACCCCTGGGAGGGCGGAAAATGGCCGGAAAAGTCGGGATGTGAAAAAGGCACGGAAATCAAGAGGAAAGTGAGGGGAACAAACCCCAAAAAGGTGGAAATGGCAAAGGAGGTACCGAAACAAAGATTTGTTCGGATGAAAACGTTCGAAACGCGAAGGAAATCGCGAATCCGACGACGAAACGGGCGTAGAACGTGAAGAAAATGATGAAATGGGGAGGGGAAAACACTCTAGAGAGAGAGAGGGTGTGAGATTTCGGCTAAGGAGGAAGTGAGAAAATAGGGTTAGAAACCCTATTTTAAAAGACCCGAAGCAAAAAGTCAAAACTGCCCCGACACAGGGACTTTTTGCCGGTCGGCAACATTATTTGCTGGTCGGCAACATTATTTGCCGGTCGGCAATATATTGTGCCGATGGAACTGTTTGATGGCCGATGGACGGCCGGTGATGAATTGTGATGGCCGGTGGATAGCCGGTGGTCTCCCGCAGTGGTTTTTGAGCCTCCTACACCTTTCCTTGGGTTATATGAGTGGTCCAGAGCCTTCATTGCTTAAAACAGTGTAAAACAGTGCCTCTCCGACGCTCAACCGGCCTCCGTTTTGGCCTTGGATCGTGTCTTCTACGCGTGGCACTCAAATTCATGCAAGGTGTATCCTTCTCGTATCCTTTTGACTTTTACAAAACTCAAAAGTCGCCCCGCGTGCATCGCATTTCAATTTGCACCGTCACGTGCATCATATTTCGCATCGCGTTGTTTTGCGCATATCACTGCATTTGGCATGCATTGCATCGCGCTGTCTTGCGTATCACATCTCAAACCACATTCCCGTGGTCTGGCGAGACCTTAAACACGCCACGGTCCGGTGGGACCAAAAGCACGCGTGGTCTGGCGAGACCTTAAAATCGCTCGGTTGCATTGTCATGCATATTTTAAGCCGCATATGGCATGGACTTGTTCCTCTCCAGCCAAAAACAAACTCTTTGAGACCTCTGAAGACCCTCCAAGAACCTTAGAACAATGGTGGAGGTGTGTGGCTATGAGGTGTGGTGTAATGGGTCAAGAACAAGGCCCTTTTGAACCCAAGATGAAGAGATATAGAGAGGGATATATTGTTTTGCCTTAGAGAGATTTTCTAACCTGGTTCAAGGAGGGGAAGGGCTTCTCTTATAGAGGAGCAAAGGTTCAAGCTTCCTCAAGAAGCTAGAACAAGGGTTGAAGCTTCCTCAAGAAGCTTGAGCAAAGGTTCAAACTTCCTTAAGAAGCTAAAACATGGGTGCAAATCCTCCATACACGTGTATGGAGGATCCATTCTGTGCCTTCTAGCTGGCACAGCTGGCAACAATTCACAGAGACAAAACTGAGAGAGGCAGGCCGACCAATTCAGGTGGTCGGCCGACCACTTTCCCTGGTCGGCCGACCAGTTCAAAAGGTTCAAATCAAAGAAAGGTGGTCGGCAGCCCTATTTGGTGGTCTCCACATTGAATGCAAGCTAGTGGTGTGGTGGGAGACCAGTAAATGTGGCTCAAAGACCAAGGGGACCAGCTTCTTGACACGAAAATCGGCTAGCGGGAGAAAAGTGTTCTCCAAGGAGAAAAGGTGGTCTCCCACCCTTGTACCACCTCCCAAACAATGAAAACAAGGTCCATGCCAAAAATGAACCAAGACGAATGCAAAACGAGGGTTCGGGGGTCAAAAAGCGCAGTCGGGTGCCCCGAAAACAGGCTGTTAAGCAACAAAAAGTGACGTGCGACCACAAAGGTGGTCTCCCGGGCCACAGTGTCCCTCTAGACAAAGGAAACAAGGTGTGCCCCAAAAACAGGGGCAAACGGAGAATGTTAAGCGGTCCCGAGCCGAGGCGCACGACCGACGGCCCCAAAAATTGGAAACTAGCCTCCAAACGGGAACAGTGGCCTACGACCATGAAAAGTAGCCTATGGCCACTGAAAGATGGTCTACGAGACCTCTACCTCCCTTCGGGAAGAGAAAACAAGACTTGGTTTGCAAACCGAGGCAAAGCAGAAAAGGGTCCCGAGGTTCGGGGGTAAGGCTCTCGGCCGAAACTCTGAAACCTCAGAACGAGCACAACATGCAACATCACCGAGCACTCAATCGATGACGTCTGAGTCTTAAGGTCGGTCAAAAATGGGGTGTCTAGAATTGCCCCTGTTTGACAGGCCTCGAAAGTCATACGTGACCGGAGTGAATGTCAAAGCCCAGAGACGACCCATTTTTGACAAGGCCGAAGACTTAGACAAACAGGTGAGATAATCAAAGAGATGTGCCCGCAGGCAGGGGAAAAATGCAAAACGATATGCACAAAGCTGAACATAACTCATGATCATACAAAGGGAGCTGTAATGAAGCAAATATTCACGATAAATGCGACAGTTTTAAGCAATCATACACAAATCTAACTACATTTCAATGCAGGACAGATGTAAGAGAATTATTCGATTCTCGTTACGTCTCACGCGGAGAACACAATACCTGTGTGGTTCGTCTAGTCGTGCCAGCTTCAAATGAACCATACATACAATATCGTGCCTGAAAAGGAAAGAAAACTTAACAGATACAATATTGTTAGAAACATGCATAGCAATGCAAGTGAGAAGTGCGCGACAACGCAGGTGAAGGGGTGCATGACGATGCAATCTAAGTGTGACGCATGACAATGCAGGTGAAACAAGCATGACAATGCAAGTAAAATGTGCGTGACAACGCAGGTGAGGAGTGCATAACAATGCAATTGAGGCATGCATAACAATGCAATTGAGGCATAAACACATGTAAGTGAAGTACGCGTGACAACGCATACAATGTAACACAGTGTGAAGATAAGCATGAACACATGTAAGTAAAGCACGTGCAACAACACAAGCAATGTGTAAAGCAAGGAATGAGATGTACACATGTAAGTACAACACATGCAACAACGTGTACAATGTGTAAAGCAGGAATTGAGATGTACACATATAAGTAAAGCACATGCGACAACGTGTACAATGTGTAACAGAATATGATGATAAGCATGAACACATGTAAGTAAAGCATGCGCGACAACGCAAGCAATGTGTGAAGCGAGAATTGACACATGTAAGTAAAGCATACGCGACAACGCATGCAATGTGTGAAGCAAGAATTGAACACATGTAAGTACAGCATATGCAACAACGCATGCAATGTGTAAAGAAAGAATTGAGCACATGTAAGTAAAGCATACGCGACAACGCATGCAATGTATGAGGTGAGAATTGAACACATGTAAGTAAAGCATACGCGACAACGCATGCAATGTGTGAGATAAGAATTGAACACATGTAAGTAAAGCATACGCAACAACGCATGCAATGTGTGAGATGAGAATTGAACACATGTAAGTAAAGCATACGCGACAACGCATGCAATGTGTGAAACAAGAATTGAACACATGTAATTAAAGCATACGCGACAACGCATGTAATGTGTGAGGTGAGAATTGAACACATGTAAGCAAAGCATACGCGACAACGCATGCAATGTGTAAAGCAAGAATTGAACACATGTAAGTAAAGCATACGCGACAACGCATGCAATGTGTGAGGTGAGAACTGAACACATGTAAGTAAAGCATACGCGACAACACATGCAATGTGTGCAGCAAAACAAATATACACAATAAATGCAACAGTTTAAGCAGGCGAATTGAAATCGAACCAAACTACATTACATGCAGAAATGATGTAAGAAAATTATGCAATTCTCACGAACATGTGCGATTGATACATAAAGGTGAACGAAGTGTGATAGATACACTAAGTGGACAAACATGTGTGATAGATGCACTAAAGGTGAACACAAAGTGTGATAGATGCACTATGTAAACAAGTGTGATGGATAGACAAAAGGTGAACACAAAGTGTGATAGATGCACTAAGTGAACGGAGTGTGATTGATACACTAAATAAATAGAGTGTGATTGATACACTAAATAAATAAAGTGTGATTGATACACTAAATGAACAGAGTCTGATCGATACACTAAATAAATGAAGTGTGATTGATACACTAAATAAAGTGTGATTGATACTCTAAATGAACAGAGTGTGATTGATACACTAAATGATCTTAAACGGAACTTCTTTGAATGAACCGTACATACAATATCGTTCATGAATGAGAAAGAACCTTTGATAGGTACAATGCAATACAATGCATGATGCAATAAACAAACCTCGTGGCGCTTTAGAAAGCACCTCATGGGGTGAGTGGCGATGAACCACTCTACTCTGACGGGGATCTCCCCTCATGCTCTTCGAACACTTACCTTCAACTTACAGTACAAAGGCTCTGAAATACTGACAAGGGTTCTTCACGTAGAACACTCTGGATGCTGCCTTTCTTCCTGATCATATTCACAACTTTCCCTATTCTCCAACGGGGTGACAGACTAGGTTGGTTCAGTATCCAGAATTGAGGTGCATACACGCTATCTCAACCTATGGGGCTTCCATACAGATTTCAAGTCGAGGAAACGCCTCTGGGTATTTAAACCAGACTTTAGTCTCAGAAATCCCGAACCTTTGCGTTCTAGGCAACAGCCATTTGAACTCGAGTTTCCACTGTCGCAGTTGGTATCCTAGGAACTCATTGCGAACATAGGCAAGATGCCTCTAGCAGAGATTGGTACTTAGGGAGAGCACTTCTGATCACCATTCTGGGTTGAAGCAGACTTGATCTTGAGCTTGAGGTAGAGGCACACTCATACTTCGGAGCATTGGCAAGACCTGAAGAGGTACACACAGAATGTAATCTCGGAACTTACTGAAGTTGAAACAAACTCAGATACCCGACATTTTCCCTCTTTTCTTTTGCTTTGCAGTCTGGAACCTATATAGCTTCAGATAGGTCCTGGTTTTATCATTCCCGCATGACCTGGGCTGAACCCTGCGGTTTTATGAATGAACAAATCCTGTTTTGCACAAATGTGAAGAATGGCACAGCACTCTGAGCACAAAACAATTTTATTTTGAAATTGAGAAAAGGGTTCTCAACCGGGTATTGAGCCTACAATTGACCATAGACAAAACGACTCAAGAATGGAAAACAATGGTAAAGCAACCTAAACACAACTCAACAAAGGAAAAACAAGGTAAGACAACCTAAACACATCTATTGACACTCAAACGACTCAAAACAAGAATCGAGACAAACAAAAAAAACACACAAACACAACACTCAGCTGTGTTACAAAGGCAAGAGACCTCTTGGTGCACGAGGAGCCAGTTTCTCCGGGTATTGTTTCCCATCCTTTCTCATTCGTGATTCTCACACCACTCGGCCCTCAGGCTCTATTTTTCTGAAAAAGCCCTTTTCTCACTTTTTCTCTCAGCGCACATCTCTCTATTCTTCAATCTCTCATTCTTTTTCATCCCTCCCCTGGGTGGTCGATGGATAAGCAGGAAGTTGTGGGCTCTTGCCCCTGGCATTCCGCTAGATTCTTCTTCTTGTTCACAACAGTGAGTTTCTCCCATAGAGGAACGGCGCTACAACTGGGTGTGCAGCAAAGCTGCAGCTGACATCGGTTGACGATGCTCTGCTGGGGAGTTTGGACGTGATCAGATCTGTCCAGATGAGGGAGTGGAATATCTTGCCCCATTCCAGTTCGTGCTTCGCACTTGGCTTGATACCTCGTTACTTGGAGGATGTGAGAGCTTTCTGCCCTTTGTTGTTAGCTTCAGTTACGCCCTTTTCTGGCAGGAAGAGTGCCCTTTCTGGCAAGTAGAGTGCCCTTTTCTGGCAAGTATGTTGACAACGGGGAAAAGGCAGAACTCCTGACTCAACTGTGCCCCTAGTTCATTATTTTGACCATTTTTTTTTTTAGTTTCTACTAAAACAATTTTGACCAATATGAGAGTTAGATTAACATACTTGTTCAACTTTTTGATTTGAAATCATGGAAGTCAGGCTATGAGCACTGAAAATTTTCCTTTTTGGGTCCAAGAAATGGTTCAGTTTTGGAAAAAAAGAATAATTTTCGAGAGAATTTAGTCAACCTCAGTAAAAATTCTCAAAAACTATTTTTGCAAATGGCCACTGCTTGACCAACGTGGAATTGACTCTTGAGATGCACAACCTCAGATCCAAAAACAATGGAAACTTGCCTCTTGTCTGAAGGACACTGCACGGCAACAGAAAGTTGCCCCTTGTTTGGATAGCACTGCAGCACACTGTATGGCAACGGAAAGTTGCCCCTTGTTTGAATAGCACCGCAGTGCACTGTAACCAGTTCTCATAGTGACGATCACAACCGAACTCTTGGATCCATAAATGACAAAGATGGTCAGAACCATTACATGGACACAATCAATTTAAAAGTATTTTAGCTGGACTTCAGAATGAAGTTGCTTGCATATCTCGAAGATGGGAATCAAGCCTTAAGTAGTTCGGGGTTGAGGTACACTCGGGTATTAACCTCTCCTTTTGCGCTCTAACTTTTGCCAAGGCCGCTCTTCCGGGTTTTCAACCTTGCGAGCTATGTTCTTCTTTTCTTTTCAATTCTTTTCTTCTTTTTTCTTTTTCATCTTTTCCTTTCATTTTCTTCATTTTTCTTCATTTTTTGCTTTTTTTTTTCATTCTTCGCATTTTTTTTTGTTCTTTTTCTTCTTTTTCTTGCTCTCACTTTTGCATGGGTTGCCCTTCCGGGTTTTCGGCCCAGCGAGGCTCTCAAGGGTAAAAGTGTAGCTTCGTCCATGTCAAATGGTTTTGAGATCCTGAAGTTATCTGAATCCAGGAGAATGGCTGCTGTTCGCTGACGATGCAGGAGTCCATCCGATGGGGGGCTGAATTTGCCCCTAGTGTTGTGGATAGGAACTCGGTTATCCTTCAGCAATACTTTCTTCTTTCATCCCTTATGGGATTTGGCATTCTTGCTGATCTTTGTTAGCTTGAGAAACATCCTAATTTTTTGACACTTCGAGCACCTTTGACATTTTTGCCCCTAGTTCGAGGGGTGCTTCTGATCTAGCTTTGCAAGCTTCTTTTGATGACATCTGATCTTCTTGATCTGACTTCCCTGCCCTTAGTTCATGGGCTGCTTCAAATCTGGCCACACAGGCCTCTCATCATGATTGACCGTTGAACATTCTGAATCCAAGTTCAAGGTTTGAAAGTAAATGGGTTGAGTCTTGAGACTGAGAGTGATCCTAGGCTGCACAACCTCAAGAGTGATTCCACACAGGTCTTCGCAGGACCACGCAAAACATTTTTTTGCAATCATTTAAGAAAGTGACAAATCGCTTGCGCTGAAGACAATGTAGAACCAATCTGGATCAAGCCAGGATCCTTCTCAGTACTCACATTAACAAACATGATCTCATTCATTAAGGGCATAGCACGCCTCTCTTTCTCTCAATTGATCACATTTTTGCAAATCCCGAGGAATTTCTTCCTCTTCGTTTTCAATACATTGTTCAAAAAGTTTTTAAAAAACCTAGGTCAATGCAATGATTTAAAGGTGCAAAAGAATAGGTGAGATGCTCCGCCATTTCATTCTAGACTTGTTGGCACAATAGGCTCGAAGTAGCAATAAGTACAAAAACATGACAGCCATAGCTGTTTCATTCAGATTTCCTGGTTACAACTGGCTCCACAGTAGAGACAGACTCAAAAGAAAGGGAAAAGACAATCACAAAACAAAATAACGATGTCTAAGGTAACAACCCCGGAATCACCCGACTCCTATACAATAAGATTGACTCGATACAACAAGACAGGCCTTACTGACTCAATATGAAAAGACTGACTCAAAACAACGAGACAGACTCTTAAGCAAAAAGACTGACTCAAAACAATGAGATAGACTCAAAACAAAACCAAAGAACTGACTCAACACCCAAACCAGAAATTACAAAAACCAGCATTCGCAAATGCTCAAAATAGTGCATGCCAAATGCCACATTTGAAATAAACCGAGCGTCGCCCGCAGGTGGTCTAACCCCTGATCACATACTTGTATTATCCTTGAAGTTCACTGACCCAGTGATGGTAGACTTCGCTGAGCTTGGCGGGAGGATAACCCCGTTGTCAAACAGATCCTATACTTCGTGACGAAGATGGAAGCAGTTGTCGGTGATGTGATCGGTCTTTTGGTGGTACGCACAGTACTGGGTACCATCATGTTTAGCTGGAAGGGGATTCGGGGAGAGGCCGAGGCTCGAAGGGTTTGAGATGCCCTTTTTCGACAAGGATTTGAAGGTCCTTAGACAAAGGTATGTAGAGGGCATGGAAGGCGCTGTGACCTCGGGGCAGATACTTCGAAGTCTGCGAGCTTTTGCTGGACGCACTCAAAAAAGGATCGACAGGTGCTGCCTTGGCTCTCTGATCTTTTCCAGGTGCAGGGTTAGGATTGGAAAGAACTGTTCTGGTACGACGGTCCCCATCTCGATTTTTCCCCTGGCTTGAACTGCTCTCAGCCTGAGTGGAAAAGATGTCATCCATAGTCTTAGCCACAACTGCGAGTACTTGTTGCTTATTCAACCCCCTGGCTTTCAGAGCCTCAACAGCTTGCTGGAGTTGTTCATAGGGATCAGTGTCCACCTTCATCTTGTTCTTTCCACTAGCCTCAACTTGGTGGAAGGTTTGGGTTACTTGGCCAGTGCGAAGTCCGGCTGCTATTGACATATCATTGCTAGAGCTTGAGACAGCTTCAGGTTGACTGAGCTCAATTACAATCCGCCCCAATAGCGGGGGCTCCTACGGCATGAAGTTCCCGGCATACAATGTGGCTGGTGGCAGAGCCGACATTCCATAGGCGAGATCAGCCACAGATCTCTGAAGGTCGCCAATCATTCCCATCAACTCAAAGGTGGTGGGCTCATGAACTTGAAATAATTGGGGTTCCCAGATCGAACGCACGACAGGTGACCAGGGTGGGTGTGGTATTTCAACGTCGGTCTCTCCTTGCAAGATGATCCCTTGGTTTAATGAGGCTGCCATAACCACACTTTCCTCTGAATTTTGTGTCATCATAAGTTCGCTGGACTGAACGGAGGTGATGTGACCGGTGACTGATGGATCAGATGTCTGCCTTGCTCCAGCGAAGGAGAATACTGGCTATTCTGAACTAAATCTCCCCCCTGGACCCTTGTAAGAGAAAACAGGCAGCATCTCAGCCCAATTTCACCAGAATAGACAAAAGCATAGCTGGATAACTATACTCTGCTACTGATCACTGTTCCCAAATCACTGCCCCAAATCCGAATCTGAAACCCACAGGTATAACTGATTCTCAAATATTGATGCCCGCAAGCCTGATACCCAGACTTGCAAACTGATACGTGCATTCTCTGTAGAGATACAACTCTAAAAGCACATAGCAAGCAAATGAGAGCCAAAACACCCCTATGGAGGGGTAGGGTTTCCCTGTCCTAGTTTCGCCAAGAACTAGGGCTTCACTACGCACACAGCGGTTTCAAATAACCTAAAATCGGGTAAGCAACCTGTCCTAGTTTGGAATGGTCACTATGGATTCCGACATGCACTAGGTCGAATGGTCAAAAAGGGTGCCCCGGTGAAAACCGGGGTTTGTGTTCCCATCGTGGCAGAGCCCATAACCGGTCAGTCTTATGGCACACGTCTCAAAGCAAGCCTTTGGCAAACCGTTCAGAAATAGCAGATGGCAAACACGGTGTCCTAGGCGCACCAATGCAAATGCAATGCAAAGAGACACATGAGTGTAATCACAACAAGATATCATGAGTTTGAGTCAGTTTCTCTAAATCCCTAGCAGAGTCGCCAGAAACTATAGACGTCCCCGAACGTCTCGGGAGAAATCCCGTTTTGTTCATTGGGCTCACTACAGTTCAAACTCAAATGTCACGGTTCTGAATCTGATCTTGCAAAGTGCAATGCGAGACTGATAAATTACCAAAGAGTCCAAATCCAGCAAATCGTTTTGAAAAACTGATTTTTAGAAAGAAGTGCTAAACATGGACTGCTTTGCCAGATACAAAGTCGTCACCTAAATATTTTATTTTTGGGGAATTTAGGAAACCCTGACTCATGCCTAAGGCCACGTGTCCATCATTACCAAAGTTGCCTCGGCTCGGGAACTTGGGTACGATTGGGGAAGGTCATGCAATGAGCACCCCCGCTTGCCCGATCAAAGATCGGCCACTACTAAACATGATATCTTGTTTTTGAAAACACATGTGCTCTGATTCCGGTGTATTAGCCTAGAATTACTATGTGATGCGCGCAGCATAAAAGTATAGACTGGATCACCTAAGTTGGAACAAAACATCTCATGTTTGTTTTTGAAAGCGGTTTGCTACTCGCAAGTAGGCTAAAATGCGAATTTTGCCACCCTCAAGTGGGCTTAGAAAACATGGTGATTTGCCACTCTCAAGTGGGCATAAAACTCGTAATCAACGAATTGTTCCAATTCAAATAATCCAACCTTCACCCGTAGGCATTTAGGTAGTTATATCACATAAGCACATAGCCTCATGGTAAGCATGCTATCATGGCAGTCACTGACACACATGCAAGGATGCTAAAGCATAAACACTTACCTTACCGAGTACTCCGAGCCAAAGAAAGAAGCTAATTAGAAAACATGCATGAATCCTAACTATGCTGAGATGCCTAATGCAACACATGCAAGAATGCAACTAAGATAGGCTCGGCTATTGTAAGATGGCATATGAGATGCTACAGGTAACATGTATTCAACTTGGAATTGAAATATGATGAAGTTAGTATGATGCGCCGAGCCCAGTGCGTGCAATACAGATGAATGAATGCAAACATGCGGACATATAGATGCTAATTGAAACATGCCCTAAAAACTAACCATCATAAGCTGGTAAATAAAAGGAGAAAGACGTGGGGTTGGAAGACATGCATCACACACACGCACACTTATTACAAAGTTCGCCCTCTCGCGGAGGGTCCGAATAAATAATACAGAATCGAATTAACTAATTATTACACAACACTAGCTAACAAATTGGCTAAGTAAGCATGTAAACTAAATGAAATGGGCTACCTCGGCTCTGTTTTGGATGATGAAGGATGCATGCCCGGTCACCTCGTGCGAAAATCCATCGCGATGCCCCGATTTGCCTCCGTTTGCAACTGGTCTCAGAACATTGCAAAAAGCTCCAGAAGACTGAAACTCCATCATGGGAATCTGTAGGGGGACTGCTGACCAGTTTTTGCTGCTGGTTCTAGTTTGCTGAAACAGAGAGCAAGAAAGGGGCTTGGCAAAGTATTTGCAACACATGTATGCACAACCACCCTCCCTATCATTACGTAAGCTCAAGGGAGTATGGTTCCCGACCCTCGGGCCACCAATCACGCATCCCGATGCATGATGGCTGAGCAGTCAGATTGCACGACTCAATGTGAAATGAATGCACATATAAACACCTAAAGCCAACAACTCTATCATGCATAGTCAAGAGTGTCAGTGACCAAGAATCGAGGTACGTTTCATCATTTTGAGCACGAAACGTCCCTCGTTTCCCGTGTTTGGACTAAACCCTACTCCAAACATAATGCAACAAACAATGTACGCACAAATGCAACCCTAGCGTGCAATCCTAAATGCAATGCAACTTAGTCATGCAAACATGCAAAGGATGACATGCAAACAAGCAACTAGCACACATGATGTTAAAACTACATGGCATGCACAATACTCATGACACTAGCATACTCAATGCACATGGACTAATGATGGCATACTCAATGGACATGGACTACAATGGCATGCATACACAATGCACTAACATACGCAATGTTATGAACGAGGAAAACGCAATGCAATGATCAAACATGCGATAACATGAACTGTAGGGCATACACAATGCAAGATGGACTTAAACCAAGATGGATGGGCCTCGGTCACACCCAAATCAGTGGCCAATATGATGAAAATGAAGCAACAAGGTACATGCAAACATGCACAAATGCAAGGGACCAAACCTAAGGAACAAAGTGCAACTCTACCGAAGCATGACAAGGATGAAATATGGCATACAATGACACATGTTTCAGCTCCGAAATGACATACAAGATGGTCCCGAATCATGCAAACAACTCACCCGATGCATGTTGGATGGCACAATTACCGAAATCAGTGAAGTGCATTACACTAGAGGTATGCAAAGCGATGCCCAAATGACCAAACCAACCCCAAAAAGTCCCTATGAAGACCCAAAAAAGTTGCAAAATGGGCTGAAATGATGACTTGCAATGCACAAAAATGAAGCTCATAGAATAGCCCAAAAATGAGGCATACAAGCACAACTCTCAAACACATTTAAAGAGTGGAAAACATGGGAACATGTCACAAGTATAAGCTCTGAAATAACATTCCTCATGATTCCAAAGAATGGAAACAACTCAAGTTAAGCATCTAAGAGGCTTCAAAACTCGAAGCCAGGCAAGGGTATTACACTACAAGCATGCATGGAAAGCATCATTCGACCATGGGACCTCAAAATAGAGCTAAGGCAGCCCAAATCATGAATAAAATTAGTTTAGAACATGGCCAAAATATGCTAGAATCAAGGGCCAAAAGAACATGCAATGCAAGCTAGTGAAGAGGATTTACACTACAAGTATGTGAAGCAATCAAGAGACCACTAAACCAGCAAAAGTCAGAGCTATGACATGCCAAATAAAGCCTAAAAATCCACTGAAACATGATCAATGTATGCAAGAATGACATGCTCCTTTGATAAGCTATGAAGGGGATTATTCTACACATGCAAGAGGCACATCCAAGCTGACAAAACCAACTCTGGACAGAGCCTATGAAGGTCCTAAAAACCACCAAAAAGGGCCTGAACCAAGCTTTGGATGCATGTAAATATGGGCTCCTTTGGAAGGCCAAATATGCTAGTAAACAAGACAAGGAGAGAAAGGGTCACCCCTCTCTGATTTTGGCCCTCAAAATAGCATGCTAACCATTGAAAATCCATTGGATTTTAGTGGTTAAAAGGCCAAATAAAGATAAATACAAAGGCCTTAATGCATGGGTCAAAACAAGGCAAAATGAAGCATGAAAGGGAGGAGATGACCCCCAACAACAAAATGACCTTAAACAAACATCAAAAGGACCTCAAAACAAGACTTTTTCTAGTTGACAACCAAGCTTAAATATGCATGCAAGTATGGCTTATAGAAGGATCAAAATAATGCTCAAAAGACGGAAAAGTGATTACCCTCGTAGCTCAGGAAAACCAGCAGCCTCTCTAGCCAAAAACAAACTCTTTGAGACCTCTGAAGACCCTCCAAGAACCTTAGAACAATGGTGGTGGTGTGTGGCTATGAGGTGTGGTGTAATGGGTCAAGAACAAGGCCCTTTTGAACCCAAGATGAAGAGATATAGAGAGGGATATATTGTTTTGCCTTAGAGAGATTTTCTAACCTAGTTCAAGGAGGGGGAGGGCTTCTTTTATAGAGGAGCAAAGGCTTAAGCTTCCTCAAAAAGCTAGAACAAGGGTTCAAGCTTCCTCAAGAAGCTAAAGCAGGGGTGCAAATCCTCCATACACGTGTATGGAGGATCCATTCTATGCCTTACAGCTGGTACAGCTGGCAACAACTCACAGAGACAAAACTGAGGGAGGCAGGCCGACCAGTTCAGGTGGTCGGCCGACCACTTTCCCTGGTTGGCCGACCAGTTCAAAAGGTTCAAATTAAAGAAAGGTGGTCAATAGCCCTATTTGGTGGTCTCCACATTGAATGCAAGCTAGTGGTGTGGTGGGAGACCAGTAAATGTGGCTCAAAGACCAAGGAGACCAGCTTCCTGACAAGAAAATCGGCTGGCGGGAGAAAAGTGGTCTCCAAGGAGAAAAGGGGGTCTCCTACCCTTGTACCACCTCCCAAACAATGAAAACAAGGTCCATGCCAAAAATGAACCGAGACGGATGCAAAACGAGGGTTCGGGGGTCAAAACGCGCAGTCGGGTGCCTCGAAAATAGGCTGTTAAGCAACAAAAAGTGGCGTGGGACCACAAAGGTGGTCTCCCGGGCGACAGTGTCTCTCTAGACTGAGGAAACAAGGTGTGCCCCAAAAATCGGGACAAACGGAGAATGTTAAGCGGTCCTGAGCTGAGGCGCAACGCCGATGGCCCCGAAAACCGGAAACGAGTCTCCAAACGGGAACAGTGGCCTACGGCGACTGAGAGATGGTCTACGTGACCTCTCCCGCCCTTCGAGAAGAGAAAACAAGACTTGGTTCATAAATCGAGGCAAAGCACAAAAGGGTCCCGGGGTTCGGGGATAAGGCTCTCGGCCGAAACTTCGAAACCTCAGAATGAGCACAACATGCAACATCACCGAGCGTTCAATCGATGACGTCTGAGTTTTAAGATCGGTCAAAAATGGGATGTCTACAGTCCATCATCTCATTCAAATCAATCTTGCGTAAATCTAAATCATGGATAAGATTTCAGCAACTATAAAGGACTGATTACTGAGATATCGTCATTGTCCTCCTCAAGTTCTTGCCCACTGAGGCTTAAAAACAAGGAGGAGAAGAGAACAGAAAATTTTCAGCATATTTGGAACAATGAAGAAGCAATTTTGACACACATTACATCTGCCAGTGCTATAACAAGATAGCAGTAAAGAATAAGAATAAGAAACAACAGGAAAAGAGAATCTAGAAAGAAAAGGAAAGAAGAGCAGAGACAGGCAACTGTAATATCTCAAAGTTTAAAAATTATGAATACAAAAGACGAGATTCGAAAATTATTTATTGTTTAAAAAGTTTGAAGATTATCAGCACAGCAAAGTTTGAAAATTCCATATCTCCAGATAAGAGGAGGTTCCATTTGTTCGACAAATAACATATGCAAATCAGCCTGAAACTTTATTAACTTGCGTCTTTGAAATGCATTAAGCCACTGCTAACATATCAAATCGCAAACAAAGGGACTGAAATGGAATCAAAACAACATTTAAACAATAGAGATATTTAAGCACAACAAAAAGTAAAGTTGCGATATAAATGATGATATGACACACAATCTGACCTCACATCCAAACCCTAGAAGGAGATTCAAGGGTGGAGTTTCACTCCTCTTATAGATTCCCATGATCGAGTTTCAGTCTAATGAAGATTTTGGTAGTACTTATATAGATTTTGAGAGAAAGAGAGAGAACTTCGACATCAAAATTGAGATTGTAGACAATAGTGCTCACCTTAGTAGACGATGCAGATGGTGGTGGTGGTGGTGGAGCTTCGAAATCGAGAGAGAGAGAGAGAGAGAGAGAGAGAGAGAGAGAGAGAGAGAGAGAGAACTTCGAAATCGAAATCACCGAGCTGAAGAAGGTTGAATCGTATCTTCCAAATCGATATTGAAATCGATTTTTCTCTACGAAATCTATTTTGCTCTATGAAATCAAAATCACTCTGAGATTGGATCACCGAACTTCGATATTAAAATCACTTTAACGATTTAGAGAGAGCGAGCGAGCGAGATTCATACACTGGTGTTTCTCAGATTTGAGTGAGTGAAAGTGAGAAGAAGGGTTTCTTATATTAGAATGAGGGTTTGAAGAGGGAGAGAGAGCACGTGAGAGTGGGATACATTCGAAGGCATTTCCAAACGGGTTAAACGGTACCGTTTTATTAAATTAAAATGTGGGATACATTCGAAGGCATTTTTAAACAGGTTAAACGGTACCGTTTTATTAAATTAAATTGCAACGTTTATAAAACGTTGTTAAATATTAGAAAATGTGGCGTTTAAAAAAGCGCCGTTAAAAAAGCGCCATTAATCACACATTTTCTGTAGTGTTAATATAATTAATCAAACCATCCACATGTGCATTTCTCAACTTACTACATTATTATATTTAAAGGACAATAAATATTTTAGAGGAGAATTGTCAAAAAAATTATAAGAAATGTAAGACTCTGAGTATAATAGTGATATTTGAAAAAGAAATTACATTATTTCCTAGGCATATTTTTTAAAATTCTGAAATGGTAAAGTAATTTTTTTTTTTAAAAATGTCAAAAGTAATGGAAATGATTAAACATAATTTAAAAATAAATTATTGTGGGGACATATTTTTGCGATTGTCCACGTGGCCTAGGTAGTTATCTGAGGTGCCACGTGGGTGGTCTTGGATTGCTGAGGTGTGACACAATCATATCGGAGTCTGAGATATCTGAATAAGGGACAAGAGTCATAGATAATGTTAGACTATCTATTTGGATAAGGATAGATTCTTGAGAGAGTTGATTCTAATATAAATAGGAGTCGTCTTAGATAAGTGATATCCCTATAAGGGATAAAGTCCTATGAAGTAAGACTTCTAAGGGACGAGGGCACTGTTTATTATAAAAGGAAGATACCCCCGTGTGTCTAAGGTATGTTTTACTTTGTGAGCTTTGTGATTGAGTTTTTATCTTTGAGAGATAAGTTTATTTACTTGATCATTGGAGTGCCCTTGGGTAGATGAGCCACTGATGTTTGTTATCTACTTGTGTGCAGGTGTTGGGCTTCGTTATCTTGTCGTGTGGTCTTCGACTTTGTTCCTTCAATCTCGGTGATGAGATTCGATTGGCTCTGAGATTAGATTTCAACACCTATAATTTGGCGCTATATGTGAGAATTTATTCAGAATAGATGGCGAACGTTGCACATAATGGACAAAATTTGCGAGTGGGGACAACTTGTATAGTGAGAATAAGAAGTACATCAATCTTGGTGTAGGAGCTGGCTAGAATGGTACAGAAAGGGAGATTTGCAAGCGAATGATGCTACTAATGGCCGAAATCCAAGGATGGATGACGGCCTAAGGAGGGACAATGGAAGGGCACAAGATCATGGCCAAGATGAGTATTACAATGAGAGTGATATCCAACTTTGGAAGGACCGATGTTTATGTCGCTATACGGAGTTAAAATATTTGTTCAACAAAGTGGCAGAGTTGCAGATCATGATGAAGTTGGTGGTACAGACCCAGGTTTTGCATCCAACACCTCTATCCCCACTTGTGGTCATCGATGCTGGTACCCAGAATGGAGGGGCAGGTGTCGGTATGATACAATGGGAGATAGCCAAGGGGCTCACTATGATGATCAATACACGTCAGTAGTGGTGAATCCCAAAAGGAAGTATAGTCACAAATCAAAGGATTGAAGCAAGTTAATGGTCATGAACAAAACCCCAAGAAGACGTTGGATCTTAACAAATCCAAGAGGCCAAATCCCAACAATGGGAGTAGTACATCGAAGAGGCTGAGATTAGTTAACAATAGAGAAGCAAGGCGATCTGAGGACGTTCGATCTGAGGAGGATCTAAGGAACCTCCTTCAAAAGAAGAAGAATGCGGCCGAGGTCACCTCACTCCATACGTTGAGGGCACCATTTTTCATAGAGTTGGAAGTGTTTAAAGCACCAAAGAGATCTACCACACTGAAGTCCCATACGTATGATTGTAAATCCAATCGTAATATCCATATCGGGCTTTATCTTAATGCTATGTCATTGTGGAATGGAAACAATATGCTTTTGTGTAAAGTGTTTTCAGCAACATTAAGGGACATAGTCTTTGACTGGTTTCTAAAGTTACAAAAAGGGTCAATGAAGAGCTGGGACAGTTTGGTTGAGATGTTTGTCGCCCGATTTATTGCCAACAGTATACAGCCACTGAGGGTTGACTCCTTGCTTTCTTTAAAGATAAACAATGGTGAAAGCCTGAGGGCTTATGCCAAGAGATATTACGAGGTTTACAATCGGATTTTGGGATGTAACTAGGAGCTCACCATTGTTTCATTTAAGAACAACTTGGAGAACGATTACCTATTTCAGCAATTCTTGGCAAAGACCCTTTCGAAATCAATGAAGGATCTGATGGAAAGGATCGAAAAGTATAAAAGGAAAGAAGCTGATAGGCTTAAGTGTGGAAGTACATCTAAGCATGCGAAGAGGAATAGTTCACCCAGGCAGAACCAATTGCCAAGGGTGAATGGAAGCAAAAATCATGTGATAGTTGATTTTGGCGGACCACTCGAGCAATCATTTGGTTGCTCGAGCGGAGATTCATAGCTCTCAGTAGTTTGCCATTTTTCAGGCGAGATCACTTGAGCAGTGAAATGGTTGCTCCCAATATTTTCATTGTAACTCTGCAAAACTTCTAGGACCCCTCATTTACTGCTCGAGCGGTGAAAAGATCGTTTGAGCGGTCTCTTCGAAATTATGCTGTTCGCTTGAGTGATAGAAAGTTCGCTCTAGCAGTCTGTTCGAGTTAGCTCTCTTAAAAGTTGATCGAACTCATTTCCTTTTCACTTTTTGCAACCATTCTCTCTCTCCATCACCCATTCAGAAACCCTAACACTCTAAACACTAGATTTTTCAAAATATTACCTTAAATCTACCCTAGATCTTCCTAGAAAGTTGAAAGTAAAGCTCGGATCAAGTGTTCTGCAGATTGCTTCATTAGTTGAGCAAGTAGGACTCGAGTTTTCATCATAGCTCTCAAATCTTGAGGTAATGGTGTCTTTAATTTGTTATATCTTTAATTTGAAACATATATGTGGTAATTTCATTAGATATCTTTAATTAGTGAATGAATTGGATACAAGTGGGCAATACTTCATGATTATAGAAGGATTTACGCTTATTATTGATGATTATTGTTGTTTGTGATGAACATTAGCTTAAATTTCATGAAAGAGAGAAAATACCTAGACTTTCCACAACCCTAGTTTTGAAGTTTGTTCTATAAGAAGGGGTTTTGCTTAATTGGTTTTTAAAACATGAAATTGAGTGTATTTACTTGACTTTGAGGTTGAAGCGTAAACCTTGTAGCTTTTTCTCTACTTAAATGTCATGACCTGAACCTGCCTCTATGGATTAAGGTCATAACCGGCCAGTAATTATGAGATTACCTATGGATTCAAACATGATTTAACATGTTTCAGTAGAAATAAAAGGGCGAAAACGGAAGCAGACTCAAAATCTATCCAATGAGCTGTGCTTATATGGCATAGCCAAATTATTCCAAAAACATTTCATAATAACTCACACATATAAGCAAACTTAACATTTTGTACATCTAGGAACTTCAAACATGTAGTCAGCCAAACAAAAGTTTATGTTCATGGGTGATTCAACGTATTCACCAAGGTAGCAAAAAGAGTAAACAAAAGAACAAAATGAAGTCTTGTGCATGAGACATTCGGGTTGACTCCACAAAACTTAACTTCCTCTCTCATTCTTTACTGTGGCTGAGTTTGGACATCTCTTTGCTCACCTACATACATATAAATAACAGTAAGTGAAAGCCTAGTGGATAATATCAAAATAAAGAAGTTACATGAATAAAATTCATAACAAACATATCAAACGTATCAAACAGCCTTTGGCCCAATTCATTCTTATTAGATGGCCTCGGGCCCAATTTATTCATGTCAGATGGCCTCGGGCCCAATCCATTCATGTCAAACGGCCTTTGGCCCATTCATTTATGTCAAACGGCCTTTGGCCCAATCGTTCATGTCAAACGGCCTTATTTAATTATTGACATAACGAATATTCGTTCATAATTCAAATTAACAAATCCGTGAAACTTATACATAAGTAAGATCAAAATATCCTTACTAAGATATTACTCATAGTGTTCTGCCAATGGATTTGCCCTTGCACTTGACCCTACACATTTCATAACATATTGGGTCACAAGAGATTCAATCCGTTCTTTATTTATTTATTTCTCTTAGGCCTCTTTCTAATCCTTTTAGTTCATTTACAATGCTCAAAGCATCCCTAAGAGTTCTTAGAAATGAAAGAGAATAAAAAATGAAACATGAAACAACTTTTTGAAGCTTCTGAAACAGAGCACTCTGCTCGAGCACAGCTTTGGTAGATCGAGTGACCTGAAAAGTTCTGTAAAAGTACTGGTTGCATGAATTTTATGCTCAAGCGAGATTTCTGACCATTAAGTGAGGAGTCTTGCAAAACAAGGTTCGCTCGAGCGCAAGGTTTGTCGCTCGAGCTACCGTGCAATTTCTGTAAAACTTCTTGGAACTCGACTTTCATGCTCGAGTGACACTTTCCTCACTCGAGCGAACAGGTCAAATTCTGGGTTTTCTAGAATTCTATTTGGAGGTCAAATCACAATTCCAAAGGTCCAATTCGTGTATAAAACACTCAAATATGCAAGTACACTCCCAAAAACATATATTTGAAGATAACTCGTGGCCATAGTTCAAAATTTCATGGGTTTAGCAAATTTCAAACCACAAACTCTATATCTATACAATTCATGTTTTGTATCTTGCATGGACAAACTCCTAGGCTCGAAACTATGCTTCAATTCATAAAAATTGTTACATGCATGTGTCAAACAACCTTTAATTCATCATGATCAACATGCTTCACATTCAAATATGCACATTTATGGCTAATTCTCACATGCATGTACATATTAAGTTCTATTTCATTATCATCAACTCAACTCTTGCTCTTAATTACATATCTTGTTTGAATTCACTTAATTATAAACTTAAACCCATGAGTTTGAGTTCAATTACTCACCTAGGAGCTCCAATCTTCCAAATTCTAGCTAGTTCTTGAGTTAATCTTCTCAAATTCAAGTTTCTTGCTTAATTCCACAATTTTTGCCTTCACTCTCTCTCTAGAACTGTCCCTCTCTCTCTAGAGTGTGATTTCAGCCAAGTAGAGAAAATGAGCTTAAAAGAGTGAGCATAAGTGTAAATAGATCACTTATATATGTTTGCCTAATCAATTTTGATTAAGGCTAATTACTTAAGCTTAAATTAATCAATTTAATCTAATTAATTTGGTCCGAATAAATTTTTAATTAAATTTCACCATAGGCTCTAAAAATCACGCTACTTACAATGGGGCAGACAATTCCGGTTTTTGTAACCTCTACGGTCTTCAATTTTCAAAATATAGCAGTAAGTTGGACAAATTTTTCTACGGTGAACATATATAGTTTCAAAAACATAAATAATCACACAATTACCACCAAAATCATGTTAAGCATATAATCACAATCATAATTAAGGCTGATTAACATAATACAGAATAGGGTTATCATAATCTTCCCCTCTTTAGGAAGTTTGGTCCTCCAAACTTATTTTACCTCTATCTGGAAACAAATATGGATAGCGTAGTCGCATCTCATCCTCTTTTTCCCATGTAGCGTCCTTTCCATAGTGTTCTTTCCATTCTAACTCTACCATTGGAATGGACATGTTCCTCAATTGTTTTATTTGCTGGTCAAGGATCCGTTCTGGCCATTCTTCGTATTCCATATTCTCATCAAGTGCTATCCGGTGGTAATCAATCACATGAAACGGGTCTCAGAGATAACCCCTTAACATCGATACTTGAAATACATTGTGCATTTGTTCGAATCCTGGTGGCAAAGCAACTCTATAAGCGACCGGCCCAAGCCTTTCCAGGATTTGGAAAGGCCCAATGTAACAAGGTGACAATTTACCTTTTTTTTACCAAATCTCAACTGGCCCTTCATCGGAGTCACACGAATAAATACGTGATTGCCAACCTCATTGTAGACACCCAATTTTTGACCGTCCTCAAGATTTGGACGTCACTGATGGAACACTTGGTGATTACCCATGTTCGTGTTTCGCTTTGAGTTCCCGGAAGTCTCGGCTGCGCACCTTGCTTCAGGATCTCTCAACTCGACTGCTCTTTTTTTGGTTTTGCACCAAACACTTGTGTTTTTGTTTCCAAGGGTAGAGAGTAGCTTGTTAGCTACCCTTGACACCCACCGGCCATGGCTTGAGGCCACCGGCCGTGTTTTTAGGCTACCGGCCATTGGTGAAATATACCATTGGCCGATCGGCATTTGGTGTGGCCTGCCGACCATGTGTTTGGCCGGTGGACTCCTTTTCTGGCCGGTCCCCCTTTTTTTACCTTTTTCAGGAATGGTGCATGCCAGCTGTGCCAGCTGGAATGCACCAAACCTGCCCCGTGTATATATGTGGTTGTTTTGCACCTTTGACCCTTTTTATTGCACCCTTTGCTCAAAGCTTCTTGAGGAAGCTTTGACCCCTTGTCTTGGCTTCCTCAAGAAGCTTGCACCTTTGGGATAGCTTCTCTAGGAAGCCTTGACCCCCTTGACCCTTCTCACTTGGCTTCTCTTGTAAGCTTTAAGCTTTCCCTTGCCTATATAAGGAGACTAACCCTCTCCTTTATTGGGGTTCAACAAAAACTAGAGATATACACATATATATCTGATATATATCATTCTCTCTCTCTATATCTCCCTCTCTCTCTTCATTTTGTGTGTGTTTGAGGGCCAAAAGTGTGTGTTTGTTCTTAGTTTTGCAATAAAACACTTAGCATTACACCTTACTTCGACTTTGAGAGACATTGAGGGTTTGTTCTTGAGGTTTTGGACTGATTTTGGTCAGAAGAGAGTGGCTAGACCTGTTGTTCTTGAAGTGTTCTTCAAGGGTAACACTTTTGCTTTATTTTTCCCAATCTTGCATTAGCTTTTGACGTGTCTTTCATGCTGATTTAAGCTTTGTGTATAACTGAAAAAAGTCTTGTATTTTCATGCTTAAGATCTTTCATTAAGGTCATTTTGTTGTGTGGGGCCAACCTCCCCCTCTTAGGCCTCTTTTGGCCTCCTTTTGTGCTCTTTTGCTAAGCTTTGGTTACTCTTGTGTATTGGGCTTCTCACCACTGAAATCTAGTGGATTTTTAATGGTGAGGAAGGGGTTTTGAGGTCTTGCATAGGGGAGGGACACCCCTCTCCCCTGGTCTCTCATTTGTGCATGTTTTTGGCTCCTAATGGTAGCGTGCATGAGTGGTTGTCTTTGGCTCCATTACAAAGGTTTTTAGGTGTTGTTTGGTCATAATATACCTCTTTTTTTGGTCAGATTTGTGGCCCCTTGCATTCATATTGCACTTGCCTTGTATTCCTCCATTTTGCCTAGAAATAGGCCATGCATTTAGGCCATGATTCTTGCATGATCTTGCTTAACTTCATGAAGGTTCTAGCATCATTTTGTCATGCTCCAGGACTGTTAGGTGCTGGTTTGATCATATTTGCCATGTTTAGGGTAGCCTCTTTGCATTTTGGCTTGTGAGCCTTAAGGGTGTGAGTCATGAGCATGCTTGAATTGGGATGTTTCAGTGATTTGGAGTCATTTTCCATGCTATTTCAGTCCATAAATCATGCTTGTATGATCGTATTTATCACCCCTTTCATGCGTTGAAGAGTTGCTTTGTTGTGCCTTGAAATGAGCATTGTACATACCCGTGTGTTTGAGTCACTTGGGCTGCCATATCAGTGGGTTTTGGGGGCTCATTTTGCATGTTGAAACTCTGTTTCGGGTTGTTTAGTTCATGCCATGGATGGTTGGGGTGGTTGTGGTAGAATCCCCCCCTTTGGAGGCCTTGAATGCTCCCCTTTTCATATCCATTCCCTAACATGTTTTGGGGTCATCTCTTGCATGCTTTTCATGATTTAATATGAGCGTTTAATGTCCAAGTGTATTGCTTTGATGTGTTCTTAGAGTTGTCCTCTTCCATGCTTAAGTAACGAACCTTGACGTGTGCATGCTTGCACACATGATTTGTGCCCTCTTGCACTACTTTTGGTCACTATTTTGGGGTGGGCTGAGGTCTGCCCCTTTGTGGTTCAAGTCCACCATTGCATGATCATGTTGCATTATTTTGGTTTCGTGCTTGCATTGTATCTTGTTTGCACACTTGCATGTTGCTTAGCTAGTTGCATTTTATGTCATAGCATTGTATGATAGGTTGCATCACATTGCACCCTTGCATGTTTAGTTTGCATTATATTTGGCATGCTTTGTTAATGTAGACCCATATTGCATATTTGACCCCTTTTTTTTGACTACTTGAGCCACATTGCATACATGCATTGCATTGTTTGGTTTGGGGTGTCAAAACCAAACTTGAGGAGTGAGGTGTGTTCGTACTCAAAGTGACAAAACACGTCTCACTCCTCAAGCATGATAGGGTGCAAGGTACTCATCTCTTTTGTTGCATGCATTTACATTGAAGTTGCAAACTTGGCCTCTTAGGCCATCATGCGTCAAAATGCGTAATTGATGGCCCGAGGGTCGAGGGTCATGCTCCCTTGAGTCCATTGCATGATAGGGAGTGTGTCCACGCTCACATTTGCTTGAAAATTCCATGCCATACACTGCTTGCCCTCTGCTGCTGTCAACTGCAGGATTCCGCAGGAAGAGATAGCCAGTCGGCTACTTGGAGTGCCGACCGACCAAAAATTGATGGCCGATATCTTAACCAGTGGCCGGTGACCATTCCCTTTGGCCGGTGGTGTTCCCACTTCGTCGGTGATACTCCCAGTGTTCAGAGAAGCATCCTTAGGACTTGTGCAAATTTTCAGAGGGGCAGGGCAGTGAAAACAGAAGCAACAGTGCTATGGCAGTGAGTTTCCGAGCGAGACGAGTCAAATATGCATTATTCACGCATTCCGAGGCAGGGCTGCGGCCACCTTCCTCCTATATTTACTTTGTTATTTAAATTAGAAGTTTGTAATAATTAACTAGCTAGGATAGTTGATTCATTATTCGGACTGTATTATTCTTTCGGTCCCTCCGAGTGAGGGCGTATTTGTAATAAGCGTGTGTGAGTGTGTGCATGTCTTCCAATCCCACATCTTTCTTCCCTTTTATTTACCCGCTTATGATGGTTAGTTTGGGGCATATTCAAATTAACATACAGTATGATAGCATGTTCGCATTCATTCATCCGTTTTGCATACACCGGGCTCGGCGCATCATTCTAACTGCATTTGTATTTCAATTACAAATTGAATACGTGTTAGTTGTAGCATTTCACATGTCATTGTAGATTAGCCAAGCCTGTCTAGCTTGCAGTCTTGCATGTGTTACATTAGCCATTTTGAACATGAACTAGGATCATACATATGATTACTAACTAGTTTCTGTTTTGGCTTGGAGTACTCTGTAAGTTCGTTTGCTTTAGCATCCTTGCATGCGTGTGAGTGTTGCCATGACAGCATGATTACCATGAGGCTAGTTGCTTATGTGATATAATTGCTTGAATGCCTGTGGATGGAGGTTGAATTACCTAAATTGGAATAGTGCATTAAAACTGTGAGTTTAAAGCCCACTAGATAGTGGCAAAATCATCTTTTCTAAAGCCCACTTGAGGGTGGCAAAATCTGCATTTTAGTCTACTTGTGAGTAGCAAACCATTTTCAAAACAAACATGAAATGTTTTGTTCCAATTTAGGCGATTTGGTCTATACTTGTTTGCTGTGCGCATAACATAGTAAATCTAGGCTAATAACCGGAATAAAAATGCAGAGTGTTTTCAAAACAAGATATCATGGTTAGCAGAGGCCGATCTTTGATCGGGCGAGAGGGGGTGCTCATAGCTGACCTTCCCCAATTGTACCCAAGTTTCTGAGCCGAGGCAACTTTGGTGATGACAGACACGTGGCCTTAGGAAAACGAGTCAGGGTTTGCTAAATTCCCCCAAAATAAAATATTTAGGTGGCGACTCTGTATCTGGCAAAGCAGTCCATGTTTGGCACTTCTTTTCTAAAAATCTATTTTCGTAAAAACGATTTGCCGGATTTGGACTCTTTGGTTCAAGATTAAGAACCATGACAATTCGAGTCCTGAACTGTAGTGAACCCAAAATGAACAGAACGGGGGTTCATCCCCCCGGGGCGTTCGGGGTCGTCTACAGTTTCTGGCGACTCCGCTGGGCAGTTAGAGAACTTGACTCGAACTCGTGATATCTTGTTTTGACTACACTTATGTGTTTCTTTGCATTGCATGTGCATTGGTGCGCCTAGGACACCGTATTGGCCATCTGCTATTCCTGAGCGGTTTGCCAGAGGCTCGCTTTGAGAAGCATGCCATAAGGCTGACCGGTTGCGAGCTTTGCCAGTATGGGAACACAAACCCCGGTTTTACCGGGGCACCCTTTTTGACCATTCGACTTAGTGCATATTCGAAATCCATAGTGACCATTCCAAACTAGGACATGTTGCTTACCCGATATAGGTTGTTTGAAACTGCTGCATGCGTAGTGAAACCCTAGCTCCTGACAAAATAGGACAGGGAAACCCTACCCCAACATAGGGGTGTTTTGGCTCTCTTTTGCCTGCTATGTGCTTTTAGAGTGTATCTCTACAGGAACATACATATCGGTCTGTGAGTTTGGGGCATTAGGCCTGCGGGCACCGGTGTTTTGAGGATTAGTTATCTGCGGGTATCAGATTCAGATTTAGGGGCAATGATTTGGGAAACAGTGATCAGCGATTGAGGGACAGTGTATTCAGCTCATCAACAGTGTGTTGTGACACCCAACTGTGTGTTGCGTGTTTATTTTACGCTGTTATGCTGTCTATTTATCTGGTTGTTTCATTTCCTTATTATCGGTTCATTTATCTTTTTGCTAGGTAGTTTAGCGCGATTGCTTCTAACCTAGTAGATATTCCCCAACCACTCTGGACTAGAGGTCGTCGACTCCATCGATTTGAGGATCTGATAGACGGACAACCAGTGTACCACTCTCTACCCCCGGTTACTAGACGGAGGGCAGTTAGGCAGAAAACGTCGGTTCAGCAATCAGTGCAGAGGGCTTCGTCCACCCCGCCTAGATATAGTAGGAATCAGAGTCCTGCTACTCCCGCAGAGAGGGAACATACACTGACAACACAGCTAGATCAGAACAGTATGGCAAGTTTAGAGGAGATGGTGCGCCAGCTTCAAGAGAGCATGAAAACAATGCAGCAAGACGCTGTTCGACAGGCGGAGTTCGCCAAACAACAGGCCACAGTTATGATTGAACAAGCAGAGTTAATCGTGAGGCTACAACAGCAAGCCGGGGCGTCCGCTTCCCATCAAATTCCTCCCCCACCAGGAGTTCCAACACTCAGGGAGACAGCTAATGTCCAGAATGATACAGACATTCCCACGGGGCCACCTTTGCCCTCGATCCCACCCCAAATCCTACCCCAGTTATCCAAAACTCCCACCAACCCACCAGACTCCCCTTTTGAGTTCGACACAGATCCCACAGCACTGAAGTTGAGCAAGCTTGAAAAGCTGTTCAAGAGATCCTAGTGAGTTAAGACCATCCCTGACATTGAGGACGGATATACCGACGCAGCTGTGATGCTGCCAGACAGATTCAAGATGCTGCATTGACCGATTTGATGGATCCGGGGATCCCATGGTGCATCTGAGACTGTTTTTAGATATCTTAAGGCCGATGGGCCTCACCAGACTGCAGAAGCTGTCTCTATTCTGCCGGACCCTGTCGGGTGTGGCAGCCATATGGTATGCCAAATTAGAAGATGACGTTAAGAGAAACTGGGACGAGATGGCTGAGGTCTTCATCGCGCAATACTCATATAATACACAAATCGAGATTACGACTCGTGATCTTGAGACAACAAGGCAAGAGCCTAAAGGGAGCTTCTCAGAATTCGTGACCAGATGGAGGGCCAAGGCCTCAATGATGGCTCTAAGGCCCACGGACAAAGATCAGATTCGGATGATTGTGCGTAATCTTCAGCCAAAGTTGATGTAGAAAATGATCGTATTCCCCTTCCCTACCTTTTCTGATCTACATGAGATGGGAGTACAAATTGAGGATGCCTTGAAGCAAGGCTTAATTGATAATGACCGGGAGCAACCTCAAAGAACTTTCAATCGCAACAACAATGCAGGCCCGAGCGGCGCTACAACTACAAGAGCCTCCAAAGTGAGCATGGTCACCACCAACCTCCCTCCGAGAACCATGGCAGCTACGCCATTCTCCGGTGTGTCCAGAAGCCATACACAAACAGCCAAATACCCACCCAAAAACGAAAGAACCTTCGCTCCACTATATATGCCCCTATCCAAAGCTCTGTGGGTTTTAATCAGAAAAGGGCACTTGAAGCCCCTAGAGCTGCGGCCACTACCAGAAAAACTTCTTCCTACCCACAACCCAGCCAAATATTGCGCATTTCACCAACAGCACGGTCATGACACTGACTTATGCTACCGATTACGTCACGAGATCCAAGACCTCATTGATAACGGGGTGATTATGCCTCCCGAGAAACCTAATGTTACTACAAACCATCTCCCCGCACACAACCAAGCTCCACCTCCCAAAAGAATCAACTTCATCCAGACTGGGGTCATGTCTTACGATCCTAGCTTCTATATCACTCCTTTCCACTTGCCTAAGCCGGAGGTGCTCCTTCCTGATTGCACCAACTTATGCATGATGGACATCTCCATAACCCAATATAAGCCACTGCTAGTGACTGTCGAAGACAGAAGAGGGGAGATTTCAGAGGAGAAGTGGGTTGTTGAGCCAGAGTCTAAGGAACCTGGGAGTTTTGTTGAGAAAGTATATAGTCCCAACGACTACATTTCCTCAGTAGGCCAGGATGGGCCAAGTGTGGAATTGCTGACAAAGATAGAGCTGTGTGTAATCCAAGGGGATGGTTTGGAATAGAGGACAGATAATTTGACGACTGTGGAAGAGGGCCTTGCCAATCTCCAGTTTTACAGTGACCAAGATCCAGGGGACGCAGCAGTCAACTGGTTCGAGTATGAGGAATCGGCAGAGGCTACCGGGTGGTTGGATGATCAACCAGATATCGTGGAAGAGTTCCAACCAGGACAAGGCCCGGCAGGGGCAAGAATGTCAGTGACGGCCGGAAGGGTCGCAGAACAGAGTACATCATCGGAGAGCGTCGGTGTCAAGAATTTCGCTCAGGATTGGAGCCTTTTAAATACAGGAATTATTGAACAGCCAGCTGTATTGACACAGTCAGAACAAGAAAGATTTGAAGATTCTGAGAGAATCAGGAAAGCTAAGGCCCATGTGGGGACTGAAACTGCTATGTACACAGAAATAGAGAACGTTGCGAGCGTACAAATGGAGAGTACTGAGAGTACGAGAACGATCATACCAGAGCCAGACAGGTGTCTGTCGGCTGTTGATGGAATGTGGTGGGAGGACGATGATTTATGTCTTGCCCACACGGACGAGGATTGGGGGAGCAACCAACCAGACGATACATGGTACATCGGGGAAGTCGATGACATGACAAGGAGCGGGCGGTATTTCAAGCCCCCGCACCTGGATCACCCAGAGGCATCTGGGAAGGATAGGGAGATAGAGAAACAGAAGGAGAAGCAACTTGAGGATGAGGCTGTGCTCAGACAGTTAAAAAAGATACAAGCAGACATCTCTATCTGGGGACTACTTATGGCATCGCGAGTGCACCGGCAGGTTGTCTTATCGGCCATGGATAAGGCTAAGCTCTCGATAGAAACCATGCCAGAGTAGCTGGTAGGATTAGTCTTTTCAGGGGAAGCTACCTCGATGCTGACTTTTTTCGACAAGGAATTGCCGCCTGAGGGGGTGAACCATAACAAGCCACTCTACATCTCCATCGAGTGTAGAAATAAATGGTTACCGGTGGTGCTTGTTGATACCGGATCTGCCATCAATGTGTGCCCAGCAAGAACTGCATATGCAATCGGTTTGAAGACCGCGGACTTTATACCGACAGCCCAGGTAATTCGGGCATACGACAACACGAGCAGAGAGGTCATGGCGACAGTAAAAATTCAGACAAAGGTTGGGCCAGGACAGCATGAGATAGATTTCTATGTCTTAGAGGTTCCTGCAACTTGCAACCTGCTTTTGGGGCGGCCGTGGCTGCATCAGGTAAAGGCAGTGTCGTCCACCTTGCATCAAATGGTGAAATACCCCCATAGGAAGGGAGTAGCCATTGTTTTTCGAAATTCATCGATTCATCCACCACCGGAGGTATCTACGCCTGTTCTAGAAATTGAGTACGGTATAGAGGATGTGTTCATAACGGGTTTTACCCTGGCTGAGGCTCGGGTTGTACAGAACATCATGGCTGCTAACGAGGGGATATATGTTAGTGCTCAGGTAGTATACCTCATGAACAAGCTCCAACACATCCCCGGGATGGGATTGGGAAAAAGTGACCGAAAGGGCGTTGCAGCATTGGCCAAAGTGCCACACAACCCACACACCTTTGGCCTGGGTTATCTGCCCACCAAAGAGGATTGGGTAAGGAAAGGTAAAGAGATGGCTGGGAGAGCCAGAGCAAAATAGAGAGGGAAGCCTTTTGAGTTGATGCATCGACCCATCCAGGGTACCCTAAACGGATGCTTCGTTTGGGAGTAGGAGGACTTCCCATTTTGTGGTTTCCCAGAGCCGTGGCTGAATGCCGAGAAGAGGCGCTTGCCGGGGTTTGAAATTTTCTTTGATCTGCAATTATCCGGGGATGATGTTGCTGAAGAGCAGATAGACTTGACAGTTAAGGTTGAACAGGGCAAGGAGATGGAGTCTGAGGATGTCGAGATTGAAATGGGGGTAGCACTGGCATGTCTACTTTCAAATCCTCCGATCGAAAAGAAGTGCTTGGGGGATAACTCCTCGTTGTCCATGATCGGGAATGAAACGGCTGCAGGCCTACCAGTAACTATTTTGGATGCATCCATCGCACCATTCCTTATTTGGTAGTACGAGAAGGGATTTTTGTCAAGCAGCACCGGGTCAGGTAGTGAGCCGGAACCTGATTCCATTGAGTCTTGTGAGTCGGAATCAAGTTCCAGCTCAACTGAGTCTGAGTCCGGTATTCCTGGGGGTAATAACCCGGATGACATAGTCCTGTCTAGGTCGTCTTTTTCTTTCTCTTTCGAGTCTATTGTAACAGAAGAATCGGACGGTTTGGAAGTATTTAATGAGAGTGATGTGGTTTCTGAGTACTTTTCTGTGCCTTTGATTTATTGCTTGAATCAGGACTTTCAAATTTTTGACAAAAACGACGAGGAAGAAATTCCTCCGATTTTGCAACGATTAATTGATCAAGAGTAGGAGAGATTTGTTAAACCTTTAGTTGATGAAATCACTACTGTGAATATTGGTACTGAGAAGGACCCGCGGCTAGTCCAGATCGGGTCCACGTTGTCTTCGAAGGAACGCGAGCGCTTAGTCGCTTTATTAAAAGATTTCAAAGATGTTTTCGCGTGGTCCTATGAAGACATGCTTGGGATCGATCTTGAGATTGCACAGCACCAGATCCCTCTTGACCCCGAGGCCCAACCTATCAAACAGAAACTCAGAAGGATCCGCCCTAACTGGGCCATCAAGATTAAGGAAGAGGTCAGCAAACAGATCGATGCAGGCTTTCTGCTGGTATCCGAATACCCGACTTGGTTGGCCAACATTGTTCCGGTGCCAAAGAAGGATCCGGGTGCGCGTAGATTTCAGGGATTTGAACAGAGCTAGTCCGAAGTACGGCTTTCCCTTGCCGCATATTGATGAGTTGGTGGATTTCACAGCGGGGCATGCTTTGCTTTCGTTTATGGATGGCTTCTCAGGCTACAATCAGATAATGATGGCACTTGAAGACCTGGAAAAGATTGCCTTCACCACCCCGTGGGGGACCTACTTCTACAGAGTGATGCCATTTGGGCTGAAGAACGCTGGAGCTATATATCAACGGGCCATGACCGCGATATTGCATGACATGATCCACAAAGAGGTTGAGGTGTATGTGGACGACATGATTGTCAAGTCCAAAGAAAGAGAGGGCCACTACACCGCCTTGCAAAAGTTCTTCCAAAGGATCAGAGAATTTCGGTTGCGGTTGAATCCTCAGAAGTGTACGTTTGGTGTTACAGAGGGAAAAATGCTAGGGTTTTTGATTACACAAAGGGGCATTGAAGTCGACCCTTCCAAAATCAAGGCCATCATAGAAATGCCACCACCAAGGACTAAAAAGGAGGTGAAAGGCTTTTTGGGTAAGGTGCAATTCATAAGACGATTTGTCTCAAAATTAACCATGACTTGTGAACCACTTTTTGGCCTACTGAAGAAAGGAAAGAAATTCCAACGGGACGGCCGATACCAAGCTGCTTTTGAACAGATCAAGGAATACTTACAGAACCCGCCCGTGTTGTCACTACCAGAGCTGGGGAAACCGTTGATATTGTACCTTTCAGTGACTGAGACCACAATGAGATGCATGCTCGCACAAGAATCAGAGGACAAAGTGGAGAGAGCCATCTACTATTTGAGTAAGAAGATGCTAGAATATGAGACTCGCTATATACCGTTAGAGAAGGCTTGCTTAGCTTTGGTATGGGCTACCAGGGAGCTGCGGCACTACCTGTTAGCTCACTCTGTAATGTTGGTTTTGCGACTGGATCCCATCAAGTATCTTTTTGAGAAACCGACACTTACGGGTAGGCTAGCTCATTGGTTGCTGTTGCTTTCCGAATTCGATCTGAAATATGTGACATGTAAGTCAGTCAAGGGAAGAGGAGTAGCAGAATTCTTAGCCGATCATCCAGTGGAAGGGGGTGAAGCAGTTGAGTACTTATTCCCAAATGAGGCCATTTTGCACAACGAAGATGAAATATGGACAATGTACATTGACGGAGCATCAAACCAATATGGATATGGGATAGGAGTGTTGTTGATAGCACCCGACAATTCCCATATCCCTCTTGCCTTTAAACTCCGGTTCAAAGTCTCGAACAATGAAGCATAATATGAGGCATGTATTGCCGGTCTAGAAGCAGCCCTAGAATTAGAGGCAAAACGGTTGGACGTCATTGGGGACTCGAACCTTTTTGTATCTCAAGCAAAAGGAGATTGGAAGGTCAAAGAAGAAAAGATGATAATGTATCACCAAACCCTGGACTTCTGAATTCCTCGATTTGAGAAGCTAAACTTCACTCATCTACTAAGAGAGAACAACAGGTCCCAGATTCACTAGCAACTCTATCTTGCATGATAGACATCCCGTTTGGAGTCCAGATGCGTCCAGTCATTATCGACTAGAAGTTTGCGCCAGCATATGAATCAATTGCTGCTATAGATGAGGTTCAAGATGAGAACCCCTGGTATTACGACATTTGGAACTTCTTGGAGAAAGAGGCGTATCTACCAGGGGCAAATGCCAAGGATAAAAGGGCAATAAGAAGAATGGCTGTTCACTTCATCATCTGCGGGGGTAGGCTATATAAGAGAGGTCATCTGGGAATGCATAAGCTGTGTGTAGAAGCTGAAGAATCAAAGCGCCTGATGGAGGCCATCCATGGAGGAGAATGTAGTGCACATATGAACGGGGTAATGTTGGCTCGGAAGATTCTCAGACAAGGTTACTACTGGTCCACCATGGATGAGGATTGTATCGATTTTGTTCGGCGATGCCATAAATGTCAAATTCATGCAAATCGCATGAACATTCCGCCGTCGAAGCTGTACAATATGACTTCGCCATGGCCATTTTCAGTCTAGGGAATTGATTTGATCGGGGCTGTCACTCCGAAGGGGTCAAATGGGCATGAGTTCATCTTGGTCGCGATAGATTATTTCACGAAGTGGGTCGAGGCCCAATCCTATGCGGTGTTGAAGGCTTCACATGTTGCGAAGTTTATCAAAAACAACATCATCTGTCGCTATGGGGTCCCAAATGAGATAATTTCGGATAACGGTTCCCACTTCAAGAAGGAAATGATTGACTTGTTGAAAAAATACAACGTTGCTTTTCATAAGTCATCCACGTACCGGCCGCAAACCAATGGAGTGGTTGAGGCCGCCAATAAGAACATCAAACACATACTGCACAAGATGGTGGAAACCTATCGGGACTGGCCAGATAAGCTGCCGTTTGCTTTGTGGGGCTACCAGACTTCAATCAGAACTTCTACTGGGGCGACTCCGTATTCATTGGTTTATGAGATGGAGGCCGTTCTACTTATTGAAATTAAGGTTCCGTCTTTGTGAGTATTGGCCGAGTGTCGGATAGCCGAAGCAGATTGGTAGCAGAGCAGGTTTGAAGAACTCATGCTCTTTGACGAGCGCAGACTGAAAGCACTGTACCATGTTCAAGGTTATCAGCGCAGAATTGCCACGGCATTTAACAAGAAAGTTAAGTCCAGGAATCTGAAGGAAGGAGATTTGGTGCTCAAGGACAACCGAGCTCCCATCCATGACCCAAGGGGCAAGTTCAGACCCAATTGGACTGGTCCTTACATCATCAAAGCTATCTGGTCGGGTGGAGCTGTGGTTCTGATGGACCTAGATGGCCTAGAGCTCTCCCAACCGATCAATATGGACAAGTTGAAGAAATATTACCCCTGAGAGGCTCGCTAGGCCGAAAACCCAAAAGAGCGACCTAGGCAAAAGATAGAGCGCAAACAAATTTGAAACAATAAAAACTGAGCTCGCAAGGTTAAAAACCCGCAAAGGGCGGCCTTGGCAAAAGTTAGAGCGTAAAAGGAGAGTGAAAATACTCGAGTGAACCCAAGCCTGAACTACGTAAGGCTTGATTCCCATCTTTGGGATATGTAGGCAACTTCATCCTGAAGTTCGGCTATAAACTTTCCCCCGATCAACTTTGTCCATTTGATCATCTCAGTCATCTTTGTCTATTCAACATTCAAGAGTTCAGATGTGATCTCTGGTGCAGTGCTTTTCAAACTAGGGGCAACTTTCCGTTGTTGTGCAGTGTTGTGGTACTATGCAAACTAGGGGCAACTTTCCAGTTGCCGAGATCCGAGGTTGTGCATCTCAGTGACAAATCTCAGGCGTGTCCAGTTCTGATCCATGTCGAAAATAATTTTGAAAAGTTTTAATAAAAGTTGACTTTGTTCAAATTAATCTTTTTTACAACTAAGACCATTTTGGACCAAAGCGGAAAATTTTCAGTACCCACAACCTTCAATTTCATTGTTTTCAATACAGAGTTCTCCTGCTCTTGCATACAAATTGAAGTTGCTTTTTATTACTTTCATAAAGAAAACTTGAAAGTACTAATAAAGCAATAAATCCAGGGCGTAGTTAAGTCAGGTGTTCCTACGCCCCCTCCCCGAGCTGGTCGAAGCCTCTGGTGCCAAGCTGGGCCTGATCTATGCCTCCTCATTAAGCCAATCTATGCACTCATCGGTCAAAATGCAACTAAAAGTGGGAGCTGGGGCCAGGAGCTCTCTAGTCCTCCAGGCTGTGGCATACCGGGCAAGTTGTGCGCCTCGGATCGGGAATGTAGCCGGGTACTCTATCCCCTCTGGTGGACAAGTCTGATCATGACCAAACTGGCGCTGGAACCGGAATGGGATGTAGAACACATAGTAAGTCAAGCCAATTAGCTGAATCCCAGGTTGGCAGGTCATGCTATAGCCCATTGCCAGTAGATTGAGCCAAGGGCACCGCCAAGCAATGCGGTCTGCAGACAAGCTGCACATCCAATCGAACCACCAACCCTCATCAAGGGCATCAACTAGGCGTTGCCTGAAGAAGTAACCGTGAGCTGAGTAAGCTGGGCAAGAGTCCACAACCTACAACTAGTCCATCAACCACACCTGGGAAGGGACGGAAAATGAGAGAATAAAGAATAGAGAGGTGTACGTTGAGAGAAAAAGTAAGAAGAGGGTTTTGTAAGAAGAACCGAGCCTGAGGGCCGAGTGATGTGAGCAATACATATGTGAGATTAGGTGGGAAACATTACCTACAGTAGTAGTGGACTTCCTGCAAATTTGGTCGTTTCGCGGTGATAAAAAGCGTCCAAGCCCATCAACGTCTCAGCCAGAGTCATGGCAATGCAACTCTTACCCTCCTTCAAACCTTGGGCAACCTCGATCAACCGGACACTAGATCCTCTGGAGCCTGAGGCAAGTAAGAAATGAGATAGCATGCACAAACAAAGTGCGTGTTGCCGAAAACCTTGCCAATGACGGTCACCGCGGTCGCCAACATCAGAAAATCGGTAAATCAGACTCAAAATATCCAGCATTCCATCACTGATCAAAGATCGAGCGTCATGCAGTGAGAGCCCACACATTTTCCCTAAGCCTTGGGCATAGCCAAAATGAAATTGGGGTAAAATCTCTTCATTGCGCTCGGACTCCATTAAAGCATGAAATCTTCGAAGGTAGGACATACCTCTTGCCCGCCAAAGCTAAAAACATCCGTCACTGGATTCCAAAACCTTGCCGCGGCATGGAGAAACGGAAGGTGCAGCGGAGTATGACTCAGAGTGAATAGTGCGTTTATGCCAAACCTCCGGAAATTCAGCTTTTCCAAGCCATCCAAGTTGGCAATCCAAGCTGCAAGATTCTGGGCAAGAAACTCTTCCATTTGGAGCAAATCAGTGTTGAATTGAGGAAAACCACGAAGCTGAGGCCTTTTGTAGAAGATAAGGTGTGAGTGGGGGATAGCTGTCAACATTCTGCTGGTTCTTGCAGTTTATGGCCGGCCGGCCAAATATGGTGCCGACCGACCACCACTTTTGGTCGATGGAAATTTCTCATGGCCGGTGGCCTTTCCTGCTGGCCGGTAGCCTTCCCCCCTGTTCTATGAGCTGTTTACAAGTTGAACATACTGGGGGATTGTGGTTGGAACCTCTACCGATGCCCTCCGGTGATCGATTCTTACGGGGTCACACCCTTTTGCTTATCAAGTTGTTGTACATTTGCTTATCGAGTTGTATTTCACTCTCTTTAAGTCGTTGATTTGCTTATTGAGTTGTACTCACATTTGATTGACTTATCGAGTTTCTTTGTTTTGCTTATCGAGTTGTAAGTCAGTTCACTACCTGATTATTATGATACGAGTGCTCAATTTTCAAACAAAATTCAATTTCATTCACATTGTTATGCGATACCACGCGATGCGATGCATAGAAAGTACAAATTTAACACCTTTTGAACAAAATAGCTGTTTTATTTCCATCATGTGTTTTGCAAAAATACACTATTTTGAAAAACAAAATAAAACCTGCCTGAGGCAGTGCGATCCGCTTAAACTACCAGTAAAAAAGAAAGTAAAGCAAAAGGAGAGCAGGGCAACAGAATATCAGGGTTGATACCGGTAACCTCCCCTTGCGGTTGATGCACCTCCTGCGCCCTTGTTCGGGTCAATTATATGGTTTGGCACCTTCAAGACAGTGCGGGAAAGTGCACTTTTTTCGGAACATTAGTAGGCCTTCGAGTTGACCTCAGGCCGTGTCTTTTTTTTAACAATGCTCCGCACATGCGAGGAACACCCCTTCCCATATCCTTTTTGTATCTCGTGAACTCCACAAATCGCTTCAATTATACTGTATTGTAGTGCTTTGCATTTCAACATCATGAATAACTTGTCTCTACTATGCTTTACTTATATGTGTTCAAGTTCCTATACACATTGCATGCGTTGTCGCGTTATGCTTTACTTATATGTGTTCAAGTTCCTATACACATTGCATGCGTTGTCGCGTTATGCTTTACTTATATGTGTTCAAGTTCCTATACACATTGCATGCGTTGTCACGTTATGCTTTACTTATATGTGTTCAAGTTTCTATACACATTGCATGCGTTGTCGCGTTATGCTTTGCTTACATGTGTTCAAGTTTCTATACACATTGCATGCGTTGTCGCGTTATGCTTTACTTACATGTGTTCAAGTTCATTTTATACACATTGTGTACACAGTCGCGTATACTTTACTTACATGTGTTTGCGCCTTCATAGCATTGTTATGTCTGTTTCAAAATCGCATTGTTGTGCGTCCTAATCAGTTTGCGTTGTCACGCAATTTCAATTGCATTGATATGCATGTTGCTAACAATATTGTACTTGTTAAGTTTTCTTTCTTTTTCAGGCACGATATTGTATGTACGGTTCATTTGAAGCTAGCACGACCAGACAAACTGCACAGGTATTGTATCCTCCGCGTGAAACGTAGCGAGAATTACATGATTCTCTTACACTCTCACTGCATTGTAGTGTAGTTTGGTGTATGCTAGCTTAAAACTTTTGCATTGTCACGTTTCGTTACAACTCTCTTTGCATGATCATAAGTTATGCTCGGCTTCTTGCATTGTCGGTTGCATTTTGCCCCTGCCTTCGAGCGCATATCTTTATCTGCAGCATGTATGCTTTGTCCAAGTCTTCGGCATTGTCAAAAATGGGTCGTCTCTGGGCTTTGACAATCACTCCCGTCATTGTTATGACTTTTGAGTTATGTCAAAGAGGGGCAACTGTAGACAACCCATTTTTGACTGTCCTCAAGATTTGGACGTCACTGATGGAACACTTGGTGATTACCCATGTTCGTGTTTCGCTTTGAGTTCCCGGAAGTCTCGGCTGCGCACCTTGCTTCAGGATCTCTCAACTCGACTGCTCTGTGTTTGGTTTTGCACCAAACACTTGTGTTTTTGTTTCCAAGGGTAGAGAGTAACTTGTTAGCTACCCCTGACACCCACCGGCCATGGCTTGAGGCCACCGGCCGTGTTTTAGGCTACCGGCCATTAGTGAAATATACCATTGGCCGGTCGGCATTTGGTGTAGCCGACCGACCATGTGTTTGGCCGGTGGACTCCTTTTCTGGCCGGTCCCCTCTTTTTACCTTTTTCAGGCATGGTGCATGCTAGCTGTGTCAGCTGGAATGCACCAAACCTGCCCCCGTGCATATATGTGGTTGTTTTGCACCTTTGACCCCTTTTTTTGCACCCTTTGCTCAAAGCTTCTTGAGGAAGCTTTGACCCCTTGTCTTGGTTTCCTCAAGAAGCTTGCACCTTTGGGATAGCTTCTCTAGGAAGCCTTGACCCCCTTGACCCTTCTCACTTGGCTTCTCTTGTAAGCTTTAAGCTTTCCCTTGCCTATATAAGGAGACTAACCCTCTCCTTTGTTGGGGTTCAATAAAAACCAGAGATATGCACATATATATCTGATATATATCGTTCTCTCTCTATATCTCCCTCTTTCTCTTCATTTTGTGTGTGTTTGAGGGCCTAAAGTGTGTGTTTGTTCTTAGTTTTGCACTAAAACACATAGCATTACACCTTACTTCGACTTTGAGAGACATTGAGGGTTTGTTCTTGAGGTTTTGGACTGATTTTGGTCAGAAGAGAGTGGCTGGACCTGCTGTTCCTGAAGTGTTCTTCAAGGGTAACACTTTTGCTTTATTTTCCCCAATCTTGCATTAGCTTTTGACCTATCTTACATGCTGATTTAAGCTTTGTGTATAACTGAAAAAAGTCTTGTATTTTCATGCTTAAGATCTTTCATTAAGGTCATTTTGTTGTTTGGGGCCGACCACCCCCTCTTAGGCCTCTTTTGGCCTCCTTTTGTGCTCTTTTGTTAAGCTTTGGTTACTCTTGTGTATTGGGCTTCTCACCACTAAAATCCAGTGGATTTTCAGTGGTGAAGAAGGGGTTTTGGGGTCTTGCATAGGGGAGGGACACCCCTCTCCCTTGGTCTCTTATTTGTGCATGTTTTTGGCTCCTAATGGTAGCATGCATGAGTGGTTGTCTTTGGATCCATTTTAGAGGTTTTTAGGTGTTGTTTGGTCATAATATAACTCTGTTTTTGGTCGGATTTGTGGCCCCTTCCATGCATATTGCACTTGGCTTGTATTCCTCCATTTTGCCTAAAAATAGGCCATGCATTTAGGCCATGATTCTTGTATGATCTAGCTTAACTTCATGAAGGTTCTAGCATCATTTTGTCATGCTCTAGGACTGTTAGGTGCTGGTTTGAACATATTTTCCATGTTTAGGGTAGCCTCTTTGCATTTTGGCTTGTGAGCCTTAAGGGTGTGAGTCATGAGCATGCTTGAATTGGGATGTTTCAGTGATTTGGAGTCATTTTCCATGCTATTTCAGTCCATAAATCATGCTTGTATGATCGCATTTATCACCCCTTTCATGCCTTGAAGAGTTGCTTTGTTGTGCCTTGAAATGAGCATTGTACATACCCGTGTATTTGAGTCACTTGGGCTGCCATATCAATGGGTTTTGGGGGCTCATTTTGCATGTTGAAACTCTGTTTCAGGTTGTTTAGTTCATGCCATGAATGGTTGGGGTGGTTGTGGTAGAATCCCTCCCTTTGGAGGCCTTGAATGCTCCCCTTTTCACATCCATTCCCTAACATGTTTTGGGGTCATCTCTTGCATGCCTTTCATGATTTAATATGAGCGTTTAATGTCCAAGTATATTGCTTTGATGTGTGCTTAGAGTTGTCCTCTTCCATGCTTAAGTAACGAACCTTGATGTGTGCATGCTTGCACACATGATTTGTGCCCTCTTGCACTACTTTTGGTCACTATTTTGGGGTGGGCTGAGGTCTGCCCCTTTGTGGTTCAAGTCCACCATTGCATGATCATGTTGCATTATTTTGGTTTCGTGCTTGCATTGTATCTTGTTTGCACACTTGCATGTTGTTTAGCTAGTTGCATTTTATGTCATAGCATTGTATGATAGGTTGCATCACATTGCACCCTTGCATGTTTAGTTTGCATTATATTTGGCATGTTTTGTTAATGTAGACCCATGTTGCATATTTGACCCTTTTTTTGACTACTTGAGCCACATTGCATACATGCATTGCATTGTTTGGTTTGGGGTGTCAAAACCAAACTTGAGGAGTGAGGTGTGTTCGTACTCGAAGTGACAAAACACGTCTCACTCCTCGGTTGCCAATGCCCTTGACCTCAAGCATGATAGGGTGCAAGGTACTCATCTCTTTTGTTTCATGCATTTACATTGAAGTTGCAAAATTGGCCTCTTAGGCCATCATGCGTCAAAATGCGTAATTGATGGCCCGAGGGTCGAGGGTCATGCTCCCTTGAGTCCATTGCATGATAGGGAGTGTGTCCACGCTCACATTTGCTTGAAAATTCCATGCCATACACTGCTTGCCCTCTGCTACTGTCAACTGCAGGATTCCGCAGGAAGAGATAGCCGGTTGGCTACTTGGAGTGCCGACCGACCAAAAATTGGTGGCCGATATCTTAACCAGTGGCTGGTGACCATTCCCTTTGGCCGGTGGTGTTCCCACTTGGTCGGTGATACTCCCTAGTGTTCAGAGAAGCATCCTTGGGACTTGTGCAAATTTTCAGAGGAGGAGGGTAGTGAAAACAGAGGCAACAATGCTATGGCAGTGAGTTTCCGAGCGAGACGAGTCAAATACGCATTATTCACGCATTCCGAGGTAGGGCTGCGGCCACCTTCCTCCTATATTTACTTTGTTATTTAAATTAGAAGTTTTGTAATAATTAACTAGCTAGGATAGTTGATTCATTATTCGGACTGTATTATTCTTTCGGTCCCTCCGAGTGAGGGCGTATTTGTAATAAGCGTGTGTGAGTGTGTGTATGTCTTCCAATCCCACATCTTTCTTCCCTTTTATTTACCCGCTTATGATGGTTAGTTTAGGGCATATTCAAATTAGCATACAGTATGATAACATGTTTGCATTCATTCATCCGTTTTGCATACACCGGGCTCGGCGCATCATTCTAACTGCATTTGTATTTTAATTCCAAATTGAATACGTGTTAGTTGTAGCATTTCACATCTCATTGTAGATTAGTCGAGCCTGTCTAGATTGAATCCTTGCATGTGTTATATTAGCCATTTTGAACATGAACTAGGATCATACATATGATTACTAACTAGTTTCTGTTTTGGCTTGGAGTACTTTGTAAGTTCTTTTGCTTTAGCATCCTTGCATGCGTATGAGTGTTGCCATGACAGCATGATTACCATGAGGCTAGTTGCGTATGTGATATAACTTCTTGAATGCCTGTGGATGGAGGTTGAATTACCTAAATTGGAATAGTGCATTAAAACTGTGAGTTTAAAGCCCACTAGATAGTGGCAAAATCATCTTTTCTAAAGCCTACTTGAGGGTGGCAAAATCTGCATTTTAGCCTGCTTGCGAGTAGCAAACCATTTTCAAAACAAACATGAAATGTTTTGTTCCAATTTAGGCGATTTGGTCTATATTTGTTTGATGTGCGCATAACATAGTAAATCTAGGCTAATAACCGGAATAAAAATGCATAGTGTTTTCAAAACAAGATATCATGGTTAGTAGAGGCCGATCTTTGATCGGGCGAGAGGGGGTGCTCACAGCTGACCTTCCCCAATCGTACCCAAGTTTTCGAGCCAAGGCAACTTTGGTGATGACAGACACGTGGCCTTAGGCAAACGAGTCAAGGTTTCCTAAATTCCCCCAAAATAAAATATTTAGGTGGCGACTCTGTGTCTGGCAAAGCAGTCCATGTTTGGCACTTCTTTTCTAAAAATCTATTTTCACAAAAACGATTTGCCGGATTTGGACTCTTTGGTTCAAGATTAAGAACCGTGACAATTCGAGTCCTGAACTGTAGTGAACCCAAAATGAACAGAACGGGGGTTCATCCCCCTGGGGCGTTCGGGGACGTCTACACTCATACTCAAGAGGTCTTCTTCGAACATCCGCATAATTCTTTTGCCGGCTCTGTGCTGTCTTGAGCCTTTGTTGGATGATGTTAATCTTCTCAGAAGTGTTCAATTTTGGGCACAAGTAAAGCTCTATCTCTGACCTCTATCCAACCAATTGGCGATTTGCACTTTCTACCATATAAAGCTTCGTATGGTGCCATACTGATGCTGGAGTGGAAACTGTTATTGTACACAAATTCTGCTAGTGGCAAATAGTCCTCCCAACTCCCTTGAAAATCTAAAGCACACATTCTGAGCATGTCTTCCATGGTCTGTATGGTCCATTCTGATTGCCCGTCTGTTTGTGGATGGAACGCGGTACTAAACCTCAATTCTGTTCCCATTGCTCTTTGCAAACTTTTCCATAATCTAGAGACAAATTTCGGATCACTATACAAGACAATAGATACTGGAACTCCGTGCAAACGAAAAATCTCATCAACATATATAGTGGCTATTCGATAAGCATCAAATGTAGTTCTAACAGACAGAAAATGCGTGGATTTAGTCAATCTATCAACTACATGCCAAATAGAATCCATAACTCTAGGAGTTCGAGGTAGACTAACAACAAAGTCCATGGTCACATGCTCCCACTTCCATTCCGGAATAGGGAGAGGTTGAAGTAAACTGCTTGGTTTTTGGTGCTTAGCCTTAACTTGTTGACACTGAAGGCACTTAGACACATAGTCTGCAATTTCCTTCTTCATTTTGGGCCACCAATAGCTCTGCTTTAAATCCCGATACATTTTGTTGTTATCTGGATGCATAGCAAACATCGACTTGTGAGCTTTGTCTAGGATCCTCTTTTTCAATTCAGGAATGTTCGGGACACCTATTCAGCTTTGAAACCTCAATACTTCACCATCAATATTGAATTTTGGTTTCGGTTTCGGTTCGCTTCAAACTCATTGATTATTGTCTTAAGGGCCCCATCCTCTCTTTGTCTTTGCTTGACTTTAGTAATTACTGCTGGTTCAACCGAAATGGCAGCTATCAACCCAGCTTGTTCATGTAGCACAACTTCAATCTCGGCTTCCTCAAAATCTTGCAAAATTTCTTTCTGTTTAGTGAGTAGACAAGCTAAGTTCCTCATTGATTTCCTGCTCAATGCTTCGGCAACTGAATTGGCCTTTCTTTGGTGGTATTGAATCTGAAGGTCATAATCCTTTATCAATTCGAGCCATCTTCTCTGTCGCATATTCAGCTCCTATTGAGTAAAGAAGTATTTTAGACTTTTGTGATCCGTGTAAACTTCACATCTTGCACCATATAGGTAATACTGCAAAATTTTCAAAGCAAACACAACTGCGGCTAGTTCCAAATCATGTGTTGGGTAGTTCTTTTCATGCGGCCTCAATTGTCGAGAAGCATAAGCAATCACCTTTCCATTCTGCATTAGTACACAACCCATACCTTTATGAGAAGCGTCACTATATATTACAAAGTTTTCCATACCTGAGGGCAATGTCAAAACTGGTGTAGTAGTTAATCTCATCTTCAATTCGTGAAAGGAAAATTCCCTTTCTTCAGTCCATTCAAATGGTTGTCCTTTACGCGTGAGTTGAGCAAATGGTATGGCTATCTTCGAAAAATCTTTCACAAATTGTCTGTAGTATCCGGCCAGACCCATGAAACTGTGGACTTCTGTTACATTCGTCGGAGTAGGCCAGTTCACAAATGCCTCTATGTTCTGCGGGTCTACTGAAATACCCTTCTTGTTGATAACATGCCCTAAGAAAATAACTTCATCTAGCCAAAATTCGCATTTCTTTAGATTAGCAAATAATTTCTTCTCTCTAAGTGTTTGCAAGACGGTTCCCAGATGCTGTTTGGGTTCAAGTCTACTCTTTGAATATATCAGAATATCATCAATAAAAAGTACAACAAATTCGTCGAGGTAAGGCTTAAAAATTCGGTTTATAAGATCCATAAATGTTGCAGGGGCATTAGTCACTCCAAATGGCATAACAAGAAATTCATAATGACCATACCTCGTTTAGAATGCGGTTTTCTTGACATCTTTTGCCTTTACCTTCAACTGGTGGTACCCGGATCTCAAATCAATTTTAGAAAATACTTGTGAACCCTGTAACTGATCAAACAAGTTATCAATGTGGGATAAAGGATATTTATTCTCTGTCGTTACCTTGTTCAATTCACAGTAGTCAATACACAAGTGCAAGGTTCCATCTTTCTTTTTCAAAAATAATACCGGTGCACCCCATGGTGAAATACTTGGTCGAATGAACCCTTTGTCAAGTAAGTCTTGCAATTGTTCTTTCAGTTCTTTCATTTCAGTAGTAGCCATTTTGTAGGGGGCTTTTGAGATAGGCTGGGTACAATATCAATAGTAAACTCTATCTTCCTGTCAATCAATTCTCCTGGCAATTCATCTGGGAATACATCTGGAAACTCGCTAACAATAGAGATACTGCTAAATTCAATATTCACAGATTGTTTAGACAATATACAACATAAGTAACCTTGGCAACCTTTCCTGATTAATTTACATTCTTTCATTGCATATATCAAATAAGGTGGAGGCACTACCCCGTTACCCACGAACACAATTTCTTCATATCCTGGTGATCTAAATACAACTCGTTTCGTTACACAATCGATGGTGGCATAGTATTTAGATAACCAGTTGTAGACACCCCATTTTTGACCGTCCTCAAGACTTGGACATCACCGTTGGAACACTCAGTGATCATCCATGTTTGTGTTCGTCTTGAGTTCCCGGAAGCCTTGGCTACGCGCCTCGTCTCAGGGCCTCTCGACTCGACTATTTTGTGTCTGGTTTTGCATGAAACACTTGTGTTTTTCCTTTGAGAGGCAGGGTTTGGTTTGTAGACCATCCCCACTCATCACCGGCCATGGCTTGAGGCCACCAGCTGTGTTTTGTGGCCACCGGCCAAATATTTGGCCGGCCGGCACTATAGATGGCCAGTCGGCTATCTTTTTTTGGTCAATTGCATCTTTGGCCGGCCGACTACTGTGCATCTGCTTTTGCAGATATTTTGACACAGCTGGCTTGCATTTATGGAGGGATCTCTCTCTTTAGAAGCTTGTCTTGTAAGCTTTACAAGACAAAAAGCTCTATAAAAGAGAGGTCTTCTCTCTTGTTTGGGGGGTTAGACATTTTAGGTTCTTTAGACAGCCATTTTAGGGTTTGAGTTCTAAGGTTAGGGTTTGTCTATATCCTAGCTCTATATCTCTCTCCCTCTTGTGTTTAGTGTGTGTTTAGGCTTACTATTGCACATAAACACATAGCGTTACACCTTTTCTTGGTTTTTGAAGGACCAGAGGTCTGTTCTTGGAGTTTTAGGGCTGGTTTAAGCTCAAGGAAGCAGCTGGTCCACCATTTGTGAAGAAGGTCAACAAGGGTAAGAAACTCACCCCTTTTTTCCCCATTTTTACACACTACTTTTACCTATCTTGCAACTATTTTTTGGCTTTTCATATAATACATAAAAGTTCTATTTTTAAGGCCTCTAAATAGTTTGTTAAGAGTGTTTTGTGGTTTGAGGTTGTTTGACCCCTCTTAAGCCTTGTTTGGCCCTTCTTTTGTGCCATTTTGTGTGAACTCTGGGACCATTGTGTTTGGGCCTCCTCACCACTGAAATCTTGAGGGATTTCAGAGGTGAGGATGGTGCCTTGAGGTCCTAGGAAGGAGAGGGCCATCCCCTCTCCTTGTTGTCCTTGAAAAGGACCATTTTTGCCTCTTGAGGGAGCACTATGCTTAAGTGTGTGTTGGCCATGCCTTAGCTGATTTTTGTGCTTATTATTTCATAATATAGCTCTGTTTTGGGTTGGTTTTGGTACACCATGCTTGCTTAGCATACATGCCTTGTAATGCCATTTTATTGCCTTAACATGCATCTAAGTGTTGACCCTTGTTTTAGCATGTTTTTGGCCAAGCTTTGTGAAGCTTATATGCATGTTTTGATGTGCTAAGGGACTGTTTTAAGTCATTGGAGTCATTCATGCCTTGCTTTGTATAGCTACCATGTAATCCCTCTTGTATGCCTTAAGCTTTGGCCCTTCTAGCATGCCATCCTTGCTTTGTTTCAGTGATTTGGAACCACTTGACATGTTATTTCAGACCTCATGATGTGCCCATATGCTTGCATTTAATGTCCCCTTTGATGCTTCAAGAGGTTAGGTCTTATGCTCCTTGTTTGGGCCCTTATGCATGCATCCATACTTAAGTCATTTAGATGCTACCTAAGTGGCCTTTTGGCTTTATTTTAGTATGCTAAAACTCTGATTTTGGTCACTTAGTTCATGCCATGTGTGGTTGCATTGAGTGTAGTTCAACACCTCCTTGGTTAGCATTAAGTACTTGGACCATTATTGTATGCCATGCTTGTCTTGTTTATTTGGTTTTGCACCTTCTATAACATGATTTCAAAGCTTTCTATGCATGCCATGCATCCATGTTTATCCCCTTTTAAGTGTGCTTAGAAGTTGCTCTTTATGCTTGAATGTTGGTCCATGTTTTCATGCATGTTTGTGTGTCAATTGGCCCTCATTCCTTAGCATCTTGGCCACTGTTTTAGGCCTAGTTAGGATTGCATAAATCATGTTTAAGTCCATCTCTTTGTTTGTTGCATGTACTCCTTGTATGTTGTAGCATATTGGTGAGTTGCTGCATAATTGAACTTGCATGATTAAATGAAGTCACATGTTTGTTTACATGCTTAAACACCCACATTGTGCCTTGCATACTTGTTGGTTGCATTATCTCATGCCCTGCATGTCTTGTATGCTTGCTTGCATTATCCATGTTGCATACTAGTCAACATGCTTAAGATTGCATTGCATTGACATGCATGCTACACCTCTTGAATTGAGCATGATAGAGGTTGAGCCCCTTTGTGTGTTTATTTGGTTTGCATTCATTTGAAATTGAAGTTGCATGCTTGGTTCTTTGGGCCATCATGCATGGAAGTGCGTGATTGGTGGTCCGAGAATCGAGGTTCATGTCCCTTTGAGTCATAAACATGATAAGGGATGTGATTGGTGCATACATT